>JADQWA010000058.1:4385-53030 GCA_018344505.1 Nebria ingens riversi | reverse complement strand
TATATATATTTATTTATTATTCCCCTCCCTCGCCCGCTTCTTCGTTCACAGATCTTTAATAAATGCTAAGGTTTATTTTTTATGAACTAAGTCGAGCTGGAAACATTCCTGTTGCTATCAGTGTTTGTAGAAATATAACTTTTATTTCATGGATCCCCCCCCCCCCCAAGTCTATATATGTATGTATGTATGTATGTACTAAGCTCCCTCCGACCCTACCCCTGGCCCGGTAGACAGATCACTGGTAATGCCTTGTGAAACATAATAATAGTAATACACATGTAATGAGATCAATCCTTTTTAGTCTGACGACAACGGTTGTCTTATTCTTCTTATGCTTCATCATCACATCAAAGCAAACAAGTTGTTTGCTTTAGTATAAAACAAATTCTAAATTAAAATCTACAAAATAATAAGAAGCATTCCTTCAAAAATAACGATTTGCTAATCAGCTTAGCACAAGCTCAGAAAACAGTATTAACATTTGTATTTGTGTGTGTGTGCGAACGTAGAAATCTTACGACAATGATAATAATGGTAAATCCGAAGGAAAACTAGCTTGTTGAAAATTTGAGAAAAACAAGATCTCTTGACTTGTCTTGGCTGTACAGTGCAGAGAGATGATGACGGCGACGTATATATATATATATATATATATATATATATATATATATATATATATATATATATATATATATATATATATATATATATATATATACGAGTATACGTTTATAACAAGGTGGCTTTTTGAATGATTACTGTTGAACTGGGAAGCAGCACAGATTATGTTCCCACAACGGTAGGATGTTTTCTGAAATCCCTTTGCCCCCAACTCTCAGTATCACCACTCATCCCCCATCTATCTTTGACTCTTCTTCCTTTAGCTGTGTTCTGTGACGAAGTATTATCTTTGTATGTTCCAAATCAACAGAGTTGGCTTCAGGCCACTCTACAGTCTTCACTACTCAGCGACTCCACCAAAATTTTACTTCAAATTTAAACAACATATATTTTTTTATACCTACACAGATTTGCAAAGATACTAAACAAAACACAAATTAATACTTCTGGAACCAATTTATTATTTTAATTATAATAATATTGATATCTATGTTATACACAATTTCGATAACTCTAATATTATCAATTGTTTACTGATAATTCAACTTGTCACTCGTCATAAATTATTGTTTTCCTATACAATTAAATTTGGTTACGAATGTTGTACTAAAATTTATTTTTTTGTTAATTGCTCCATTTTCCAGATATTAAAAAACCTTTCAATTTTTAATTTTTTTCAAAAATATATACATTTATATCCGTCCGGATTTTATCTGAATGTGAAAATATCATCCCATAATAATTACTTAGGATATATATATATATATATATATATATATATATATATATATATATATATATATATATATATATATATATGTATATATATATATATATATATATATATATATATATATATATATATATATATATATATATACATATATATATATATATATATATAATATATATATATAAATAAAAGCTATATTTTGATGTTGTTGCATGCGATTAAAGTAAAAACGGTCCTGGAAATCACCCCGGCACTTACTCCCACGAGATTTTCAAACTCCTAATACTAAAAGGACGCGAACGGTGCGTCTCCTTGTCATCGCGAGAGCGCTCTATTCAGCTATCTATCTATCTATCTTTACAGATCAATGTGCGGATATATTGAAAAACCTACCTGGTATCTAAATCGTTTTATTTTTGTTACTCTCCAGAGATATAGGATATAATTACGCAGAGAAATTGACCGGTACAAAATGTCACCAGAACACGTATTACTTTACTGAAAAGTGTGCGCTGCTGACCTAGCCAGGCAACATCATCAAAAACAAATTTGACCACTAGGTGACGCAAAAGTCGCGTAAAATAGTTATTGCACAATTAAAATGAGTAGAAAATCATTGAAATTAATTTGTCACACAAGAAGTTTTCCGAACTAAATTCATATACATAGGTATTGTTTAAATAATGCCAAGTAGGTAGCATTTATCCAATTGTGAAACGAACATCTTATGATATGCCACAATAGACTATTTGAACATGTACTTCTTAACTATAATTCATGATGTACTGGTGAGCAGAAAATCAGACATGGACTCGACCACGACCACATGACCGCGATTCAAGTTAAGAGGTATCGAAAGGACGATAGGAAAGACAATCTTATCTGAAATACCGCAACTGATATTATTGAACAGCATATAATTGGCTATTAAATGTTGTTTTATACCTCCATGCTTACTGTGCTGTGCACACACAAGGCACACTAATCTATAGTCCTACTCACATTTGTAATGCACTAATGAAAATTATACCTCACAAATGTCTTCAATCTATGCTGAACGTCATACCTACTTAAAATTTAATTTCAAGCAACTTTTGTCTATTCTTTTATTTTATTTTATGGTATTTTTGTGTTTGTTCGCTTCTTTTGGGATTCAAAGTACTGTATATAGGTACTTACTCTTAAAACGGTTTTATTGGTAGGATATGTGTAATGGATAGTTATGTGTGTTTTGTGGTTGGATAAGGTCTATTATCGTAATATATATATATATATATATATATATATATATATATATATATATATATATATATATATATATATTTGTGCATCATAATGAACAGAAGTATAGCTGTATACATGGGGTATATCATGTCAAATATTGCACCCGCCAATACACCAATATTTGTATATGCACATGCACGCACACAAACATAACGAAACCAAAGCAAACCAAATGAAACCAAACCGATCTACCTAGAATCAGGTACCTAAAGTTTGCCCTCTAAGTATTTAGTTTGCTCAGGTTTAAGAGGTTATAATTGATTGAAAGCATACTCAACAACGTTGTCAAAAGATATGTATATCATGAATTGACTCCTACATAATATCTTATATCGACTGATGACTGACCATTAGAAACTGTTCAGCCCCTATACACACATATACACACACACACTCACACACTCTCACAGACCCCCAACACACACACACACACACACACACACCCAACACACACCCAACACACACACACACACACCCGACACACACACACACACACCCGACACACACACACACACAAACAAACACACACACCCAACACACACACACACACACAACCCCAACACACACACACACGCACCCTAAACACACACACACACACACACCGCGACGTACACACACAGACACTTACACACATATACACACACACACATACACACATACACACACATACACACACACATACACACCACACCACACACACACACCACACACGCACACACACACACACCACACATACACACACACCGCACACACACACCGCGACACACACATACACACTCCACACACACACACATCGCGACACACACACCACGACACACACAACACACACACACACGTCGCGACACACACACGCACACACATTGTTTATATATATATATATATATATATATATATATATAATATATACGAGGGTGGTCTGAAAAGTTTCCGACTTCAACATGAAGATAGCAGCGCACTCGTAAATAAAAGCTAGGGAATTTCGCTGTTCATCTGTTGACAGTTACTCACCAAAGTTTCAGCCATTTTGGACGCGCAGTTGTTATGTAACAGTCGTTTGAGTGAGTTGATGTGAGTGTTTTTGTGAAAATGGACAAAATCGAGTATCGAGCTGTCATCAAATATTTGTTTTTGAAAGGCAATACGCCTACGCAAATCAAAGATGAGTTGGATTCTGTGTATGGGGACTCTGCACCATCATTTACCACAGTGAAATTTTGGGCAGCTGAATTTAAACGTGGCCGTAAGAGCTTGGGAGACGATGAACGTTCGGGACGTCCAAAAACTGCAACTACCGACGAAATGGTGCTAGATGACCGCCGAATTAAAGTGAGAGAGATAGCAGAGGTTATGAACATGTCAAAAAAACGTGTTTGTCACATATTAAATCAACATTTAGACATGAGAAAGCTGTCCGCGCGTTGGGTGCCGCGTTTGCTCACGTTTAGACCAAAACGTGTCTCACACCTCAGCGGTTGCCATGGCGAAAATCCACGAATTACGGTTTGACCATCCGCCTTCTTACTCACCAGATCTAGCCCCTCCAAGCGACTTCTTTTTGTTCCCTCATCTAAAAATTGCGCTCGGAGGACAGAGATTTTCGTCAAATGAAGAGGCAATCACCTTCGTGAACAATTATTTTGCAGAGAAAAACGCCGAGTACTATTTGGACGGGTTACAGAGATGGGAGCATCGCTGGGAGAAGTGTGTAGAGTTACAAGGAGACTATGTTGAAAAATAAAAAAATAAATTCTGAAAAATTGTTTTGTATCTTTGTTAGGTCGGAAACTTTTCAGACCACCCTCGTATATATATATATATATATATATATATATATATATATATATATATATATATATATATATATATATATATATATATATATTGCATAAAACTGATAGACACACAAAAGCACGCACAATTGAGACCATAAAATATTCTTCAATCAATATTTCGGTAAATGTTCAAGACATTCAAATTTAATTTCAAAATATTTTTTGGAATATAAGAACAATTTTCGTGTAATCCTGCTACAAATTAAGTTTCATATTACCATTGTATTAGTTAGTAATCCCTAAAGTGAGAAATAATCTATCCGTACTCAGTTGTCAGTTAGGGTATTTAAAATTTTGAAGTAAGCGCAAGCATAGAACGTACTTTCCAGTTGGCTTGGTTGCTGTATTTACGTTCTTTTGACAATTTTCATAACTCATAATAGATAAATACATTAAGATAGAATCACGAATGATTTATCCTACAACTCCAGAAATATCGAGTCTATCAAAAACACTATATAATGGCCATTAGTTCAAAATTTAGTTTTAATTGTCTTCAGAGAAAAATAACCACCACATTTACTTTGACGAGTAAGCAACACATTTTATTCATATGTCTATAATGTTTTAATAACTAAAACCATTTTAGATTTTGATGGTATACTCATGTATGGCAAATTAAAATTTGCAAGCTTTAACACAATTGCCAGAAATTACAAACATTCAAGTGTATGCGCATGCGTAAGCGTTGTCGCCAAATGGTAATTACTAGAAATGAAGTAAGCACAATTATCTCTTTTAGTGACTTTAATTTCTACATCCGTATCTTGCAATAACCACAATGCCAGTCATTTCGTTTCGTTAGAACTTTTTAGTGTCTTACTAGTGAGGTGTGTTCTCAAAATTACAAATTATTGTGCACAGTGCAGTGAATTTATTTATTTGAATCGAAAGAAAAAAATACCGAAGGTAATTAGATTCAAATTGTATATATTTTTGCTCTGAATGATACAAATGTTTGGTACTGTTATAAGATTAAGATTGTATCGTGGTGTTCTTGTTGAGATGATCTTATAATACGGTGAATCCTGACAGATACCTGTTGCAGTACTGTGACGCTAAAGTTAGTTCACAACGCTGAATATATAGTTTTTACTTTCTTACACGAAAATACGTTGATATGTGTTTGAGCGCCCAATTTCGTGATACTCTTAACTAAACTTGATTTATGTAATTAGAACAAAAATTTGTGCGCAAATTCATGCAATAATTTGTAGAACTGACACATTGGTGTTATTTCGTGATAATCGCCGGTAATAGATGCAACATATTTACGTTATTTCGATTCTTTCGATACGCGACGACGTATCACAAAAATATACATGCTTTCTATATATTAAAAATAATTTATTTTTACTTTTTTATACGAATGTATATAAGGATTGTAATCATGAAAAAATTCGAGATTTTAACGGAAACACATCTTTTGACCTTCCCTGAGTCGAGTTTGACTATTTTTATAATTCCGTCTATGTGTGTGTGCGTGTAAACGTTCTACTGCCAAAACGGACAATGCTATAATCATGAAACTTTAAACTTAAAACTTGTATATGCCTCGGAAGAAAACCTTCCATTTTTGAAAAGAATATCCAAACCGGAAGTACTTGTTTACTCTAGTAATTTTTTGGAAATTCTGCATTATCTCTAAAACGGCTGCACTTACAGAAAATATACTAGTAATCAAAATGAAAGATATTAATATCATGCACAACTTTTGTTTAAAAATTTCTTCGAAAAGTTTACCGATTACAAGAAATTACAATTTAAAATTTTTAAATGTTTTATTTATGTTGCCATGGTTACGTAGGTATAGGAAGTTATACTTGTGACATAGTTCTAGTGTAAAAGAGTTTCAATGGTTAGTAAATATTAAAATATTATATATAAATATTTTGTTAGGTTCTTAGTTCATTTAAAGACTAAAACATCTGCAGTGTCTTGCACTGGACTTTCTTATACGTAATAGGCATATTCTGTTTAGATAAAAAGGGTATTAAAATATAAAATTTGAAGAAATAATGCCTAATATGTATAAGAAAGTCCAGTGCAATATACTGTAGATGTTATATATATATATATATATATATATATATATATATATATATAGATATATATATATATATATATATATATTATATATATATATATATATGTATATATATATATATATATATATATATATATATATATATATATATATATATATATATAATATTATATATATATATATATATATATATATATATATATATATGTATCTATATATATATATATATATATATATATATATATATATATATATAACTAATTACGAAGTAGTGACCCGTTCCATTTTCCACTTCGCCATCCAACCGTCGTAGTGAATCTTCGTTTATATAGGATAGGCTTATCATAACTATAAGAAAATACGGTTAAAACGTAATTCAGACTATTTATCAGACTAGCCTGGGACAATTACGAGTGGCGGAAACACGTTATGGGGGATGCACTACCAGAAAATGATCTTAAATTAAATACTGGCTTCAGAAGAGTAGAGATGGTTGCATGGTGGTGTCTTTGCGATGGTGTGTATATATATACTACGTATATGGTTCATATAGATATACGGTATAGATATACGAAACCACAGGCCGCGGACGCCGTTCTGCCAAGCAGTTTACGCGACAAATTCTAAAATACTGCAAGTGCGCTGTCTTCAATCGATACTGTATCATTTTGTGCAGATCAGCATCAGCTAGCGCCCAGTATAAGCCACGAATTCATAGAGGACATTTTATGCCATGTCTTGTAAATCTTTTCAGTAGATATGTATGTATGTAGTACATACATGTTTGAATACTAAACTTTTCTCGTAAAGTGTTCCATTATCGCATTTAAATATGTATATACCTACATTTGACAACAAATTTAGATGTTATATATACCTATATGTATATATATATATATATATATATATATATATATATATATATATATATATATATCTATATGTATATATATATATGTATATATATATATATATATATATATATATATATATATATATATATATATATATATATTTATAATTAACCATTAAAATGAAATTTAATCTAAAACAATTTTTGATTCGGAGAATGTTTCGTATCGGAATGGTGAGCTTAAAGAGCAAAAAGCCATACGATGTGATTGGATGGAATTATTATATATGTAGGTACCTATTATCAGTTGTATGTATGTATGTATATTAAAGCAACAAAACGTGCGTGCGTGCGGGCCACGTAACGGTCCTAAAGGATACTATATGCAAATACAGACAATGGTTTATTCGCTTTAAATCTTCGCGTCGCTTCGGCGGTAATAAAATGAAAAAGCGAACCCTTAAGGATACAATGCGGAACGCACCTTCCCCCGCCATTCGTCGAACAGATAACGGTGAGCTGTACTTGCGCCACTGAAGAAACGTATCTTCGGACATAAGCAAACAACAATTAAGTCTGTTACATTGTTTTATTTTTCGGAAGACATCACTAAATTAGCGGGAAAATTATGTAGATATTATCTGATGCAAAACGAATAAAATAAAGTTGGAAAAATTAGATGTTTCCTTAAGAGGTACCTATATACATAAATTATATAAGTACCTACGTACACAACACAACACAACACAATAGCGGATGATTTCTTAGTGTAAGACACTGGATACAGATGTTTAGTATTAAAATAAAAATTCGTTAATGTTATTGTTAAGAAAGTATTTTTGAAATATAAATAGATTATTTTTTGATACCTTAATATCGTAACAGTTAAGCTTAATTGTAAGTATATATAGTTTATAGATGATGTTAAATCGATATTGTTCGTAGCGTAATATAATAAGGATGGTTTGGGTATGGAGTTATAGTATATATATATATAGGTAATGTTGTTTCGGTAAGTTTAAGATTTGTGGGTTTGTACGTACTGTCTTAAAGATGACACGTGGCTCAATGCATCTGGCTCGGCATAAAACACCAAATCGCGCACCGTTCCACTTCACACCCAACACCAATACCAACACCAACACCACTTCGGTTGTTCGGTTGGGAGACAAACTAAGCCTGGCTTACGTTAATAGCTTACAGCTGATAATATTTATGGTATAGTTAAGTTATTTACAAAAACTGTTCAGATCTTTTATCATCCACATACTAATTTCACCAAAAAGATTATATACATATTTATGTAGTGACCTTTACAAATACATACATACATACAACTATATTTCGGTAGTTTACGGGCTTTAGTCAGTCAATCAGGCAACCAAATCATTTACAATGGATATTATATTATTTTATAATTCATTTAGGCTCAACAACAGTGTACAGGGTTCAGAATTTGTGTCTCGGCTTTAACATAGAACTAGAGAGCTACGACTCACCCACCATGTTCTTCTTAGGTTATCTAGATATACCTTGAATTAATATATATGGTTTTATTCAAACGACAATTGCTTCGACTGTTAAGTCATCTTCAGGTCTATATATATATATATATATATATATATATATATATATATATATATATATATATATATATATATATAAACGACGTTGGTGTGTGGTGTGGTGGTATATAGTGTCTGTGGTGACCTGCAATCGGCCCCGAGTTTTATAGCACGCCGGGGAAGATATAAAATATGAGGTCCTTTCATGAATCTTATTAAGATATCCGTAGTGTGCACAACGCCAAAAGAATAGACAGAAATAAACCGATGGGTGGAATAATGGAAGTTCGAGAGTAAGTATGGAACCACAGAGGACAGAGCCAGAGAATGAGAACACCCGAAGAACGGCTTGTGTTCCGAGTAGGTATATATAAAGTTATGAAGAAAATAGTAGGTGTATAATCCTTATAGCTACACCGTCATATATCAAACAAGTTGCCGCTGTAGAAGCGCGCCATGGCATGGAATGGCGTGGCGTGGTGTAGCATCGCATCGCATCGCATCGCATCGCATCGCATGGCATGGCATGGCATGGTATGGTGTGGCGTGCGCGTTAAGCCTTATAAGGAAAACAGAATGAGGTATAGCACAGCACCAGATAGGCAACAAATATAACTTATAGCCAATCTGGCCTGGTCTGGTCTGTCCTTGGTCTGAGTCTGCCTTGCGACTTTCTCTTCTGAGCTGACAAGATACAGCTATTTGTTCTTTATATAGAGTAGACACAGGTACCTACTACCTACGCCACTTACCGGTCACAGGTTACTGGAGTATCTTGAATATTTTCGAACAAGTACTTGAGTATTTTAAGACAATCAACCGGTTATATTGGTTATTTTGGGACAGGTAACAGGGGTGTCTTAGGACAGATGTAATATTTTTAAGATACTGTGATATATGTGAAGATTTATTTATTATGCATTCAAATAATTATTTAAAACGATTAGTTAGATACACGAAAATGTATAGATCTATCACTTAACAGTGATGTCTTGCCTATGTATGTATGTATGTATGTAATATAAACCTATAATCTAGGTTTGCTACCAGCGACACCAGCCTTCTTAATAAATAACAGTAGCGATTTAGCGTGCGGTAGCAATTCTTAATTAATTTGGTCTTTGTAATCAGGACTTATATCATACAGGAGATTTTTGTGGCGAGAGTAGTAAATATACGAGGGATACTGGGTAGTGGTGTTGTCTGCGCTGCGGACTTTACGATACGATAGAAGACGCGAAGGAAAATGTAACTCTTCGAGGCAACCAGCAACCTGCAGCACACCAGTACTGTACTGATGCCACGTTAACGTTAAGCACACAGCAAGCCGCCATTCCGTACAACTAGGAAATACGGCCATAATTCATCTATCCTATAAGATTACTGATCTTTAATCCCCTTCCTTTCCCGTTCCACTCTCTTTAGCAGCCCTTGCTTCTAAAAGTTAAGATTTACGACATCCTTGGAATTATATTGTTGGCTCTCACAGCGCGTTGCGAGCCCGACCCGAAGTCGAAGCTAGAGCCCGAGTCGTGAGTCGAGTCGACCCGATTCGAGTCGCGCGCGCTTTCATACCACATCACATCGCCCAGTACGATATGATATGATATGATATGATATGATACGATATGATACGGTTACCGCTACCACTACCGTTTCACGCAAACTCTACACCACCTACTTCGTCTTCTAACTAGCGCTGGAATTATTATGATATATCTAAACAAAATCGCTACCTTACCTTACTTACATAAAACACTATCAGATATAATACGCGCTCCACCTCTGTGCGGATACGTTGAATGAAATATTTATTCACCCAAGAAAAACTAATGGGGATACATTTCTGATAGGGGATACGTTCAAATACAATTTTAGTTTAGTTGATATATACATCATATTTGGGATGAGTCTCATTATCGCTAACGGCCTAACATATTTTAACTCGCCCTCAATTACATTTAGATTCACATATTGCAATACCACGCGTCTGTACTGTAGAAAATGTTATCATTTTCGTTTAACCCGTTAAATAATTGCTTTTCATATAAAACATATTTTAATATGTACGTAGAATACAACGCATTAATCGTGTAAACATAGAAATATCTTTAAGTTATAAAATTATAGATAATTCCTGATAAATATTTTATTTTTATAAAACATTATTTAAAATGGACGTAGAATTTTTTACGATTCTTTCTTTAAATAACGAAGAGTTTAATTTAAACAATTTTTTTCGCGTTTCGACGGAAAATGACGTCATTTATATATTTTATAAAACAAACATTAATTTAAATATATTAAAATAAGGATGAAACATTCATAAATATCTTTAGAGTTTAGGTGCGTTAAGTATTTTATTTTTATACCTAGAGAAAATATTGAAATATGTACGTAGTACCATAAAATAGCATAATTCTATAACGATGATATATTATTCGGTTAAACGTTAAGTTAGGTACGTCATGGGCGTATATAGGCAACGTGCGTTGTCTTCGTTTTCATTCATATTATGCATTTATATAGCCGTTGCCTAATCTCCCACACATATAACACAAGATATTCGCGAAGATCGGTCGTAACCATTTAACATGTTGTCAAGGATAAGAAAGTTATTCTGCAGTGTTCGTGCCGTAGCTGTAGCTGTAGCCGTAACCGTAACCGTAGTCGTAGTCGTAACTGTAGCTGTAGCCGTAACTGTGGCTGTGGCCATGCAAAATGTTACTACTATATTCAAAATAACGCGACATTACATATATCACTTTTAGCGAAGCCAAGATAGTCGCCCGAAATAAGACAAAGATATATATACTTCATCTTTTTATGTTGGTTTTCCTTGTAGTTCTTTCGGCTTTAACATGAGTTCGCGTTGTTTAAAGAAAGGACGCTAAGCGACTGTGTACGGTTTATGTAAACTGTTGCTTCGTCAGCAACTCAACAAGACAATCAGCTTTCGCGCAACACCATTCTACAGACTATAACATCTAAGTTATCATTCGAAACTATACGTTAACTATAAAACACACAAATAAATATTGCATCGCGTTTTACCTCAAATTAAAAAAAGTATTTCGTAGCGAAAGCTTTTCGTGTATTCCATTATTTTATAATTTATTTAATGCTCAAAACATTATTTTCGCGTTGATTTTCAATGAGTTAAATTAAATGCATTTTGGTGGAGTTGCTAATATATTTATTAAATAATCAAATATTCTATCTATTGTTTGATCATAATTTTGAGTGCTTTATTATAATATATATATATATATATATATATATATATATATATATATATGTATATATATATATATATATATATATATATATATATATATATATATATATATATATATATGTATATATATATATATATATATATATATATATATATATATATATATATATATAATAATAAAGCACTCAAAATTATGATCAAACAATAGATAGAATATTTGATTATTTAATAAATATATTAACAACTCCACCAAAATGCATTTAATTTAACTCATTGAACACCAACGCGAAAATAATACATACATATATATATATATATATATATATATATATATATATATATATATATATATATATATATATATAATATATATATATACATATTAAAATTAGAAAATCACCTTAATCATCTGACAGTGAAAAACTTAAATACGTATCTATGTATGTATATATATGTTGAATTGGACCCTAACTGTGTGGTATCTCGTAGTAAGAATTGTGTATCGTATTGCATATAGCTAGTAAAGTGGTTAAAAGTCAGTCTGGCCAACTTTATCTTCGGACAGAGGAAATTAATGCAAAAAAAAAATAATCATGAATCGCGTGACAAGTCGACAAGGCACTCGTTGGGAAGAAACACCGAGTGGGATAGGGATAGCAGTGCTACTCACTCAGAGAGAACACCGCATCATTTCATACCACAAGCACAAGCACACCAACAGCCAACACCAGACCATACAGGAAACTGCTTTATCTTGTAGACATATTTTTCCATTTAGATACATTATTTTATCGGCACCGCTGCAGATGATGACAATTTAATATTTTAAAATGTTTTCTTATATATATATATATATATATATATATATATATATATATATATATATATATATATATATATATATATATATATATTCATACAGCATAGGCAAACGCAAACACAGCCAGTGGTTGTGAAGATAAAACGTAACCAGTACAATCTTGTTTCGTTTTGATTGAATTTTAATTAAATTTTCAGTTCAGCTCGGTAAGATTCTCGCTCTAGATATCGGAATATTGTATATGAGTTAAGCCTGTTCAACACTGTTCAATTTTTTCTTTTGTTTCATTTCTTCGTAAGAAATGTCATTTATTTTAGTCCTTTATATTTGTACAATTCATATACATATATGTTGTGTTTAGGTGCTATTAGGTTCCGTAATTATAAATTTAATACATTTTATAAAAATAATTTAATTTTAAATCAAATTTAATTAACCAACCATAGACAAACAAATACGCGCGTATAACATCAGGTTAGGTACCTAAATGATGAAGGAAAAAAAATCGTCAAATTTAGTTAAATAATCCAATTTAAAATCAAAATTGACTATTCACTAATGCATAAATAATATTAGGTTCAGTTCATATGTAAGTAGTTTTATGCGGTAGTTCTCAATTTTTACCGCCAGAGCTCCATGAGAGCTTAAATCGCGAGTAGGTACAAATGTGTCAATAGTCTTATTAGTTTAGGTAAATTTAAACAAGCAATAAAACAATCGTTAAATTAAGAAAAATTAGCTAATTTAACTATAGGTCCTAGATCAGCTAATATGTATATATTCTATCAACTTAAGTAAATGTAAATATAATTATTAAAAAAAACAAACTAAGTTTGGTAAAATAACTGAAATACACTAATCTTTCTGCATTGTTAAGCTGACACAGCAAACCAATATGCGTTTAGTTGTTCGTTTACAAATTTGTATTTCTTAAGTCAAAAATGAAGATATTTTAAGTAAAAAATTAACAATATATAAGTGGCAAAAAATTGTTGAGTGTCTAACAGGCTTTACAGTTGTACGAACATAACATTTTCTTTTAAATGAAATGAATAAAAGACGCGACGAGCATTGCGTTAGTATATTTACATTTTACTAGAGGCGAATCTCAAATCATTTGTTTTGCATCATCGCGAATAATGCAATTGTTCAACTTGTACTCTTGTTTTCCGCCCCCTCTTTTTTACATCAACCCCGCTCCCCCACCTCACACTGAAAAAGAATTTAAGAATGTCGACAGGAAATTAATATTCAAAAATGAAAAGCTGGCAGTACGCCGATATAAACTAATGCACCACTGATAACTATACATTTCTTTATATTATTATATTTGTCTTCTTCACACCCATCGATATATATATATATACGATATAAGTTGAGCCATCTGTTAGCTTCTTTTGGAAATGTGTGTTATTTCGACAGTTTGCAACACTGATACGCTTGCTATTGATAGATATGTAGTGTTAAACCTCCTTATAGCGGAAATTTGATACTACATATCTATCAGTGTTGAAAACTGTCGAAATAACACTGACCCCAAAAAGAAACGAACAGATGGCTCACCCTATACAAATCAATGACTATAAAAATGAATGCGCCTATTCTGTGTTGGTTAACATAATAGTTTTCTTAGTTTGAATGTTATATATATATATATATACATGTATAATATGAGAACAAAGGTAAATAGGTTTAAAATCATAGAGAAATGCATCCATAGACAGCGGTGCAAGCAGTGAATTGCATTGAATTGTAAAACAGGTGTGTTTACGCCGTACACGGTACATACAGTAGGTACGAGTATATGTTTGCGACTTTGGTCGAATGGTGGCGTTGTATCAGGCCAGGGACAGACAATACGGTTATTATTCTCCATACAGAAACGCCGAGGAAATCTGCGCGAATGAATGCCTTAGGTGTGGAAGGTGTGAATTAATCCTCGCATACAAAAATATCAGAAGTTTAAACTTGAATGATTTGAATAACTGGATTATTATTCGTGCATCACAGACAGGATATACGAGGAAATATTGCCTGTCACCTGATGTATTATGGAGTCTTTCCGCGTGAAATTTCTATCAATTCAATTGTGCTTCATTTCAGGCAAATACTACATATACATACATACATACATACATATTTTACACTTTTAAATCCTAGTACTAAGTATTATTTTGGTTTTCTTTGCGTAGAACTTTATTCCTTGTATCCAAAATAATAAGTTGTAAGATATAGGTACTGCAGATTCAATATAGACATACACTGACTTTTGAATTGAGGGATAATATTTGAGAAAAGATTTTTTCATAGATAAAACAAAGAATTACATTGAAACATCTAAGGCATAACGATATAATTGATTGTTTTTTGTAAAACAAAATTATACTTTCGCTTCTTTGATCAAATGAGCCTATAGTAGCAGTTGGTCCTATTGACCACATCCGCCTCCCAACCTCACGAAGTCAACGCCTACTTATGTTCTATAACTAAACAAGAATTAAGATAATTCTAGTTTTCAATAACCAATATTACATACATATATAACTTCATGCCTATTCCCAACAAATGAGGTAGCAGAAAACCGTAATTACATCCATTCCCATCTTTCCCCATTCAACTCTATCCTTACAAACTTCATTCAAATTCATTAAATTCGTCGTACAACTTTTCTTTTACATCATATTTATTGCAGTATTGAAGAATATATACTAAGTATAAATATTTAATTGATTTGGTCGTAATAATTACTGATATTTAATGAATATTTCTTTAAATGTTTAAACATCTAAACTGATATTCCTACTACGTATGCACATAAGTATAAGTTAATCCAGATGTTTTAATATTGTGCAGAAACATTCAATTATGTAGAAAATGAAAGATTAGTTTTGAGGTGTACTTAAAAATCACTAACTTCGTCATATATTTATGTACATCCGCTGTGGGAAGGTACATACCTCTAGGTGTTACATTACGTAGCTATATCTAGAGCTCTAAGATTCTGTGCACGGTGAGGCATATACATACATATAGCATATACCATACACTATTAAAATAATATTCAAGAGAGACAAAGTTTCTGTTGGTCCTGCCTTGGCCTTGTCGTGGCCCCCTCTCGCACATCTTATCCCACTGATTTATGTAGAGTTTACACGAAGCCAGTTTGTGCGACCCCTTTAAATCCCATGCACAGGAATAAATCAGCACAGAATTTTAGATTTTTTTAAATTAAATATTACGCCCGTTACGTAATAACTATATTCATAGCTTTCAATTTATGAACCGCCTTCACAATTCACTTTTCATATGAATAACCATTATAACAACTATTGATTTGAATAAATAAACAAACGCCTTCATTAACTACTAATGTCCCTATGCTCAAGATACTTGATAGTGTCAAAAATATGGCCAATATCACCCAGGTGGGGAATGCTCTTTGGAAAACCGTAAAGTCCCCTAAATTTGAACCAAATAGTGACATTTTGAAAATCTTGGACCTTCAGACACCGTTGTGTTTTACGTTATTATAGCCCATTAGAGATTGGATAATATATTTGTATTTTTGAAAAACACTTCTCAAAAAGTCTTATTTCTTTAGGGAAATCCGTAAACGTATCTTTAGTTATACCGCAAACATTTGCTCAATTTCATTTAATACATAAACGTCTGAAATGCATGAACAGTATTTCTCTTTGCTACACTAACTACACTTGCAAATGGAACACAAACATTATGAGGTTGATTGTGAGTACTCGTTATCTCTTTTCAATCGTTTCCGTAAATTTCTATATGTTTCATATATCAAACGGTCGTAATGTCAGATATAATTGGCACAAGCTAGCGTTACACAAAAGCTCCGTCGATGGTAAAGGTTATATCGAAAGATTTCGCGACTTACCTAAGCTCAGACATCGTTGAATCGTGTTTTCTGTTCTTCGTCCTTCTTTGTGCTCTGCTATCGCAAAGCCGAACAAACTTATTAAGTTACTATGGTTACCTCTTCATCTGTGAATTATAGAACGAAAAGTACTTGTATATGTTCATATATATATATATATATATATATATATATATATATATATATATATATATATATATATATATATATATATAGGGTGGGCCACCTTTTGGTATTTTTTGAAGAGCGTGTTATTTCGATAATTTGCAATATTGACGCGCTTGATAATCATATATATTAGTGTCGAATCACCGCTGTAAGGATCTATCAATATCAAGCGCGTCAGTGTTGCAAACTCTCGAAATAACAAGCTCTTCAAAAGAAGCCAACAGATGGACCACCTATATATGTATAATATCATGACAATAAATATGATGGTTGAAAAAGACGTTGAAATGTTCACAAAAATGAGTGTTTTTATGTTTAAAACGTTAGGAAAATGGTGGACATTCCTAACTGAATTCAGGAGCAGATCAAGAAAACACATTCGATGAATTATCTGGAAATATCCATCAGCGATTATATGTTTTTTTTACTAAACGTCAGATTGCCAACGAAAGACTCACTTTTACCGATACTAATAATATTTTGTAAATGAATTGGTGTAAAAAGAATCTCTGCTTAATGTTGAGAAATATGAATGATTATCATTGTGTGTTGTTGAGTATTATAGACAATAGTTCACTAGATGTAGTATATTTCGCGAGAAACATAAGCTGGTTCGTACAAGATATAATCACTCCGTCAACTTTTAATTTAGTCGATTTTTTAATTGAGACAATCGGATTTGGTTCATTATCTTTATTCTATACAGCGTTTCAAAGTATTATATAGACAATCTGCGGCATTCAAAATAATATCAACTCTGCTGAAGATGAGACGATCCATACAGAGTACACATGCACTTTGAATATGTGGAAGGGCAATAAAAATATGCTTTCAAACGGCATTTACGAATCTTTCGTGTTCTCAGATATACATTTCATTTTTGAGCACAACCTTAACAAGAGTTGACAGTTCAGAATAACATCCACCAAAAATTTGAATATAATTAAATTTACTGTAAAGCCAGATAATTAAAAACATTCTTTTTATAATATATAAGTTGCCAAGATTAAAATCACACGAATGTATTTATAAGATTTATTTCTTTTAAATAAATCGCTTTTGATTTAAAATTTTCATGATTAATTATGCTAAATAATTAGACATCTACATGCGTCTCGTTGATGTATGGAAATTAATTAGTTGGGTTTAGCAAATCAAGCATAAAAAGCTTATAAGGAAATCCAGTGCGGGACACTGCAGAAATTGTCTATATTTTGTGTGAAATAGCATTTTTGTACGTGAGCTTAAGTTATGTTACATTCTGTTCGAGATTGTTCTTAGAAACACCAAACGAATAAACAGATTGGTGATGACGCGACAAGGGGCTAACGTATACCTATAGCATACATAATAATGCGTTTCCTGTCAACATGATGCGATGGTTGAACGAGTTTACAAGTAACCGCAAACGTTATATAGATTAGAAAATATTCTCGTTTTCATTGTATTAAGCGGTAGTATAGAAGTGTCATCGTAGATAATCGATAAGGTAATATACATACATACATCTAGTAGGTATATTCACTATCTTTTAGTTTCCTGTACTGTACTGCCAGTTTACCAGTTAAACTTGGCAGAACGATAACTGTGTATTGTTAAAGAAAATTCAATTGTGTTCGTTCCTCATTCTAGTCGTATTGTCTTCGCTACTCAAACTCATATGTTGCGAAAGGCTCGGATTTCCACTGATGACAACATGTTTAGTTTTGTTTATATATTAGTGGTTAATTATTGTCAGTCATATAGTTGAAATGCCTCCACACCATTACTACTTACTGTATTTTTCGAAACGCTTAAGTAACTAGAAATAAACTTACACTTAGAACCACTGGTTGTTGAAAGTAACATATTTTTTTCCAATTTATCAACATATATAGTCCGGGAAATGTTCGAAAATAATTGTTGATTAACAATTTTCAATAGTTGTTTAAGCCAGCAGGAAATTTCATGTTGTTAAGTTTTTAGCAGGTTTTAGTTATAAAATGACGTAAGGCTGTTCAGGCGGATCTGGACTATAGAAATAATTTTTTATCGGTTCGGAACAAAATTATTAAATAGTGTAAACATTTAGAATTGTTGTACTTCATACGCGATAAATTTGTTTAGCTAGCTATCTTCTTTTTAGTAAAATGTGTTCAAAGGTAAATTAAATATAATATGTACGACGAGAAGGTATCTAAGTAAGTGGTATGAATATAGTATCATTTAATTCATCCATCAATCTTCAAATTAATAAGAGATAGGGATAAAGATAAAACGTTTGAGCAATAGGGGAAGGGTGAACACCCTTAGGGTATACATATACACACACAGAGAGACACGCTCAACTAACTAAGGGATGAACGCAAAATTTCATTCTTCGGTAACCAGCGAGTACTTTATCTGCTGCAAAAGGGCTGCTTCATTGTATAATCAATTCAATTTATGATCATAATTCAACAAAAATAAACGTTCCAATAAAGAGAATTGTCACTTGAATAAAATACTGCTACTTGGAGATTGAAGTCGATTTATTTTAAAACATATTTAAGTTAATTAAGCTATATATTTAACAATATTTAAATTCTCGTCTCGTAAATTAATATTTTATTTGTTATTGTATGCGTGAGTGTAAGAGTGTGGTGTAAATGAGGTTTATGAGCGGAATTTGTGGTAATCTATAGAAATGAATAAATAAATGTGATAGGAGAAATGATATTTTTTGATTCACTTACCATATCGTTTTGAAATATGTTGAAAACACCATAGAATTGACTGAAAAATAGAAAGGTAAAGTGTGAAATAACGTAAGAATAATTTACTGTACGATCAGTATGTAATATTTTATTCATATAGATATTGTTTTATAAACATTATATAAACAAATATTCCAGTCAATGTTGCAGTTTAAAACGTATGCATAAAAAATTGTACTAAAAACAAAAATCAAATAAATCAATCACTCTAAAAACAATTAATATATATATATGTACAACGGTATTAATCATATTATACATTATTACTAACCAATCAAAGACATTTTACAAATCACTTAAACCATTATTAGCTTCTTAGTATTCATTTATTTAAATTTATATTTAATCGCATTGTTTCCTCGTTTTAAATACATGTAGTACCATGTCCTTTGAAGGCTAATAATAATATATATATATATATATATATATATATTTATTTTATTATTTAAAAGTTATATACATAACACAAAAAAGCATTGAATTTGGGAGTAAAAATTCATATTTTTTTACAATAACGCTTATTTAGCAGGTTTACCTTAAGTGCATAATTTTGGTGGCATATTATTTTATTTACTGGCATAATGTCAGTAAGCCCTAGATACATACATGGAGTTTAAAAACTAAATATGTTTATTTTAAAATTTTCGATTTGTTCTGCCATTTTTGTGCCAATGAAATAAGACAATCACGGTTTTGGTTTTCAATGGCTACCAAAGAGTCCTCCTCCGCGTAGTGGTAAGACATTAAATAGAACATCTGTACCACTAAGTTTGGCGCTCACTTCGTAAAAAAGTACGAATCACATTGTAAATAATATCACGTTTTGAACGTGTACCAACTTAAAAATTAATAGGGTTTCTTTATTTATTTATTATTATCATTAACTATTATAATATTCTTTGACGTGTCTTTGGTTTATGAAATAAAATGCACAGTAACGTTTATGTATCGCTGACAAAAGTTTTAAAAAATCCTAAATTATCTACGAAACATCAAGTTTTTTGTTTTTTTTTTAGTTAGATTACTCTCTGTCATGGTGGTACTGGTCGGGCGGAGCCTGACTATCAAACAACGACATTTTTAGCCGTTTGCACTTAGCACGACGATTTTTAAACCAAAACTGCACATTTTTCGGCTCTAACCTTGGAAACTTCTGTCGATAGGTCATACAATTTAACTCATCCGTATACTTCAAGATCAAACTATGCGACGGGTGCGTATTCAACGAAAACCATTGCTCCAACCTAGGTACTTCAGTAACGGGATCGATAAAAGTTCGATTCCGTTTGCGCCGCTCCTCGGCTGCAAGCGCAGAAATGCTCAAACCGCTTGAGCTAGCCGGCGGTGCAGACGCGATGCTATTATGCGCATGCGTTAAACCCGGTATATAGTGGCTCATATACATGATACTGTGCGAGAACATTGAGTTGGGGACTAACGGAAAACCGGCTGCTAAACGATCTAAATTTTCTGCGTCCGTTACGCGGCTTATAAGTTGTGAGTTTTCTTGGTCTGATTGTGGACTGCTTAGGCGGTGTGACTGAGTGCGCAGCGATTCGTCCATACGGCCTGTCAAGTGGTCGTTTTCACCGGAATGTTTTACGATACTGTGGTGTTCTTTATCGTTCTCTTCTTTTGCGATTGATAAGTGGTTCTTCATTTTGTTGTTATTGGATAGATCACTGGGGGAATGGAGATCAACTGGTTCGTCGTTGGGTTCGATTTTGGGTTCCATAACTAACTGGAAGTAAAGATATAAAATAGTATTGGGTTACAAATAAATACTAGAAACATTGTTACTAGAGACTTATGCCACCGTTACAATAATAGAGACGTAATTGTGTGCGCGCAAAGAGGAGAAAAAAGTATTGCTTTATCGATTGTTTCAATAGCAGTTTGTGTCTTTACTTTCGTTATTTCTAATATAAACAATACTCAGATATATGGCTAAATTAATCTCAGATCCCAGGGCAGTTTAAGTATACTTGGTACAGTAGTGTTACATTAGAAATGAAAATAAAAACACAGATATATAGAACAATTCAATTATTTAAAGTTTGAAGGGGGTTTCCTTTGTGTCATTTCATGCCGCCGCCTATGGTTCTCAAGTAGCCACTTCATTTGACATATTTAGCAAATATGAGTCCCCTATATCTTCAAGTACCCCTTTATAGAAAATTGACCAACTCTTGCCTGTCAAATAAAATGTATGACAACATCGTTTACGCAACCCCTTTGAGAATATTCCCGATTCCCCTGATTATTTATTGATGTTAAACGTAAAGGTATTCAGTTAATAACCGCACAACATTTTTGCCAATTTATTCAAATATCCAAACTACAATTCGTGATTCAGCGGCAGCCACATAAAAATTATCATTTCAAGTACAAATATTTAATTTACTCCTAGTATTAAAAAAAACAACAACAAAATATTCTTACTTGCCGTGCTGAGACTGGAGTAGTGGGCGGCGGGGTGATATTCAATTGATCCCTTTTGCGATTAGTCGTCAGAGACAACGGAACTGATGGACTTCGTTGTTCATCCTCTTCCATTCGATGATCATTCTGTTCATCATCGTCCAACTCGGAATCCGGCATTGACATCTCTTCAGCAATATTAACATGATGCGAATTTCTATCATAGTTATTTGGAGGACTCTTGACATGCCCGTACCGGTCATCGCTTAGCAACAAACCAGTCCCGTTTGGTGGACTATGACTGTTACTATTGTATCCATTCGTTGTTAAATGGCACGGGATACTCGGACTCATATTGCGGACTTCCGCCCGTTTTTGAGCGGCGCGCGCATTTTTAAACCAATAAACTACATTGTTGACATCTAGCGGCTTGCGTCCGCGTCTAGACTCAAGGTTGTTTAACTCCTTAACATATTGTTGGATTTGTTGGCGACTGGGGTGTTGATTATCGTTGAACCAACGTTGTAACTTTGGTAGTTCAAGTTCTGGATCGAAACTAGTTCGCATTCGAGTTTTTTGAGTCGGATATTGGTTTTGAACGGTTTGCATGGCGGGATGAATGTGTTCGGTTAGAGTGCCGAGTGATGCTGGACATTCGAGGCCTTTGTTCGCTTGTGCCATGCTGTATAATGTCGGGTGAACGTTTTGGAGGTTTAGTTGTGCCGCCCACCATTGGTCGAATTTACGGCGGCACTCTTCGGAGGGTTCCGGCATTTGTTGATTGCTCAATGATAGACCGTCTATACGGCATATATGTGATAGGAATAGCTATAACAATTTGATATTGTTAGAAGATTTTTAATTTATGAAAAAATAGGAATATATATATATATATATATATATATATATATATATATATATATATATATACAATTACTAATCTAGTAGTTACTTAAAATGTTAGATTTGAGAGGAATATGAGCTTTATACAATTTCGTGTTTGTGCTTATGGTGGTGTTTTGGAGTGAATGTTGGGTATGGAAATCAAAGCTTTTTTGAGTGAATCGAGTATTCGCTATATGGGAATGAATGTTTGGCATGGAATATAAAAAGAAAACTATTGTGAAATGTATATGATTTTAATTTCCAGATGACGTTTGATGAATTCGCGATACTACCTCTATTGAAGCCGCTAAGCGAGTATGGTGAGTTTAAAATTGTTTTATTTCCTTCATTTTTTAAACACTTGTGTATGATGAGTTAACATTGAGACATATTGCGTGTATGCGCAGACGTTAGGCGCAAAGTAGGCGATTGAAAGTGTTGAAAGACAAATATTACAAATACTTTTTGATCATTGATGATGATATTTAAAAAAAATATGTATTAGTTATGTTGGAATTTGAAGATTTCACAGTTTGTGTTTGAAATTAGAGAATTTATTTAAACACATTAAAATAGGTTTTGAAATATTATCCATAATTATCTGTTCGAATGAATTGACATTTTTAAATAGTGGTTGTTAACTTAGCATTTACATTTTCTTTCTTATATACACGAGATATGTGGTCAACAATAAAACTATTTTATGTATACATATATATATATATATATATATATATATATATATATATATATATTATATATATATATAAATGAATTGAGGCTAAATTAGTAAGCTTACTTCGTCTAGTGGACATCCACTGGATATTAAGCGACCTTGAGATTGTAACAGGAGTAGTTTTAATAATTTCTCTTTGATATCAATGAACGCACTGGGCTGTGCGCGGTACATTTGTATTTTTAAAGTTGCCACCGTTGTTAATTCACCCAAAATATCACCGACCGTTATGACTGGATCGTCTGATATAAGGTCGAAGGTCAATGGTTTCCAGTTCTTCATTACTAGCGAACCTATAGAACATTTAAAACAAATCACAGCATGCTCAATTACACAGACAATGATCTATCATGTATCATTTTCTTATACGTACTACAACAGAAAGTGTTGTTATTATCAATATTTACAAAATTAAACATTTACGATTTTCATCGTAAAACGTAACTGTTTTTTTTTTATCATACTTGCATGTATGCGCGCACGTGTGTGTGTGGGGCTTAAAAAAATACTAAGGGACACATTTATAAATAATGAAATTCTATACAATTATTAATAAATAACATAGTAACAGATGTTTTCGCTGCAACCTTACAGATATTCTAACAGCTGGAGGAATTGCATGTGATTTTCAGTTAACATAATTGTAAAGTATCATTTTTAAATATGAGGTTAGCGTTTTTAAATAAATTTTCTAGTTACACGCAAATTAATATCTAATCGAAATAACTGCTTATATATCTATCCGCAGCAAATTTGAAAGAGTTCATTGCCACTCATAAATTCAAAGAACAAATCATTATTTGTTAGTTATAACCTGATTATGAACAAAATTTATTTTAAATTCATTATATAAATTTCCTGTATTACATCCGTAAATTAACTATGTATATCATTGTTCATATTTCCTACATGAAAACGTAATTATGTATAAAGTTTCTTAGACATGAAACTTGTTATAATTACAATGGCAGTTTTAACATTACTATAAATTTATAAGAATCTGTAAGCGACAAAAATACACAGAATAGACGTGTATGAGTATTCCATATTGAGAGAAACGTATGTAAGTGTTGTATAAAATAAATTACCTTTAGCAGCTGATATACTATCAGATGGGTATCCAAGTCTATGCAGGGCTGCTTGAACCAGTTCTTGAAACGGTGTGTTAATTGGAATAATTACAAAACTATCAGTTTCAATAATAGGTCTTCGTCTCCAATGATTACTATGAATGATTCTTGATTCGTCGATGCTGCCTATTGCTTCGACGATACAGTGAACTGGTAAAGATTTGCCTGTAACAAAAAATAAAACATAAGGTTAACTTCGGTTAGATATTAAATATAAATAAATGTAGGTATATATATATATATATATATATATATATATAATATATATATATATAATATATATATATATATATAATCGCGATGTTTCCAAGTTGGTAATAGTTACAGCGATAACGAGTTTCAGTAAAAGGTTAGTTCATTAATTTGACGCCAGAGCTGCGTATTGTTAAACCAGCCAACGTATAATACCGCAACGTGTCAACTGAAGCGACTTTTCTTTAGAGTAGACTTTTTTTTATTATTCTCGCGTTCGCAATAATATAAAGGAGACGAAAAGTATATGTTGATAAAAAAGATAGACGGATCCATTAATATCATTGGTGGCCACCGCAAGCAGCAGTGTCGCGTCGATGGCAAACGTTTAATGTTTGGATGACAGAGTAAACATTTCTTCATTTCCTTTTCAAGTTAAAAGTCAGCGAGATATTAGATCATATGGCCATGAACGCGCCGTTACACCAGCAGACGTTTCATTTTATTCTCGATACGAGCGCGAATCTATTGAATTCGAACAGATCTTGATTGTCGCGACATTATTATGGCGGCCACAAGAAATACATATCTCCGCTTCGACTCGAGCTCTCTGAAAACAGAGGCGTCGCTTACAGATGACATTCTTTCATTGCGGCTCTCTCTTAACAAAATCAAATCATCCCATTTAAGCGCAACGGTGACATCTCCGAACCCCAACGAGCAAACACATAGGCACTATACTATGTTTTATTTTATATAGATTCTCTTGCAAATATTACACGAACAAATCGAATCATTTTCATAGATTTTTAATTTAATGTCATACATTAAAAACACATTTACACGGGTTTTAATTTTTTCTCTTTTGATCTGTGTTTGTTAATATTATCTAAACGTCATGATGTACGTCTGTCTATATGACGTAAAGTCTAATAGCATATACATAAATATAGGTGGGCCATCTGTTAGTTTCTTTCTGAAGTGAGTGTTATTTCGATAGTTTGCAGCATTGACGCGCTTGACATTGATAGATATGTAATGGCAAATCTTATTTTACGCGCTAATCGACTGAAAATTGATTCTTCAACTAAAAATACGTTTTGTAAAACAGTACTTAATTGTTTTAAATTGAATATTTAAAAGAGTGATAGATTTATATTTTCTAATAAAATAACTGTTATTAAGTGACGCCTATGGCAGTAAAAATGGGTGAGGGTGGCGCCCCTCTGTTTAATACACAGTAATATAAATAGGGCCAACCAAGATCAGAAGGACATGCTACAAGTGAAGTTTTAAGAAAAACAGATAAGGTATGATAGATGGAATGACTACACGTCAAAAGGATGATACTAAACGAATAAATGACACATCAACCACCATGCCAGAACAGTTTATGTACGTCTTCTTCTGACTCTAATGGCTGCCGATTTGCATGTGTTTATCTGGCCTGCACTTTATTTTTATTCCTTACTCTGGTGTTTAGTGTTCAGTATTTAGTGTTATCATTCGTTTGAAACTGTCATGTCACGCCCTATACCTATACCTATACGAGTTTTCATTCATTCTTTGCCTATTACACACTTACTTTAAACTTTCTTTCAATTCAACTCGAACTGCAATATAATCATTTACAATAAACAAAAGTTGTAAATGTATTTATTTTTAATAACCTACATAAGCTTTTTTTTACACCTTATGCCCTTTTATAACCTCATGCACCGTGTTTAGAGTTGAGAAATATTTTAGACGTATAATTAGAAAACAATTTTTGTATGCGTGCGTATCGTATAGGTGTAAGGTATTAGATAATATGTAACTATGTTCAGGGCCGATATGGAGGTAAAGGTAATGCAACGAAGGAAGAAGAAGCCGGCATTAAGCAGATTTCTGGCCGTGCTTACTTGTGTATGCTAATCTTGTTAGGCTAAGAAGGTTTCTGCATATTATAGAGTTTAAACTGGAACAACTCAGATTCACCTACCTTCTCCACCTCGTCGTCTACGTCTTCTGGATTAGTAAGCTTGACTTGAGCTTACTTATATGCGGTTTTGCCAATTCACTATACATAGCACACACACACACACATGCATTTATATGACAAAGAAAAAAATAACTGTTAACGTGTTTAAATCTAATTATAACATATACGAAACATATACGAAACGAGTCGGCTCTATTTAAATGATGAAACCTTCAATAATTGCATCTTGAATAATATCTATTTTGTAAATATCCCTAATTCATATTTTGCAACTTGAAATAAATACTTTGTTGTTGTATTGATTTTATTTTGAGGTATTGAGTAGTTTTACCACACTATAGCATCTTCAGACTATCAAGTAGCCTGAAGATGGTGCAAACACTAAAGCTTATTCTTCGCTATATAATAAATAAAGACTGATTATGTAATCTTACTGTAATTAACGCGCGCAATTAATATATACTGATTATCGAATATAAAAAAGAGTGAAAATTACTTATCTACTACACTAATCTACACGCGATAATCACTACTAGTTATGATTATACTAAATATTAATCGTAATTACTGTCTAAAGTTTCGCGAATTTCTGTATAAATAAATAATATATGTAATATTATCGTTAATATCGCTGACATTGTTATACTAGGTGTCGCTAGTAGTATCAAATAAATTTTAGGCAATTATTAAATATGTTTAACGGCGTTAAATTGTTTTGGGATCCAATTACTCTGGAAATAAAGAGCCTAGTAAATTTAAAATATAAGCGATACCAATTGTGTACCTATAGCTTATGTATATTATATTTGGTGTCAATCCGTTTATTATCTTCAGAGAAGAAGGAGCGACAAATTTTGATCTAACGAGCGAGGGACGACTACCATTCCAGTATGTGAGTTATACATAATTTTGGATTTAGAGTGAGGAAATATTTTAAAGAACTTTTTCAATCCGAAATACATATAATATATGACTTTAGTTCTCGGTACTACGTACAGTAACAAATGTTCTTTTAAAGAACTCAAATTAAAAGAAATTGATCGTCCCGAATAAGAAAATTAACAAAAGTACTTACATGCTAGAGACATCTACAAAAGGTTTTAATACTAAAATGTAAACGTTCTATAAATAATATTTTGCACTTTATTATTGATATGTAAATGTAACATCACATAGATTATCATTTAATTGTTATTTTTTAATTATTTAAAAACCAATATTTATAATATAATTGCGGCTCATATTGTTATTAAAATATGTTTGATTCACTCACTGCAAGATGCTAAGTTAAACATAACTACGCATGCGCAAATAAATTTCAATTAATACATATAAGCTTAGGCTGATTCTACGTATACTGATGACGTAAAACTGGTTAATTTACTCATTGTGAACGCCTTACCGAATTTTCCCACATTAAAGTTTCAAGGATAAGTTTAATTGTAATTCAATTTGTTAATGTTTTTCATTGTGTCCTCAAATGAAATCAGTAAATTTTAACAGAGTAATTTATTACGACTTCCTAAATATTAAATAATTCGAGTATCAAAAATCATAATTACTTAAATATTTTTGATAAATATAAATAATATATAATAATAATATAATATTATAAAAACATATTGAAACGTACGAATTAAAAGGTTACTATTTTCTCAAGAATTTCTAAAACGAAAAGCACTTTGTAGAAGCTTCAAAATTTAAAAAAAAAATGCTTATTTACAACTCTTAATTGTTTATTTGGATACAAAATTTAATTATATTCATATTTAACTATGTCTTCCTAAAGATGTGCCCCAATATAAAATTTATACTCTATTCAATACTTGAAAAAAAATTGCAAACACGGTTTTAAGGGTGCTAATTGGCGGCAATTTCGCGCTATCGTATGCAAATAAAAACAATGTAGCATTGTCGGTACAACATAAAAGGTCTTATAGAAAAGCTATTCAGCAATAAAAAATACTAGAAACTAGAGCTTCTTTCGTCACAATTTTCTCGAAAACGGCTCAACTAAATAAATTATTAATGAACTCTTAGCACAAAGGTTATTTCTTCATAGCTCAAAATATAAAATTAAAAATCAAATTAGACTTGTTTAAAAAGTAATAATCATTTAAATAAATAAATATGTATATTGTGGTTATAACAACAAATTTTTATTTATAATACATGTGAATCAAAATAGTTTTTATTGCAGTACAATTTAAGTATTTCATTTTTAACTTCCCGTACGTAGTACAGAAACTCTGAAAATTGGTAAAGCCAATGCTTGTTTTTAAAATACTAATATTCTGATTAGAAGTATAAATAATAAAACAATCATAATTAAAATACATGCCTAATTTATATACGAGTATATATATATATATATATATTATATATATATATATATATATATATATATCTATATATATATATATATATATATATATATATATATATGTATATATATATATATATATATATATATATATATATATTATATATATATATATATATATATATATAAATGATATTATTACATTGATTAACATCCACGTTTAATAGAAACATTTTAATATGTGTGTTATAGTATGATTGAAATCTAATTATATTATAGATATAATTCTAATTATTGTAGTTTTTAAGAAACGTATGCAGCAAAAGTAATGTACAATGATGTATGTGAGTGAATGTTGGGCATCTAACGTATATGGGTGTTACTGTATTAATAATTGAGCGTCTATTAAAGGAAATAAAGGAAGTGTGTGTGAGTGTTCAGGTGTGTGTGTGTGTTGGTCTTGTAGTCGAAGCCTAGTCTAGGTTATAGCTATATTCGGTCGAATCCCGGTCTCCACAGACTTTAGTTAAGACACCGGTCAGTCTCGGGCTGGATTACTGCTCGTGTGATTAGCGAGTAGTAGACTATGCACAGCATGGTAAGCCGAAGGGATTAGTTGCCAGCTGTATCTTGCAACTGGCTTCAAGCTACGTCTCTGTCCGCTGAGATTTAGAGGACGCCGGACTGAGACTCTCTCTAGTGTTATACGTAGTTGTGTGGATGTATCTATCTATGTATGTGTGTGTGTGTGTGTGTGTGTGTACACCAGAGCATCTAGTAAACTTAAAGAGCATTGGCCTGACCGGTTTCCCTAAACATTTTGGTTGATATACGCGCGCCGTGAAACGATTATGTTCATATCTAGCCAGATTTATATGTGCCGATATCTAATTAAACAAGAGATATGTTATATCATACGACGATTCGCACAACGTAAGTACTACACAGAAAAATTAACTATCTCGGCGCTTTACAACTAGAATTCATTGGTGGAAATATTACGAATATTACCGAAAACATCCGAAGCTAAAAAGTATACAATTCTCCATTAATTTTCTTTTTTTGAAAGTTTATTCAAATATATATATATATATATATATATATATAAATGTAAAGGGTTTTCTGCTACCCCATTTAATGGAAATAGGCATGAAGTTATATATGTATATACCTATTGGAATATTTAAATTTTATGGGTTTGTTTCATATGTGATTGTTTAAATGACATTTGTTCTTAAATAATCCTTGGTAGCAATTCTCCCCCAACAATGTACGACATACGTAGCGATCGTTATATTTGACGATTTAGTCTGCAAGACATGAAGAGCGTTGAAGCATTGTATAATGTATAAGGATTAAATCAAGCACTTATATCGGATTATTGGAAATCTTTTACTCATAAATAGGAAGCGCGGAGAATTTTCTGCTGGGTCGCTGGAGTTAGGATTGTTAACAGATTTATATTTGATTTCATCTTTAAACTGCACTAGACGTATTAGGTGTCGCTGTTTAAATAGGAAGGATACCAACATACATATGTATGTACAAATTCAAGGAAATAAAATTACGCATTTTACATGTTTAAATAATGTAATAATTGTTATGAATTTCAATCACGATTTTCTTGCAAATGGTCCACTTTTTCAGGAAACTTTTCAAACAATAGTTGTTGGAAATCCTAATGTGTTTCATTTTGATTTTTTTCATTTATTCTATAAGTACAACCATTTTCCAGATATAATGCATTTACTGAATGAACGGTCTTAGTTTAAAAATTATTTTCAAAAATAACAAGCTTTATTTCGAGGAGTATACACATTTGTTAAGCAGTTTTAGCGCTGATTACAATTAAAACAAAATTACTCGAGATACATTAACGTTATCAATTTAATTTTTACATTAAAATAAAATTTAAACTTTTCTTAACATTTGCTTTGCAATAACTATACATAAATTCATAAAAACATGAAAGTTAGTAACATGTTACTTTTCCCATTGTCTCGTCTGTGCGCTGTGCATTTTAAACAAAAATATTAACTTTATTGTAAATAAATATAAATTTCAAACTAAATATTATTAAGGAGTAGTATATGAAGCATTTATGGTTAAAATTTCAAAAGGCTAGTATATTTGGTTCATGAGATATTTGAAGAAGAGTACAAAAAACTAGTACTTTCTCATTTATAACAAAAATCTTCTATGACTTAGTATCTTTTATATACCACGGATAAAAGTGCTCAAAACGAATGTTTCCGTTAAATCTTGATTTAAAAATATTATTATTATATATATATATATATATATATATATATATATATATATATAAATAATAATTCTAAAGTAACGCATCTTAAATGTGATGTATGTTAAACAAATTAGTGAACCTTAACCATAGAATGATCCATAGAGTAATCTTCTCCTGCTTAATTTTAAACAAGTCTCGCGAACGGATGAAGAGGTGCTAGCATCTTAGTGGATAATATTATTATTATTATACGTATATAATATAATATATACACCTTGAGTCTACCTATGTATGTATGTAGTACGTATAGTGTACTGTAATGTACTCAACGCGAATATATCCCCCGGTATAGTATAATATAGTATAGTAAACCATGTTGCCACGCTGACGGAGTTGGAGTGAAAGGAAAGCGTAAACTAAGAAACGATGGTATTCAAGTAGCTTCCTTATATCCTTATCGTAAATCCAGCATGAAATCGTATTAGAATGCGAGCTGAACAGAGCACGGGGACTTATTGTAAACAGTATTGCGGGTTCAGAGGGACGTTATCACCCTTTAAGCGAAACTTTTCAGCTGCGACTGTAACCAAACTGTAGAGTACGTGCGCGGGAGGGGCAAACGCGGCATCTACTGCTACTGCATGTTAGATTGGACCTTGTACATAGCTGCAGAAGCAGAACATCATATGCCGCTTTAATAACCTTACCGCTATTTGCAACCCCTACTGAGCCGTCTTAAGAAAGGCCCTAATTTTACGTACCTAATCTATTCGGTTTTTTATTCCTACCGATATTTACACGTTTCATTTATTTTTATCATTAACTTATAACTACATTTAAAAACACTTCTCCACTGGAGTTTTTTATACGTATTAGGCATATATTGTTTAGATACAGAGGTTATTAAAATACAAAATATTAAATTAAAGTCTTTAGATGAATTAAGAACAAACTATTTATATTCGTTGATAAATTTCATGTGAAAATTTATGGATTAAGGAAACAATACGTCTTATTCTTAACAGTTTTTTTTAATGTTGTTATGTTTTTTATATAGTTACTCAATCTGCTCTTAAAACCACAGTTAGTGAAAAATAAGTCAATTCAATTTGTAGTTGTTTGTGAACATTGATGTTTATTGGTGGAGTTGTTAGTGGTTCATCGACAAACACAATTTTTCTGCGTAAAATCTCAACGTGATTGTGTTGTTACGAACCCCTTTGCCACCCTATTCCGAAAATAGCAAGGCGCGCGCGCTGTTAAAGTAACCTCGCATTGTTCACCTTACCTAAGTTCAAGCGCGCTGCTACTGCTAGTCCAACTCGAACTTTTGACTGTAAGTAGTACGAATTAAAACTTTAGACTAACAAGAATTAAGTTGATGTATATAAGACGCTTTTGCATACAACGTCATCATCACTCACTTATTAAACACATCTCTGTGCCTGTGTGTGTGTGATTTAAACAACAACAATTGCTTTTGCACTAGCGCACCTTGCTTCCCGACGTCGGTGTCGGCGTCGTGAAGTTTAGGTAATACGGTTGGTTGATTCGCAACTGATTGACGTTCGGATAAATCGCGCGGGGTAGCTACAATAAACAAGAGCTTCCGTTGGTTAACGCTACGAGCGCTAAGGTCTATTGGATTTAGAATAAAACAGGTGAACTGAACACAAAACGTCACCGACATAATCTCTAACTCCATGCGATATAGAAACTCAAACCACGAACACTAAACGCGATTTTTTACTTTCTTATACGAAGTAATAAGTACCTTAAAGAACCTATTGTAATCATGAACATTTTCGAACTCGAGATTTTAAACGGAAATACACGTTTCGATCATCCTTGAATTAAATATTACTATTTTCGAAATGACTTCTCTCCACCTACTCCCACCCCCCACCCTCCCCGACCCCCTCCCTCAACGCGCTGCTCTATTTAGGTTTTAAGTTAGCTACCTCCTTATTTTATGTTATACTGATGATGCGATTCTGAGCAACGTTATAGATCTGTAACGAGAATCTGTAAAACTTTGAAAGGGTTTAAATATTTTAATTAAATTGTGAAATTTATTAAATATATCGAACATAATTGTTGTTTTTAGCCTTAAATATGTATTAATTTTGGTTCTACAGATTTTTCAAAATTTAATAGATTCTACTTATAGAATTATAGATTTGCTCATAATTGCAGCATACGTTGGCGAAATACGTATTTAACTTTTCTAAGGGTTTTATTTGATTATTATTATTATTATTTTATAATCGAATAGTTATTGGTTATATTACATAATAATATGACGTAAGCGGGAGGGACGCGTGTAGAATTTCGCTTAACGTATAATAACCAAAGTGTGTAATATTTATCACAAGCACACAATTATTAAAATTGTAGTATTCGCGTGAACAATACAAGTATTTAATTAGCTGCGCATCTAATTCGGGTGGCATTTAGAGATTTGAAACAGGATTGACCAATGCTGTATGCAGGATTGCGTGAACCGTGATGGCCGTTTATACGAATCCCGGCCGCCGCGCCGCGTCGCACCGCACCGTGCCGTGCCGTGAGAGAGAATGAGAATTGTCGTGAAGATTGTAATAACAGTTTGTGGCCGTCCTAACGGTTAGATTACGTTGAACTGACCATCAGCTAGAGCTAGTCAAAAGCCATCGGGATTAGAACATTGATCCTAGTCTGATATTAAACCGAAGGTGTTAAACCAGCCTTTTGTATTGTTTACACCCAGTTACTACCCTTATATACGTAGGTATGTACATATGTATATATTGTCGACTGAATTCATTCGATATTACCACACGGAATACAATCATTGTGATCGTGTTACTAGTTACTAGGCGACAATTGTCTATAGAAATATTCTCATTTTGAAACCACACAGATATTTCGACAGTCTACTTATTTATAGCTGTAGTAGTTTCTCTTTATTGTTCACATACCTACATCAAGTAGATTCGTTGCAGATTTTATTAGTAAAAATAAAAAATAAACACATTTCTTAAATATGGTCACATTTTAGTATTTACGAAACTTATCGAACTCGAGATTGTAACGGAAATACACTTTTTGACATTCCCTAAGTTGAGTCTGACTATTTTCAGAATTCCGTGTGTGTGTGTGTGTGTGTGTGTTATAGCCAAAACTGCCAATATTATAATCAAGAAACTTTAAAATTAAAATTTGTATATGGTTCGCAAGAAATCCTCATATGTTTGAAACGAATATTCAAACCGGAAGTGATTGTTTACTCTAGTCATTTTCTGGAAATACTGAAATATCTCCAAAACGGTTCTACTTACAGCAAATATAAACGTATTCAAAATGAAATATATTAATATTATGCACAACTTTTGTATGAAAATTTTCTTCAAAAAGTGTACCGATTACAAGAAAATCGCTATTGAAATTCTCAATTTTTTTATTTATGTTGCCATGGTTACGTAGGTATAGGCAACTATACTTATGACACATAGATTTAGTGTAAAATTAGCTCAACGGTTAGTAAATTATAAAAAATATTATATATGAATAATTAGTTAGGTTTTTAGTTGATTTGAAGACTAAAAAACGTCCGGCCATAATAATATCTAATACAGAGTAATGAATGTTTAAAATACTGTATTTTAATATCCTTCCTATCTAAACAAAAAATACCTACTACGTGCAAGATGTTAAAAGAGTGCACAATAAATCATTTAATGTTGTTAATTGTCGATTCGTATAACATGAAATCGTATGGCAGTGTTATTAGTGATTATTATAATTTCAAAGGTGCTCAATGTAATTAAGTGACGTATAATTGAACAATATTGCGCTGTGTGAGTATTTGTAGCATTACACGTGCGCCTAATAGGTATGTAGATGCATCTACGGGTTTGAGTTTGTTAGCCAGGTAACTATTTCAGTTGTATCAGAGAAAGTGATTTTCGTTCCATCACCGACTTGAGTGGTGTAATGCAAGTAAGTTTGAGTCTGTTATCGTCACCGGTCTGGTCTAACCATCACACTTCCTTCAGCCACACGTTATCTTATTTCCGTTTCTGTACTGATCCCCTTCTTGATCGAGTTTCATCACTATAGCAGCATCATGCATTCAACACGAATCAAATGGGACAATATAGTTTATGACAAGCTTGTTATATGTTGTACATACGTATTATATTATCTATTCTGATTTACCTTTCACACAATCCCAAAAAGTCTCTTTTAGGAGGTACAATAACGTTGCTAAACTTCATCATTTACAAATAGATTAATATTTTATTAATAAACTACAAAAATATATGTGAAACTTTTCTCTAAACTTGATTATTGGAATGTATTTTTAAAAACTCTAAATGACTCATTTGAGGGTTGTCATATTATTTATTAAATATACTATATGTATAATAATTATATACATACATACATATATATATATATATATATATATATATATATATATATATATATATATATATATATATACGATGTATATATATATTTATATATATATATATATATATATATATATATATATTGTATTAATTTCGATTTCAAGCGTCTCTGTGAGAAGTGTTAAACGTGACAACAATGTAGCTTTTTACTTTAATTGTCATTTTATTATTTATTGTTACAAACAAGGCTTAAATGTGAGGTTGATATATAGTACTAAATTGATGTATATTTCATTAATTTCAAATGCCTCTCTGGGAAGTATTAGACGTGGCAACACTGTAGCCATATACAAAATCTTAAGTTTAAAGTTTCGTTATTATAGTTTTAAGAGATTTGGCTGTAGAGCGCTCATACTCACATACACAGACACGTGCGCGCGCGCGCACACGCTCGCGTGCAGGGAAGGTCAAAAATAGGTATCCTGTTAAGATTTCGTTCAATTTGAAAGACAGCAAAAGTATATGTTGAAATTGAAAATATTTTAATTGGTAGCATAAAACAGAAAATATCTTTTGATAATTTTCGATTAATTACTTAATTATGAGGAAACGAAGGTAGCTACTTGGCAAAGATTCGAGTTCATACTGACGACGACTATAGAAGCATCAGGTTGGCTTCGCGGTTTCTTTAAGCTCTTGTTTTTGAAAAGCGAATGCATTTTAATGATAAATTCATTAGCGAAATCTTTATCATCGTCATTGCTAATACTGTTCGACTTCACGACCGCCGCCCCACGTGTCTTTATATATCCATCCAAAATAACCGTATGGAAGAAAAGAAACCGTTGATATTTTCTTTGATCTTTTCATACTTTTACCTCACGTTAATGACATAATAAAAGTTAATTTATTAATTTAAGTAATGAAGCTTTGATTTATATATCACCCCTCATATTATCATCTGCCAAAGTAGGTACAGTTGCCAACATTTCTTTCTCATATATTTATAGACCCCTGTCTTGTTTATTCGATTATTGATATGTATTTGTCCATCGATTCTGCACTAGTTTCAGTTCACTGTTGTATTAACATGGCTTTATTAATTAGAGTTTGAGATGCTTTTTGATTAATATTTAATATTGGCACGAATTATCTACTCATAGATTATATATATACCGAATTTGGTGTCAAACCGTTTAGCATTTTCAGAGGAGAAGGAGCGACAAATTTTGGTCTTACGAGCGTGCGGCAACTATCTTCCAATGGGTATATATATATATATATATATATATATATATATATATATATATATATAACCCCTCCCCCCTTACTCGGAATTTTATTACTAGATACATAGCGTACCTTAGCAAACAAATATAAATGTTCTAAATATTTTTTCGTCGTTTTATATATGAACCGCAATGAAAGTGTAAGTTTGACTTAATCCAATATCGGTTGACCGAACTTAATTCCAAGAATTTAATCGAGCTGGTTTAGTTATTGAGGCGTGTTATCATTGTGCCGCAGTATTTTGGTATTTTTGTAAATCAATATTGAATTATTTCTATTCTTTCATAAGCTATAGTTGTTATTAAATATCAACAAACATTACATTCATATCGGGTACGACTTATCGCTTTTATATATGTAGCTAAAACTGTACCTCGCTATCACATTAGAATAGGTTAGCTTAGTATTTGTTTTTGAAGAAAGACGAATGGTCTAATGAGTTCGAATGAGGTTACAGGATTAGTATTAGAAGCGTATAGGGATTTAGGAAATGTAGAGAACGATTATGTTTGCTTATATAGTTGTTGAAGGGTATCTCTAGCGCACTTTCAAAGAATTATAATATCTATGCTTTAGTGCACAGCTGTAACATGTCCTAGTACGTAATTTCACTAACAATAGTTATAAATCGTCTAATGGAAAACGAAAAATAGGAGATTACGCCGTTTTGGTTGATGGCGAATGAAAAATATAAAAACGTCTTAATCTGTTAAGAGATTAAACCATTTTTCAATCGCTTTCATTTTCTAGACCATATTTTTTTTTTAAATTGCGTTAACAATAAAAAAATTTATATTATTTGATTTATATTTGTGTCTGTAACCGTTATAGATTTGTTGTGATTATTTCATATATGTACATATGTGTATAGTGAACTTATAAATATTTGTTGTCAGTTGCAAGAGTGTAGTATAAGTATCTACAGACTAACACTAAGGTATACGCGGACACCTTGTGTTGAGTTTGACATGAAGTTAATCCTTTACCTCCCGTTTCGATCTTCCTTTCTCGTCCTTCCGCGCGTACCCATTACTCTGCGAACCGCGGTATAGTATGAACGTATCATATGTACACTCACACACACACTTCTCGTCGAAGAGTATAATCCTTATTTAAAAAACAAAAAATAATAAACTAAATCATTTGAAGATTGAAAGAATTTATAAAGTTACTACTTGGGTAACATAAAGCATAAAATAGTTACTTTAGCTTTATAATGAAAGGTGGTAATCCTGTTGTGAGTTTGAATGTTGAAAACACAAAACGTCTTTTTCCATAATGTCTAAATGATTTTATTAAAATTTGAATAAATTCATTTTGTTTTGTGTTTTTAACAATTCATCTCTATTAGTTTTATAGTTTAAACCGGGCTTGGTATTAAATACACGTATTTACTATTATTGAAAATTTCAAAAAAAAATTGTCGTACTTCAAATAAAAAGACTCAACACAGACGTGTACAAAAATAATGTATGTTGAGTAGTGAATTGTAATGACTGTATAAACATAACACAAGTGTACAGATCGTGGATAAAATCTTAAATTCAATATTGGATAATTTTGAAAAATGTTTAAATCCGTTCTGACGCACTCCCTATAAGACTGCAGGATTAAGCGCCCCGATAATCCGTAACCCAATGACTCAGACTGTACACACATACACCGGCAAACGGCGCGGCGAGTCGCCAAGAATACAGCGCTAACCCCTGTTGCTGTCTATTCTATATAGCATAGCACTGACACTGGCGATCGCCGAACGTCGATGTCGATTCCCCGTACAACCAGAGGCAGACCGTTGTGTTCTGTTCGGTTGTGGCTGTGTAGTGTAGTGTATTGCTGCACAACGTAACCGTGCGCGCCTCTGCCCAACTTACAACTAACAAACTCAGTATGGTGCAGCGTAGTAGGGTACACTATGCCACACCAGATACCATACTAAACCATACCATGCTATGCTATTCTATGCCATGCCATGCCATGCCATGCCCTGCCATGCCATGGTGCCCGTGCCCGAGGCACGGCTACTCAGCACGGCCTAATCCCAGCTTCCCCTAATTCCCTACCTTCGGTTTAATCCAGCTTTACCCGTCCTCCTGACCCTCCACCACACCCAAATCCCCGATCCCATCCTGCGTCGCGCGTACTCACAAACTGCTACTAGCCACTCTCAATAATTCGGCGACATGCGTTTCTGTTTCGTTTCTCTATATCTATACTCTATACCGGACCGTACCGTAGCCGTGTGTTCGAGGTTTTGTTGTTCTATTCTTGCTTGTTGGTATGTACGTCTGCGTCTGCGTCTGTATCTGTACTGTGCTGTGCTATGCTGTGTGAGCTTGCTGGTCAGAATCTACTATGTACTACATATGTACATGCTTTTTCTACTCGTAATACAGACATAGTTCGCATTATTCTAGGATTCTTTCACTGATACTACGCAATTAGGATCACAATTAATAATCAAATTACCCAAAAGATATTGAAAATTATAATTAGTATTTATAAAATACTTTTTAAGTGAAAACTAGCTATTCAAACATTACTCTAATTCAAGACAGTAAGCGCTCCGAAACAAGGGACGTTTTGGTTCTTTATGCGTATAACCATAATAAAAATAAACATTGGTGCAAGCACCTATGCTGCCAGCTTAATATAAAGTAATACTGTGATATATGGAACTACATTGAAATCCTATTTTATAATTATTATAAAAGAAATATGTATAGAATCATTAAGTATGTGAAGTATAAATGTGCTGTTTTTTTTTTTGGTACTTTCTGAATGAGTTTAATTTACATCTAGTTAAGTAAAAACTAACAAATTTGCTAATGCTTAGCAATGAGTGGAGCAGACTTAAATTCGTTTCTACACATATATCCTATCATGTATACTGCAGTTCTTTATTGCAATAAAACCAAAACAAATTCTAATTTGCAACATTTGAATATTTCCTCTGGTCTCTAAACCGTATACGAACAGTCTGCTGTTTCTGTCTATAATATATAACAGATAGACGAGACTGGATCTGTGAAATGTTTTTGGTGTGGTGTGTACTGCGATGCGGACGCGGACCGGCAAGCCGTTTCATCAATCATGAGCAGATAATCTGCTTAACGCCGCGCAATCCGCTCCAATCCGGCCGGCGAGCGGAGGCGGGGACGTCGGGGCGACTCAGCTAAAACCTAACCGTAGCACAAAGCCGAACTGTGCCAGCATTATACCATCACCGGCTGCACCGCCGCTACACCACCACCTTACCTATACTCAATTCCAACCAGATTTTGCAACCAGAGATACTTAAAATATTATATATATATATATATATATATATATATATATATATATATATATATATATATATATATATATATATATATATATATATATATATATATGATTGCAAAAAAAATATATATATATTTTTTTTTTTGTTGCACACTTTTAAAGTTAGCTCAGTTAAAACATGCGAAAGAATCGCGAATTTTTAAAAATAAAATTGATTTATTCTCATTTGTGATTATGATTACCTGAATCAGGATTAGATATAAAAATACCGAAAACTCGTGGTTAGATATTGCCCTAAGACTAATTCAAAGTTCAACCTAAGCATATAAAAAAAATTGAGTAATAATGAATGGAAGTATTATAATAAGGTGATTAATTGAATCATTATTAGTTTGCTTTCGAATCACTGTTGTTCTTTAATATTAATCCAATGCAAAATAAAAATACGAAAATTTGTCTATCTTAAATAATAAAAAAAAACACACTAATCAATTTTCATTCTTTTACTAACAAATGAAATTAGACGCAAATTGTAGACATGTTTGAAGTTAGGTGGGCCTAGATGGTTATAGGAATATTTTGACGTTAAAATATATTTATTCTTTGATACGTTAACGTGTTTTGCGACTGGAATAAATGTAGGAATATAGAACTATGTGGAATACAGTGTACCAGTACTCCGAAGAGAGTAGCAGTCGGTTCGGTAACACGTTGTCGAATGTCCGTTACGTCTGTGACTGTGAATTGGCTGCGAACGTCACCAAAAAGTAATTTTCCATTTTTTAAATGATCATCATTATACCCGTCATCACCGGTGAATTGGACAGGGGGAAATGTTATTTTTTTAAATTTCATTCTTCCTTCATTCTTGGATTATTTAATCGCGATTTAAACTGTACTGTATCAGCCCTAATACATAGAAGAGAGATTATAGGTTAAGTTGCCCAACTGGGGGACATGACGAATTTCATTTCAATGTTTAAAAACCTAAATAAATAAATAAATAAATACATTGCTATAATTTTATTTCAGTACAAATTCTATATACATAAATTACATTTCTTAAATATTTAACCAAAATTATTTATTTATATATAAATATATATATATATATATATATATATATATATATATATATATATATATATATATATATACATACATACATACATACATACATACATACATACATACATACATACATACATACATACATGGCTACCTAAATACGTCATTGATAATTAGACTTTGAACATACGTATATTAATATATATGATTAACGAATTGCTTAATATTTTAATTAATTACAAATTAATTGGCTAATTGATTTCGATAATCTGTTTTGATATATCAATTTTAATTTATAAATAGGAATACCTCGAGATTATTTACCAGGTTTATCTAGTTTACAAATATGTATACCTATGCGTAGATGTGTGTACATAACTAAAGTAGCATCGACACGAGTGAGCTAGTGAGTAACTACGCGGTGGGCGAGCAGCGAGCACGACTGGTATTATAGCAGTGAGGTTGAGAAAAAAAGTTGAAATGATAATATAGTTCTTGAAACGGATACGGCCAAATCAATTGAATTTGTTTGCTAGATTAAAAGCCGCAATATAATATATTTCAACAATGAAATTAAATAATGGTTAACGCGTTATTTCGGTTAAATATATCAAAATAGTAGCCATAAGATGAATTAGAGATTTTTTATTATCGACTGTGGTACATCAATTAGGAAAAGTAACTTTTTCGGTATGCAGTCTGGAGTTATTTAGTAATTTTTAATTCATTCGAAACGCTGAGTTAAAATTAATAAATAATTCCAGACTGAAGTTATTTTTCTTAATAGTAGCGATAAGATTAGTTTTCTCTTAGTGAAAATTGGATTTTTAATGTATTTTTAAAAATTATAAATTTTCCCACCACAATTAAATACCTAAACTAAATTGTCATGAAATTGGACTCATTTTGATTAACGTGCTAAATTAAGAAATTGTAGAATTGAGAAAGAGAAACGCGGGTTGCGTATGCATAGGCGTTATTTATTAACAAAAATGCCGGTAAATTATAGTTTATCGTTTAATTTTGTGTATAGTTATACGTTTCGTATACGAAAATATAAAACAAGACACATAAGAAACAGATGACAGCAGAGAAAACTATTTTTATCAGAAATAAAGCGTAAATTCACAAAAAACAATTAGTTATTAAAGCAATTGACAATTGTTGCAGTGATTACCTCAATTATGACGAATATTCGCTTAGAAATAAAATTAAAGCATACATGAAATATTTTAATTCGCCTTCTTAAAAATTGTTTATCTTTTATGTTCGTCGTAAATCAACAAATAAACTTTTTTTTTTAAACGTGTATATTTGTTGCAGTTGGATAGTAATAATAGTTTGTTTTTTTTAATATTTCACTTGATAATTTGTACTGACCTGACGGTGATTTGTCGAGGCCATCTTTGCCGGCGATGTTGGGTGGCGAGATGATGGGATCGGTGATGTCCTGGTGATGCGGCGTCAGCGAGACGGAGGGCACTGGCGTATGCGGCGTTACGTCCGAGTGTTCGCGCGAGTCACACCGCGATTGACACGACGCTGTCAAGTTCCCGATTGCCGATGGCGATTTGCAATTGCGTGTCAATGCCAACGCCTGGTTCTAGAACAAGAATAAATTATGCCTAAGCATTAAACGATGTAGGTAGATAAAATGGGGGTTTTTTTGTTACCGCATTTATGGGAAAATATTGTGCATGAATTAAAATTTAATTTGTTATACAGTGTTAAGGATTATAAATTATTAGCTTGATGTTTAAAAATACGACTGTTCAAGATAAATTATGCAAATATTTTAACGAAATCCAGATTAAATCAGTAAAGTCTGACAGCCTTATAATTCTCAACTCAGCTACCAAGTTCTCATGATTATCTAAATTTATGATAAAAATGTTTTTCATAAATCCAGTAGCTTGATCTAATTACTTATTTCAAATCTTTTATCTACTTACAGCGTTGTTAATAAAATAAATAAAAAATCATTAATTCGTCATTTCAAATTGTTTCAAATATTTTTCAATTCATTAAACAGAGTACACCGGAGTACAAAGGAAGTTTTACACTACATATTTATATCAACGTCAAGCGCATCAGTGCTGTAAAGCATTGAAATAACACACACACAAAGAAACCAACAGATGGCCCATTCTATAAGTTAAATTAACATTATGAGATTGAAAAGACAACTAGATATATTAAAAATATTTTTATTTTGACTCAAACTTATAACAAAATTGTTAAGATAAACAATATTTTTAAAAATTAATTGATGCAACAGACTTTTGTTTGTTAAAAATTAAACAACAATTTTTTTTCTCCAAATGTTTCTATATCGCAGTTTGAATTTTTTTTATGAAAGGTTCTTATAATATTAGAGTAGTGATTTAAATTTTATTGTTAAACATCTTATATATTAAATTATGAAATTGCGCGTTAACGGAGGACGTCAGAAAGATAACGAATCTAGTGGGGCTTTTTTATAGCACTTTCTTAAAAATGTTGGTAACATTTTAAAAGCGATTTTGTTGTTAATCTGGTCTCGTTTTATTCGCAACTGGTAATTATCGTATTTAACACTGGAATTTTGTACGAAATTTGACACAAACAATTTAAAATAAATTTGATACAGATTAGTTAAGTTTCCCAACGCGCTCATTGGATGCGCTCTTATCGGTTTGGTGCTGGTAAATAAAAAATCTCTTTCTGACGTCACCAAGATGATGAAAATTACGAAACTTTAATTGTTAATAATTAATAAACGATACAGTCTAAAGAAGAACAAATGCGAAAAATACTATTTAAATTAAAATCAAATTGTAATGTATAAGTTTATAATTGGAGGTATTAAATCCTAGTAATAGCTCCAATTAAATCCTATTATTGATATTTGAACATGTGGCGGATAGAGAAACCAAATATAACGGTTTTAGTTTTGTTTTCAGTATTCTATATTGTGGTTAGTTTTCACTGCGTAATAATTATCTTATCCTACAATGATTACTATTCACGCGGTAAACAAATGAAAAAGACTTATATATATTAATCTACACACGCGTATCACTCCTAGATTTATATAATTATGTTTATAATTATCGTAATAATTACTTATGTTTAGTCTAGACTAATGCATAGTCATAGTGAGTAAGTAAGTATTATGGTAAGTTATATTACAATTATGCAAACCTAGCTATGATTAGCACGCCATTTTGACTTTATATACACATTTGTGCTTTGTTGAATTAAGTAATTATACTTAAGTTATAACGTAGTAAAGATCACGCATAAGTAAATGTATATATATATATATTTCTATATATATATATATATATATATATATATATATATATATATATATATATATATATATATATATATATATATATCGCTCGTAAGACCAACATTTGTCGCTACTTCTCCTCTGAAAATACTGAACGGATTAATACCAAATTTGGTATACATAATGTATGGGTATACAATTCGTGCCGCTCGAATTGTAAATCCACTCAATCTTTTATTTCCGGAGTTATTGAGCTCCAGAAAAAGGAACAACTTTAAATATTAATTTAAGAACATTCTTGAAAATACTTAAAACATCTACGCTTAATTCCATTCTTGATCTATAGGCCGTACCATGTTGTTTATGCAGCATAGAATCTTATGGGGAACAGTGTTGAAACATCTTTCCCATCTGATGTGTGAGTGGAACAAGATAGACATAGATATAGGAGTTCTAAAGGTGCGAGTGAAAAAGGCAAACCATTAAAAATGTATGAAGGTTGACCGCACTATCGCAAGGATTCTTACCTTCAGGGCACAGTCATTTATTAAAACTAAATAATGAATTAAACAAATGAATCTTTAAATTAATTTTAAATTTAGATACAAAATCAAGAATACTTGAAAAACAAATTGAATCATAAAAATCGGAATATATTTAGCGGAAATAAAATTTTGAATGCATTTGAAACACATTAAATATGTTAAATATTTTCGCTAAATGTTATTCGATTTTTATCGTTCAAATTTTGTTTTCAAGTATTTTTTTAATTTGCTTATGAATTGTAAATAAAATAACATAATAATAGATTTATTTAAATATTAATAAACTATCTGTCGCACAGGTATAAATCCTAAGATAAGATAAGATAAGATCGCATAGCCGAGAGAAAAGGTTCTGTACTGCAATCATAAAGTGGTACAACCATGAGATATAATAGAAATATCTGAATTAGTTGTAAGTGAAACTGTGGCAATATTGTACAAAAAACTCCATAAGATTAACATTGCCTATACCCTCCATGCTGCATAATCATCATGAAACGGCCTATAGATATTTTTTTATATAAATACAAACCTAACGCCTTTGAGTTAATCATTGTAAGATTACATAATCATACAATAATAATTACTTAGTGAAGGCGAGAGGTAAGACTCAGTATATCTTATTTTAAGATTCTATATTTAGACATATACAAAATTGTATATTCTTTTCAAGGTTATAGAGCTTAGCACCTATATAACCCTCATAGATAATACAGAGTATATTTTGAATATTTTCTTGAATTAGTGACTTGACATTGTATTAAGTAAATCGATTTACCATCCTGGGTTTAAATATTTGAATGTTGTTTATTCCCATTGCGAATAATATGAGCGTTATATATGCTTAGAATAGATATGAAATAAATGACGATGAATATAATATCCAAGTTTGAACATATGTTTGTATGTATGATGAACGGACCGGGGACTACTGTGATCAGAGTGTATAATCTGGGTTAAGTGAGGTCAAAAAGCATCAGAATTCCTGGCCATAATTGTTATTAAACACTGTCAATGATGCCAATACTGATAACAAATAATATCTACTTATTCCTACGGCTTCAATTTTAACCTACAAATAACTTCTAATCTACACAGTCAAAAATTTGGACCTTCAGCGACGTCATTTTCAGAAGGTCAGCAACGGCTATCGTTCTTTTCTGTACATATAATTCTAATGCCATTCTAATTAGTACGTTCTAACCGAAATAGTGTACGTCGGGTAGTACTCAGATGTTATATGTTGAATAGATAATGGAATATATTAAAATTTGCTAATTTCGGTCGCGTGTCTGTAAGTATCTCGGATCGAAAAATAACTTTCACTAAAAGTTCATTTTTCATCGCCTTGAGTCCAAAAAATATATATAACCTATTAAATATTAGTCGTCGCTTGCTCGCTCGCTCGTAAGACCAGAATTTGTCGCTCTTTCTCCTCTGAAAATACTGAGCGGATCTACACCAAATTTAGTATACATAATCTATGGGTACACAATTCATGCCGCTCCTATTTTAAATCCATTCGGCGTTTTATTTCCGGAGTTATTGGCCGCCAAAAAAGCAACGAGCTTAACTGTTGATTTAAGAACAATTTTGAAAATACCAAACAAATCTACAGTAAACTCTAATATATTTTTGATTTATATATTTTTTTCAAAAATGAAAACAACCAAAAAATAATTACCTAACATATATTTGATGTAACTTTGCATTTATAAATTACGATAAATGAAATTCGACGACAGTCAAAAATGTTAGTGATATTGTTTATTTATACAGAATTTCGCCCTGCCAAACTTTAAGCATTGGTAGAGCTTTGAGCATTGTTGCGTTTAAATTAGACATTTTAGTATGGAATATACAAAAAATAGAAACCTGTTTTATTGAGTTGCTTGTTGCAAGTTATTTATGTGTTTAATAATCACATTTTTTATAGTTAATTAATTTTTTATATAAAATCGCAAACAATTAAAGTTCATACATTACAACTTACAAATATTTGCAGTACATAATGATAAGGAATGACTAAAATAAGATTGCTACATGAATTATTATTGCACCTGTTATTATTAGGCTCAATAATAATAGTTGTTTTCAAAAATGACGTTTTATTTTAATAAAACTGTTCTTATTATCATGCAACAAGGATTATTTTCATTAACGTGTTTATAAGTGTAGAAATGAAAATTGATTTGTTTTATTTATAATTTTGTATTGATGACAATCTAGAGTTATGAATTGCGGTATTAATTTTGTATTTAGTTTTTGAGTAATTTATGATGATAGTCTAGCCTCTTTTACTGAGCAATATCTATTTTTATGCGCGACCTTAAAAAACAAAAGAGTGACGTGACGTCGTGTGGTTCAACCTTGCTTTATATACGTCTCTCTTCCTACTGGATCGTTTTAAACTACGTTTTGCATTCATAAATTTCTTTCTGATGGGCCTATGCACAAAAACCGTTAATGTTATCGTAGTGGATTTCTTCGAAAAATAAAAGTAATGTACTAAGGGAGCGCAGGTAATTTCTCTCAATTTGCAAAATGTTTATTAGGATTTATTCAAGATATTTAAAAAATAATATAAATTAAGTAGACTGCCTGAGATCTTATCAATTTTTGGTTCACTATTCTCCTCATCAGAGCTTTCGAGTAGTGTTTGTTACTATTAATAATATATATATAAGAGCGTAAATCTGCAGGCTCTGGGTTCGATTCCTAGCGGCATCCGATAAGTTTTTCACAATTGTCGAATATTTGAATAATTAATAATATCCATTGTTTTCTTATTTATGTTGCCACAGTTACGCAGGTATGGAAATTTATATATAATAAACCATATACTAACTATTTTTACTTTCTTATACGAATGTACATGTTTTGACCTTCCCAGACTCGAGTCTGATTATTTTTGGAATTCCGTCTGTGTGTGTGTGTGTGTGTGTTTGTGTGAACGCTCTACTGCCAAAACGGCCAATGCTTGAAACTTTAAACTTAAAACTTGTATATGCCTCGGAAAAAAACCTCCTATTTTGGAAATAATATACAAACCGGAAGTGCATGTTTACTC
>JADQWA010000057.1:406216-407279 GCA_018344505.1 Nebria ingens riversi | reverse complement strand
ATATATATATATATAAATAGTTTAGGGTTTAATAAGCTTATAATATTAACGATCAATATCAAAATTGACCCAATTACGATGATTATTAAATAAAATGACGTCATGATGAGATCAGAAATCAACCGGACTTGATGGGAAAACAATCAGCAATGTGTATTATTTATTTATTTATTTATAAGTGTGCCAGTTTCGAGGAGTGCTGATTTTATTTTATAATATTTATATCGTTCGAACAAACTGTTCATTGTTGATTAGATAAAATAGCCTTAGGTTAGTTGGGTGTTGGGATTACGTGTTATTATTATTATTATGGCTATAAGGCTATATGGCTATATGACTATATGGCTATATGGCTATGGATGGATGGATAGATGTGCGTGCGTGCGTGCGTGTGGTTTTGTCGAGGTCTTGACCTGTGTTTCAATCTGTCAGACACTCAGCTATTCCAATCTTTCTGCTCTTCTTTGCATTCTTGGTTACCAACAAAAATGCACTGATGCTGCTTTGTATCTAATATCTGCACTGCATCGTCTCATACGGAATAAGAAATAGACTTTTTTCATAAACAGTAGATAACGTTGAAAATAAATTACACATAAAACGAGTCCAACTAGGATTTGAATTAAATATTTTTATTTAAATAAAACATATTTCGTAATAGCTTTTTAAAGTGAATATCCGCCGTAAGTAGCATACACATTGTTTACTTTGGTTGCGCTTAGAAGAACAAAAAGAACGTGGGCTGGTGTGTCGGATAAGTGATAGATCTTCCAGGAAGATGATTTTCATTTGTACACAGTAGGCGGAAACAAGTATCCAGCATTTAACACGGTGCACGATAAATTAGAAAATCATCTCAATCTATTGACGCACACGCGCCCGCGCTCGCGCACACTGATCGTAACAGACGCTGTAAATCATACAGATCTATTTTCACAAATCGCTTTTGTTACTTCCATTTTTATGAGTGTAAACATTCCGCCGCGTATTACCAATTCAATTCCCACTATACCTACTTTAAAGATCAAATTGCCATTTTATGATAATATAAGTATGTATGTAT
>JADQWA010000057.1:113716-401216 GCA_018344505.1 Nebria ingens riversi | reverse complement strand
AAAAAACATTTTTATGGCTGCTAAAACACTTATAATCGTTTTTACCAAAAATATATATATATATATATATATATATATATATATATATATAATGTTTTAAAATTAAATTATAATATGATTTTGTTAATATAGGCATGTTGCCTTTTCGAAATACTAATATCAGATTTGAAAAAGAATTGCATAAATGATAAAATGTAATGAAAAGTTGATAAAATAAATAAATAAGTGTGTGTGTGTGTGTTGTAATGAAAAATAAAAAGTAAGTAATAATCAGGTTCGTCTCGTTATAGATCATCGAAATCTCCAAGGCGCTTGCTTGCTTGGTTGACCAGGAACTGCGGCGAGCGACGCAACGTAACGCAACGTAACGCAACGCAACGCAACGCAAGTGTAACAGAACGCGGTGTGGTGACAGTGTCGAAAGAAGCGCGCACTGACCCAGCCAGGCGGCCAAGCAGCCAAGCAACGTATCGCGAGCAAAGAACTACTTTCGTTTGTTGCGGTGTCGCGAAAAGAATCGTGTGCGAGGAGATCACCAAGAAGAAAGAACTGGATCGAGGATCTGTATCAGTCAACCACACTCTGACTCTGCACCGAGTCCAACGGGGCCCAGAACCAGCGTGCCAGCGACCATTCGATCGGCGGCCGCGGTCGCTCCAACACACACAACGCTACGCCACACGCGCGCGCGCAACACACGCGTCTTCTTTCTTCGACGCCCGACAATTACTATTATTGTCATCCGTTTTGCTTCATTACAGCCATTTGTGAATATGACAGTGATTTCAAACATTCATTTTACTACTTCTTAAACTATTTTACAAAGTGATTTTATGATAAGTATATTACTACATATTAATATTATTATTATTATTATTATCATTACTATTATATATGTCTGCAAAAGAAAACAATTTCAACTATTTTCAACCAACTGCAAACAAGTGATTTTTATTCGAAAATTTAATTATTTTATACTTTTCAAAGTGCACTAGTTATTTTCATACAACTATAAGTGTGTGGGACAGAACTGTGAATTTAAATACTAATTATTGTGAACAATTTATAAAAATCATTGTATCAATCAAATAAATAACTAAATACAAATCTAGACAAATCATTTAGTGTTTCTATAGAATTGTAAGTGTCTGCGACCAATTGTGTGCACAAAAACATATTTTAAAATAGTGAATTATAAAAACGAAAAACAATTTCAATATACATTTTCCATCACCATTTAAAGTGCGAATTTCTACAGAACTGCAAGTGTACAAGAAACTTTTGAGTGTGTTTAAAATCCATATAGTACATACACATGTCTAGAGAATTGCAAGTGCAACAACCATGGACTATAATGGCGAGTGTATTAATCCTAAAGATTTTTACAGTAAATTGTGCTTGAAACTGATTAAATAAATCCGAAAAATAAGTGAGGGTGGTTTTGAAACAAAAACTGTGGCTTACACTATTTAGTGTGATTTTAGTGACTTGGACAGTGTTATTTAGTGCCACGTGGACATATAAATCATTTTTAAACAGCAAAGAATTTAACAGGTGAGTTATTGTTAAATATATGCACCATTGTTGTAATATGTGGTGAGACTTTTTCTCACATTTGTTGCCAATGTTTGTTACGCAAATTTCAGATTTTACGCGATAAAATCGCGCAAAATATCATCGAAAATACTTTATAAGTAAATACATTAAAGAGACTTCAATTCTCGAACAAGTTACGAAACTTATTACAAATTAATTTTTTTAAAGCTTCAATTTAAAATTATACAAACTTGATTATTGCTTTTTGTGAAATTTTAGTAATTATATATATATATATATATATATATATATATATATATATTATATATATATATATATATATATACGGAGATTTAAATTGTTGAACAAGATGCCACTTTTACCTGTTCGTTCAGTCATTTTACGATAGTGTGATTAAGTATTATTAAATTGTTGATGATAATTAAATATTACCTTTAACATATTTAATTTGACCGTGTGAGTAATGATTGGTTTGTTTAAACGCTGTCAAATATCAATTTTGATGGGTTGAAATAAATTAAATTCCTATTTTATTAATTATTTAAATAAACATTTCACCATTTTATATGTGTGGACTATGACATGCATTACCAGCAACACGACACCAGTTTTAGATTGCTTTTTCTGCGTATTAAAAATGTTTGAAAAATGACACAATGGCGCCAAGTTACGCTTATCCGAAATTAGGTTAATCCGTATCTCAGCCAACAATGTCCAATCAGTCACAAATTATCCCATGTCAATTGAAAGCTTACGGTGTATGTATGTATGTATATCCGAAATGCCACAAGACAATCACTCATTTGTGACGTTTAATTTCTTTGTTTTGCACCTTTACAAATAGTGTCCGTCGGAAATAAGTATAAGTTTTTACTATTTTGTATTAATTAATACACACATTTCGCGAATATTGTAACTTAAAGAAACTAAAAAGAAAGAAAAAAAAATAGCGGAAAATATTTAACGTAAATTGTAACTTATATTGACGCGTTACCATTCGAAAACGTTATTAATTAAATCAGTTTTTTTTTGTTCTAGACTTTTTTTGATTGTCTATATGATGTACGCATAGGAATCTACTAATGACTGTTTTAAACGCAGACTTTATAATCATATTTTCTAAATTGCTCACAGATAATTTACTATTATTTACACTCATAATCTGACATTTATTTCATTTTAAGTTATTTTATTATTTGATACCATGTTGTAGTGGTCCTATAAATTTTATTGGTGAAGCAATTTTACTAAAATTTAATAAACTATTAATGAAATGATGTTCGATTTTCTGTAAAAATGTATTGATATTAAGTGATTAATTTTACTACTTCATTTTTTTTCGATTAACCTATTGTTTTTATACGTAATATTCTCAAAAAACAACGCAATCATAAATTATTTAAGACGTATAGTGAAATAGAAAAAATATATAAATCAAATGCGATTTATTTAAAAGATTCAAACACATAAATCAATAGTCGTGGTATAAAAACGTTATAAATTGCATATTTGCACATTTCCAAAAAGAAATAATGAATTTAATTTTGTAAATGATTATTCTGGTTTAGAAACGATAACACCTGCAAGTTGGCTATATGTATTAGGAACAATTTAGCAGAAGCCCTAACTATAAGAACATGCGATGTCCACTATTCAACAGTCGTGATACCTAATGAACATCTGTGTATGTATGTATGTATGTATGTATATATGTAGTAACCGGGAAGTAGGTATATAGCAAGCAACAAGAACCACGCGTTCAAATCACGAACAAAATAGATCTTGCGCACGCGTGTAGTACGCATGCGCCCAGACAACACTGTGCTACCATCATCATCATCATAATCATCATCATGTATAGTCCTGCTGCTAAGGACTCTGCGCGCTGATCAGGGTGGCTGCGACGCAGGCACGTGAGGTCACAGGTCATCACGTGACTAATGAGACGCGATAGTGCCGTGCGCCTTGTACACGTGCGTCCAACACGTGTATATATCGCATATAACGGCCGCCTGTGATCCGCTAATAAAACGTATGCGCATGCGTATTCGATGACAGCCGTCCGGGCGTTATTTATCTTGTCACTATAGGGAATTTATTTATTATCACCAGGCCTCAATCCGTTCCGCGTTTGATGTTATTAGGTATGCTCAAGAATGTTACTTTTTTTCTTTCTCTGTTTTCGCGTGTATATATCTAGTATACGTGTTCACGAGTGGGCGGTTGAGATATTACACTAAATCTTGATCGAATAGGTTAAAGGTCCTTTTAAGTACTATTGCAGTTGTAGCTATTTAAATTGTTTAATACAAGACGTTTAATAAATGTTTCCTTGAAATATTAATTGCATCATTACCTTAACAATGAAATGTTTTAGGACACATGCATAAAAAGAAATATATATTTTTTTTAAAAAACTACTAGGAAATAACAAAGACCCTACAATTTACCCACCAATGCTAATTATATTCCACAAAAACAATAAAATTTTAAACAAATACGTCAAACTTTAGATTTTTATAAAAATACATTTGAAAAATCGGAATAAATCGTAATTTAACAGTATATTTTACTACATGTGTTTTAAATTAAATTTTATACGATTTCTATTAGAATAAAATTTTAGATCCTAATTATGTTTTCGCGTATATGTATATTTACTATATATAACGTGTGGCGCAGAAAACAATTTGGTTTCTGTCACAATAATACGTATACCTATAAGTGGTTCGGCTAAGATTTTCAAGTCAAGTATGCCATAACGAGTAATCTAGATCTTCGATACGAAGACATTTAAGTTGACCACTTTTAAAAACAGTTGCACAATCCACCGTTAGTTGGGTTCAGTGGTGTGTAACACCAGAACTAAGTGCGTAGGCGACGGACGCCAACTGTACCTACACTAGCCAGAATAATCATTATTCAACAACTGTTGAACTGAGAGTTATATATCCGGTGATTGATTAAGTGATCCTCCTGGAATCACTCGCCTATAATTCACCTGCATTTATTTCCATTTCCATCGCTAAGAGAAAGCAGATCTAATTTGCAATGGATTTATTTATCAAGTGGTCCGTGTCACCTATCATTAATAGGTACCTATACACTTTTACAAAGTATATTTAAATATTGATGCACGAGTCAAAAACCGATCAAATTTTCAAAGGAAGTCATTAAAATAAAGGTCACTTTGGTTACTGAAAAGGAAGACATGTTGCGCAAATGTGGATGTTATTATATATATATATATATATATATATCATACGCGGAATATTCATTGATGCTGACGCAAAAAATTGTATTATTATTTTTTTTTCGTTCACTAAATGTTTAAAAAAAAAATTGTAATAATTAATGCATGAATTGAAACCGAATTATGCAAAACCGATTGCTATTGGCAATCTGCGAATGAATACAATGTTTTTATTATTATAAATTATAGGTTAATGTTGTTTGGAAATGTTAATTTTGCTACTAGTTGTCTATATATTATTAAATTGTTTTTATTGCATAGATTACTTCATTTCCTAAATGAATTATAATTTATATACCTATAGGTACCTAGTATCTAACGATGTCCACGACTTATTGATTTATGCCGCCAAACACTTAATTATTCACTAGATGAACATCATCAAATAAGAAATTAAAATGTTCAATATTTACTCGAATATAATTAAAATCTATTAAACAATTGATAGCAGTATTTATTTTCTGAAATAAATAATAATAATTACACAATACGAAATATTGTTTTGAGTGTGAAACTGCCATAAGTATTATATAAACACGTACTTAAAGTTGAATACAATAATGGTATGATAATAATATGCATATGATGTTATATATGTTTATAATATACACTGTTAATATTTCCATGATAAAAGTAATGTTTGACTTGTAACCGTAATGGCCGTATATATAGCTACGTTATATATTTATGCAAAATTTCAAAAGATGCATGCGCCATCATCTCAACAATAAACAAACCATATCTAGTTCTCATATTATTAGCTAATGTCTTTCGCAGTTGTTCTTTTTTTTTTATTTCCAACCAGCCAACTTGTTATTGTGTTACGTATTTTTGTCAGTTGTTGATTTGATTTGAGATAAAAAAAAAATCGCATGTTTTGATCAATTAAAATAATCAATTAAGCAAAAATCCATGTAAACTTTCTCGAAATTGAATAACACACACAGAGAGAGAATCACGTCGAGAAAGTGAAATTCAGAAATGAAGCAAAAATAACGGATAAGAGAAGGGCGTGTTGCAAAGAATAGAATCTGCAATAAGAATGCAAGAAAGGTCACTCAAAATAAAAGAAAAAAGGCTGTAAAAAGTAAAAAGTAAAAAAAAAGGCGCATTCAATCGAAAAAAGAGTTAAAGGTGGCCGTGAAAGTATACACTGGAGTTGAGTTATTTTCTACATAAAAATGAACGTAAGCAAGTAATTTTTATTGAAACCAAAACAGATTAATCTTAAACGCTTATGTAAATTAAGTGATAATCGCTGAAATATAATGGTGAAGGTGTGACGTTGTTATATAGTACGTACATACATACATACTACATGGTATATTCAACAAAAATAATTAGTTTAAAATTGTTTAATAAATAATTCGTTAAAAAGATGATTGTCAGTCACAAGTATGCAGTGTGATTGCCGCAAGACGGGTTGTATAATTTACGTACTACTAGGTAATTATATCATCATAACACCGGTGATACACAATGCACAACCTTGATCTATTAACCGCAACTACTAGCTGCATCACAAAACAAAGTCTTCCATCGTTTTTAAATGCGAGACTCATTGTTACCAACTTAAGAGCTACTTAAGAATAATAATCGCGGTTACGCAACACCTAAAAGAAAAAAAAAAGATTCCCAGAGAATGTGTGTATGTCTAAGAAGAAGAAGAAACACACACACACACACACACACACGCACACATTGCTTCCAACTAATACACTATAGATAGATGGCATAACTGTTGCAAACAGAGTGGACCAAACAAGTTGGCGTAAATATCGCATTTGTTTCTATTACTTTGGCTTTAGATAAAAATAAAAAAAATGCGAGACAAGTGAATTTGAACAGTTGAAATTCAGTGAGCGCGGCGCGATTTAGAAATCTAAAATATTTGCGACGCACGACCGATTTTTATGATTTTACGTTTCGGAACGTATAATCAAGAGACGCGATATGAAACAAGGAAGAAGAAGAAGAAGAAGAAGAAGAGGAAATACAACGTTTAGCTAGTGTAGAAGAAAAGAAGAATGAGAACAAATTATCATGCGAGAAAGAAATATAAATTAGATAGAGTGCGCACGCGGTTCAGGTCATGCGTGGCCATGATGGGACAATTGTTCCTTGCATCTTCAATGATGCGTACATATACCTATGTATGTATGTATGTATGTATATACATATTTCTTTGATGGAATCAAATTTATAATAGCGCGCGCGCTAGAGTTTTGGCACGAACTACACATTGCTATACCTACAATTTAATAACAGTTATATCTAGTGCAGCATATTTACTTATTATTATTATTATTATGTTTGCCGCATCGCGAAACTAACGGTTATTCACTTCGTAGTTATGTTTCGCTAAAACATTACCAAAATTCATCGCTTACTTTGAAATAGATTAGAGACATTTTTTTTTTTTTTTAAGTGTCCACATCGATTTGGTAACCTTCAGATACCTATTTATTCAACTATTTCCAATTAACATAGTCTTATAGTATTCGAATATTTCGGCTACCGTTTACTTTGAGAAATGTTAATAATTACATTTTTTAAGTACCTCACCTACAAAAGAATGTCTAACTAAAAATGTACGTATGTATGTATGTATATACAGTCAAGGATAAAAATGAATTTAGTAGTAGGTACACCCTTTAGGTAATTATTGCATTCAGCTTCTTTCTATTCTGCGCTAATTTTCTACCGGATACAAACTGTCATAGCATTTGGGAAAAGTTCATTTCAATTTCTTTTAATTTTGTTGACGTAAAGTAATTGTACAAGTAATTTTTTATGGTTACAATTGTTAATTGTTGACAATCTGTCAAATGACTTTTTTTGATGAAATACGTTTATCTGTCAAAGCTGATGTATAATTTTCTAGAAAGTAGAAATATTTTATATTGTCTAGTTTTTAGAGAAATTTTTGTTGAAAATTAATATGTATATTTTTTTATTTTTTCATTGTATCCGTGTTTTTATATATTATCTACTGATTTTAAGATATGTGTAGTAACAATTATTATTTTTTTTAAATGTGATGTTTGTATATATTGCGTGCGTTTGTGTGTGTGTGTGGTAAAACTGGATCTTTGCATGACACAGTAGATAGATAGGTTTAGAAATGTTTGCATGAATGCAAAAACACCTCAACATGTTTCCCAGTGTCGTGGTTAAAAATGCAACTTCCTTTGCATATATTAACCATCAACGACTCTCACTGGCGATGGCGATGGCGATGTCGTGGCGTTGCGTTGCGTTGCGTTGCGTAGCAACTGACTTACACATTTCATTCAACCGTTTTTATTGCATTCTCATACATACATGATGTCAACACATTTACTAATTCCTGTATCCATAAATTTTCATTCAATTTTTTATTCACTTCCAGCGTTTTTAAATCAGTTTTAGAGGTGCAATAAAATACATTTTTCTCCACTTCCACATTAATATTTATACACTTTCGTGATTGACCGCTTATATGAATAATATTACGTCTAGATATATGCAACCCGCAGTGCAACTTGAAGAAATAATGATATTTGCAAACGAAAGACATAATATATATATATATATATATATATATATATATATATATATATATATATTGTATATTAAATAAGTATATTAAAAGTTAACATGAATCTGTAGACTTAGAAAGCCATTATAGAAGGAAGAGTGATATCATATCGTTTAGAATTTCACATAATTGCAGCGACCGGTAAGAAAAGCCATCAGATAAATAATAACTTCTCAGCCACCTATTATATTTCAAATAAACTGTTTACCTTGATATAAATTTCACATGACGTCACTACAAATATGAACCACAAGATTTATATATAAATCTATATAATACGCCATAATTCGGTATTACATGATTTATTCCCATTGTTTGACCAACTATAACAATTCTATATTGTTCAATTCAACGCCTCCCGAGACCTTGAGCCCTCTTTTCCTCATTTCCGTTAGATCAATTCATTTGATCTTTAATCGTGACTAATCTAATTTTTCACTCAATAGGTGTGTGATTGTGTGGGTAATATCAACCACATCAACATTTTTTAACTGTTAAATTATCCTTTCATTTTCAAACACTTTTTTTTTCTTTTCTATTCTTTTCTTGCATAATTACTTACCTACTAATATATAATTGTAATTTATGATTCATTTCTGTATCTAGATTAAAATGGGCGTGCACAGGGTTGCGTTATATGTAATAAACTCATACAAAAAATACTATTTCATTTTTACTTTCTTATACGTAGTTATAAGTGAAAAATACGCCTTTTTGACCTTTTCTAAATCGAGTCTGATAAGTTTTATAATAATTTCTAAAATAACGTAATAAATAATTATATTTTCTTTTTAAACAAAATATACCTACCTACTACGTATGTAGGAAAGTCCACGTAATAATAAGGTAAATATATTTATTTCAGTAAATGAAAAAAAAAAAAAGTATACAACTATAACCATTAATTAGTAAAGAAATGTAGCTGAACCATTTTTATAATTGAAATAATTAAAAAGTTATTTGTTAGCGAGATTCATTGTCAAACAGGACTATATATTAACAGTCGTCGAATTGATGGAATTTCGACAAAAAGGTTAACAGAGTAATAAAATTGGAAAAAATGTGGATATGCCGATGATATACTTAGACCATATCTACATATACCTATATTTTATGATACTCTGCATGAATGTTGTGTAATAACTACAGCAGGATTTGTTCTCACACATAACGGCCACGAAAAATAGTTCACTATAGTTATATAAGGTCACTACCTGTCCTATATATATATATATATATGTGACCTTGTCGACCGACCATATTTCACGGATTTTAATATTAAATTCATAAATAACGAAATACAATTCACTTTTTCGTCGCACTTAAATTATCCGATGATATCTGCTGAGTTAGTTAATTAATACGATAATTTAAAACAAATAAAAAAAGCAAATCTGGTCCATGACATTAAAACTAAAAGTTTGCTTCTAATGTTTTTACAAAATTTAATTAAAAAAAAAATACCTAGTCCTTGTTTGAAGTGATTTAAATATAAATGGATATTCAATACAATTACTTATCTGTCAGCACACCGTTTAATTAAGAAATTCACATCGTTAGCCTCTAAAAAATAAATGTTGAAACTTTCATTTTTGCATTTTGTTGGTATAACAAAAAAACACAAAACCCAAAAATGTTAATAAGAAAAAATACATTTCGGTTTGTTAGTGTGTATCAGCAAATTTAAGCATTCGTTAAAATCACTAATAACACCATTTTTTGAGCAGTCTTAATCCAGTTGGAGAACTGTTATAACGAGGTTTATAATGGCGTCATATAGCACTTAGGTTGGCGGCCAATTAATTATAACTAATGTTGGTAAAATGACTAGAAAATTTGACAAGATGATGGAAATTGTGACACAATTAAAATTAAATTTATTTCACACCCAATTCGTTTGTAAATATTCTCAAATCGTTGTTTATTACTAGCCAGATGAATTGAATATGAATTTATACCACACAATTACTCTAATTAACAATATGTTTGTTACGTTTGGTTTTCACTAACCACTAATACCTAATAAGATTAGAATTATAGCGTGTGGTGTATAAATATAGCAATAGGAGTAATCCTGAGTGGGTGTGAATTTGATATGAAATTTAGATGCGTCAAGTGTGTGTGTGTGTGTGTATGTATACGTATAACAAGTGATCAGTTGAGTCATGTAATTGAAGTACTAGATGATGTTGATGAGAAGTGTGCTCTGACGCCAAACACTGATTTGCATATGTAATTTTCTTAGATTGGATGTCATGTGACAAAACGACCAGCAGTTATTACTTACAATGCTGACTCAAATATACATACATACATACATACATACATACATACATATGTGTGCTGATTGCACGGATCATAACAGATTGTATCTTTAAATAAATCGTCTAATCAAATTGTTAAACGAAATTTACATATGTAGCTAATCTAACATATTTTTTTCATTTTTGGAAGTAATCTTTGAATTAAAATATAAATATTATTAGCGAATATATTAGTTTTACTTTTTTATTCAAACTACAAAATACTTATTGAAATCATGATTTAAATCAATCTCTAGATTATAACGGACATACAATTAATAACCTTCCCTGAATCAAGTCTTTGGAATAACGTCTACTTGTCTATCTCTGTGTGTGTGTGTGTGTGTTGACATTTTAAAAATTATTATTTAATTATCCTTACTATCTAAACAGATGTGTCTACTACGTATAAGAAGGCCCAGGTGTGAGGCAATACAAATATGTTTTATTTAATATCTTCTTGTGATTGAAAATAAATCTACATAAGACTTGTAAAAATGTTATAAACGTATGTATGTATGTATGTATGTATGTGTAGAGGTAAAATGATATACCGAGGTCGTCCCATTCATCCGTTTGTTGGATGAATGGAATGGTAAAAGTATAGTGTAGGCAAACAGGCAGAATGCACACAAACACACACAGACACACATACCAAAAATAGTTTTAAAGGCGACAACGACGACGTGATCCGTTTGTTTCGTCCATTGCATCACCACCAGCGCAACATCTCGTGCTCCATAATAATATTCTAGCAACTGATTAACATGTGAACAATAGATATAATAGACACACTCTACGATGTCTGTAGCGCCCCTCAGAACAATTGGTAACGCGCATCGTTCATTTCACTATAGGTAGGTATGTAGGTACTCCATAACCAAATGTTAATGCAATCAATTGGAGGGATGCGAGATCATTGTATTGTTCCATACAAACACATACATACATACATACATATATATATATATATATATATAGGTACCTATAGTTTCAATTTACATATAATGTGTTATTATTCTTATGATTAAACTACAATGACATACAATAAAGGTGTGAATCAGATATTACACTTTTTGCCTACGCGATCTAACGAACGAACCTTACTTAGATATACTTTCAAATTATTATTGTGCTAATTCAATAAACTAAAATCAATTACCAGAATGATTTCTTGTTTTTCTATAAAAATATCCATTGTTCATTTAATAATAATAATCATTAAAACAATATTCGATATAATCAAGTTCCAATGTACGGTTTATATTAAAATGACTAAAACAGTAAGTTAGCTTACGTCTACTATTAGTTCAGCTTATCTTTGCAGAATAAATCAATGTCTTCGTATTGTCTAAAGCAATTTATATCTGCGCGTTTTTGTAAATTCGCACTGCATACTTGAAACGTTTTGGTCTAGAAATTATGTTAAATATTCTTAGCCATAATTAACATAAAGTTAATCAATACATTCTTTACCTACTGGGTTAGAAGATAAAAACGTGTTTTCTCTATTTAGAATTAAATGATGAATAACCTTTAGTAGGTATGTACCTACTGGTGTTATATTTGACACTTTTTCGTTCAAATAAATCATTTTTTAAATGTGAAAAAATGTTTTTTATTTTATTTTTAAACAACCCACATATATTTTAAAATAACGTTTATATGTGTGTGTGTGTCCATATTAGTCGCATTTGATATGTTTGTGATGTGGTGGTTTACGTCGTGATGATTGTGGTTATCATATCAAGATGAGATTAAATGCGGCGATCCAGGCACAGGGTACGTTAAGTAATCGTTATAAACTGTCGTTAAAGTACGAATTGAGATGCAAATCCTTTAAGATGCTGGCCTCCCACACAGAACACGAAATAGCAATTTCTCCCGTAATATATTCACTCTATATTTTATACAGATGTGTAATTGGCTGCTGATAGTAGTGATACTAATTTGCTAAATTCATTTCACTATTTCAATACGCTATTAGAATATTTAATTTATGAAAACAATTAATCAGTAGGTACATAAAATGCAATGTTGCATCAGTATAAACGCAGTAGTGCATCTTATAATGTCATATATATAATATAAATTATTATAATACTTTGAAAGTAGACCAGTTTAAGTTTAGTGGAGCACATTATTAATATGATTAAATATAAAGCAGTATTTTCAACGCATTTACGTACCTATCAGATTATCTTATCATCGCAATCGCACACTTGCCTACATTATGTATGTATGTATGTATGTATGTATATTGCCCAAAAATGAGGTTGCTTTTATTCCAAGATTGATATCTTTTGTGAAACATGTCTTACCTACATACATCTAAAGTGCGCCGCACTGGCCTTTCTTATACTTACAAAATATTGCAAGAATAAACTTGCAATTCCGATTTAAATATTCTTTTCAAAAATAGGAGATTTTCTTACAAGCTATATACAAATTATAAGCTTACCGTTTGAAACACACACGCACGCACACGAATGTGTCGCGGATGGTAGGGGGTAGGGAGGGAGAGGGGGGGGGGGGGGAGGTACATAACAGATACCATTCCAAAAATAGTCAAACTCGATTAAGGGAAGGTCAAAAAGTGTGTTTCCGAAATGATTTCTTGATTATAATATTTCATAAATATAAGAAAGTAAAAATTAGAAAACGAAATGTGTGTATTTCTTTAAAGAATTAATGTATTTGTTGACTTATATGTAAAAATGCATTAAAACCCAATGTAGATTGATCACAAGTTGTAATAGGTTAACTTGAAAGTTGCCGAAAAATTAATCGTTTACAGTTAAAAACAAGACACCCATTTATGATAATTAATATTTGTCCGCATTTGGTCATATATACCTACATATCTAATAGCGTTTTATATGCTACCACCTACCACTTTTTTTTTCTTTTTTATTATTATTATTTTTTATTATTTCTAATGCGAGCATACGTATTTCGAACAGTTGAATGTGTTTAGCCTTATTTGTATATGCCTAGATAGACATACAAGATGAACTTGAAAGATGTAACGTAAACGTTGGTCATTCATCAAAAGAATGTTTGAGCCTACGTACCTATGTATGTATGTATGTATGTATGTATCGTGAACTTTTCACTGTAATAGATTATTATTTTGTTTGCATAATCTATACATATCAAATGAATACGACGACAGACAGACAATGCTGTTATTCTGAAGGTTGTCGTGCGTTGTTGTTGTTTAAACAAAAATTATTTTGAATTTTAAATTGCACTAGAAAAACCATCAATAATAAATTATGGTAAATATGGTCCCGCAGATAGCATGTTAGGTAGGTATAGAAACTCTCTCGCTCGGTCGCTCGCCGCCGCCGCCGCATACAATACCAGCGCAAGTAGGCAGATCTCGAGCACACCTTCAAAAAAAAAGAATGTTTCATACTACCACGGAATAACAAGCATCCTACTATTTCTCCACCCTAAGTATTCTACAAAAACAAAACTGACTTTTTAATAAATACAACATTACATTATATTCCCCTGTAGTCTGTTGTTATTCGTACCATCCTTATTAGATAATGATATGGCCGGGATCACGTTGGCCGCAAGTATATGTGACGCAACGTAACGCAACGCAACGCAACGCAACGCTACTCTTGTTATATTTTATACGGCACACACGGCAGCCTTAGACGATTTGATCCGGTTATCATTTACGAGACATATAATCAAATAGATTTCACTTCATATACGTTACAAATTGCCAAAATATACACTAGAAACAATCGAATTTCTCTAATAATTATAATAATAATAATAATCATTTTTTTCTAGAATTAACAAAATTAATAAATTTAGTAGGATAAATCAGAAGCGTGAAATATCTTTCACGCTTTAGTATAAAGACTAAGAAGCATCACTTTAATTACATTGTAAAGGTGGGTATACATGTGATCCGAAGCGTGTAGTTGTTATGTGAGTGGAACGATGTGTTAAATATGTGCTTACTTAAACAGTAAATTAAATATTTATGTATGTATTACTGCTTGTGTGTGTGTGTGTAATATGGCGTTAAAAACGTTTTAACGCTATTGTTAACCATCTCATAAGATGTCTTGTATGTATAAATTAGTAAATGACTTATTTCAAGTTCAGTAAATAATAAATTTAAAAGTGTAAAAACGTTGATGTGTAATAAGTTTTTTTTTTCTATAAGAAGATCGTAAGCAAGTTGTGTATTTTCCGGTATTTAAGTTTAAAAAACATGCAAACATTAAATAATAAACTTTCATATTCCGAGAAATAAGCAAAAATTACTTAAATCAGGATGGAAATAGTTAACTTGAGTTAATTTCGATTAGACTTTCGTTATAGACTTGATTGCTATTAAGACAAAAAATTAAATTAGCAGAAAGCAACACTAATTTTCAATATTACAACCATACAAATAGTTAGTGGATTAGTATTTGCTTTAGCTTTTATTTTCTTGTTAGATTGAAAATGTAACTGCATTCTTGGTGTAGATATTACACTTTTTGTTTGCTTCTATTAATGACTGTACCTACTAGACTTCCTTAGCGATGATTACCAATGTAATTTTTGTTTAAACTAAATAACACAGAAAAATATACCTATGTGTTATATATTAAGCTTCATAAAATGTATGGCATAATTCTAATGAATGTCGGTATTATCCGCGGCGACTGTCAAAACTAACAAACAAAACAACCACAGACGGGAAGTTGTTGTGGCAGGCGAAAAAGATGAACACTCACCCAAGGCCATCACTCGATCTTGATTAAAGGTATTTGCAAATTTAATTTGCCTCCGTAACTGTATTATTCAAGAAACACTGCTTATAACGACTTGTACATTACCACGCCTATATTCATTTTCAAAAGGTTACCACTTTATTATTATTGTGGTATGTATTTATTTTTTATTTTGATCATGATTAAAAAAATCTTTATATATATATATATATATATATATATATATATATATATATATATATATATATATATATATATATATATATTTAAAGCTTAATCGCGTAATTAATTAAAATAATATTAAACGATAGAGTAACGAAATATATTCTGATTTTATGAATTGTTTTTCAAATAAAATATTTTCGTAATTGATCGACTTAATTGTCAAAATAGTTTAGTGTTCAAGGTCGATTTGTTATAGATAACTTTAAAATAGCCTTCGTTTAAAACCACGTGTGTTTTAACATATATGTATGTATGTATGTATGTGTTAATACGCACTAGACGTTGTAGACGCAGCTGAACTTATTTCTTAAGGAATTTTTACGATTTTGTTTAAATATGGAAGTGGTACTATCATCTTTAGTTATTTTTTATTTATTGTATTCATTAAGAAACGCATCCTTGATTAAGTCCAGGAATTTTAAAATATAATTTCCATAAATCGTATCACTTTAGTGTTTTACGTGAATAAAGGTGCTAATACCTATAGGTACGTGTAGTATTTTCATAAGAATCTATCGAGGTGATTTCACCATCTACTCGTAGATGAACCGAACTGATATCCCATTCTTGTATTCCATTAAATCTTGAATTATGACACAACAACAATGGCCGTGTCTTGATCTAGTGGGCCAGGTTACTTAACAAACATCATCCGCGGTAGTACAGTAATTCAATTTCAATTCTGGTTCTTAAAGTGATGACTCTTAATTTTACTGACTACTATCAAACTCAAAAATCTATTTTAGTGATCGTTATCAGAAATACCGTAAACCGAAAGCAGCTTATTATTAATATTATTTTTAGTTCTCCAAAAATAAATAATTAAACCTTTTATAATATTATATTGCAACAATGTGTGAATGTATCAATTTACTATACTACTGTTTATTAACTAATCTTAGTAGCAATTGCATTAGTTTTACGATTGGTCACAGCTGCACAACGTCGTGCTGGCCAAACGGCTCTATATGTTTAAGTTATGTAATCGTACAATCTAATAAGCATTCTGTTGTTGGTATAGTCCATTGTTTAATCTGAATCTAATTTGCCTACATTAGCAACCAAAGCAATACTGTATTTTTATCTAATATTGGTACACAAAGAATGTCAAATCTTGAATGGAATCTAAGCAATCGTTTTCAAATTCCGCTTCTAGCGTTATTTCTAAATGATGCACATATTTTCTTGAGGATTTAAATAGGTATTGAAAACAAACGAAAATCAATGTAGGGTAACCCCCCCCCCCCCTCCCCTTGCCCCTTGGTGTGAATGTTGAAAAGTTATCCTCACACCTACAATTACAGCCTCTTCCTGAGTATCATTAATCGTCAAGTTGTTAACATTGGATGTCGACATCCAGTGTATATTGCGAACGTTAAATGTTGGGATGTTTATAAATAGACAAAACTAACGTTTAGTACACGTAGTGAGGGGCTTAAGTAATCGGTGTGGATTCGTTTGCACATCAGTAGCACTAGTAGTGTTTGGTCCCAATCATTAATAAGTGTCATTTATTTATTTATTTATTTATTATAGCAACCGCACAAGCTGTATAGTGAGTAGAGGTATACATTACAAGCGTATAGCAAACTACTGTATGTAGTTGTAGTAATTCTTTTATTTCGTATTTATTTTGTTGTGTATTCCGTTCAACGAGGTCACGTGTAAAATGATTATCGTTTCTGTGATTGATTGTATTTGATATTGATCTTGATATATAGGTACTGCATAAGTAAGGCTAGGCTAGTCATATATATATATATATATATATATAGTTTTAGACAGATATTTTTTCAAACCTGACATGCAACAGTACACCAATATCATCTTTGTTTTTCTTTGTTATGATGCGTGCCATCTAGATACTTTAAGAATGTTCTATGTGTAATGGATTTTGTTATGAACTTGTTCTATCGCGATATGTGATTCTATACGTGAGCTAATTTCAGTGGATTGTATTTTTTAAAATAAAAACTGTTGTAACTAAAGTCCAATGTTCGAATGGTTTCGTAGAATAATTAAATAATATAAAATATGATAAAAGTAGGTATAGAAAAGGTATTACAAGATGATGTCGGAAAGGTTTAAAAGCGGTGTATCCTCCTTGATGATGTTTGGCCGTTGTAATGGTGATATCTTTCGTTCAATCAAATACAAGTAATCCGAGATGATGCGTAAACGACTTTTTCTATGTTTTATCTGATCCAGTATGCTGTGCTACCCGCTTAAAATAACATATGTTATTACATAATTAAAGTGTCCAATGGTAACCAGAGCTTGTAACGCGCAGACTGAACGAACGAACGAACGAACGAACGGTTTAAAGGCAAACGGCGAAGAGAATATAAGAATTGCGCGAATAGAATACACGTAGGTATATGTAACGTGTAAGTTGAGGAGAATCGTCTGTAAGATAATCGGTGCAGCTAGCACGATTATCATTATTATATGAAAAAGTGTAATTACCAGGTACGCGGCAGCCACAGGTAGCATTACCTGTTATCCTGATATACTCTACACTCTTGGCACGAACTCGTAAAACTGTTAGATCAGTATGTTTTTATTCATGTATGTATATAGGTATGTAGGTACTATATACTACAGGTCACTATATAGTCAAGTCAAGGCATCCGTTGTCCGTTGTCAGTTTACATCGCAAACATTCTTTTATCTTACATTAAAGAAATTAATACATATTGTAAAACATCCTATCAATTTAAATAGTTTACATCGTATATTCATCCATCCATCCATCTGGTGTGAAGTTTCTTTCCATCACCTTTGCTCTCTGGAATTTGTGTTAATCGATAATAATTAATAGATATACCTATGTATGTAGCTACTCAATGATTGTAACCACAAATGCAATCATTTCTTGGCACGTACACATTAGCTGTAAGCGCGTTGAGCCAAGCCCAAGCTTCAGGCTTATTTCTGCTTCAAGTGTAATAATCAGCACCCTGCTTGAAGATACGCACACGTACGTACGTAAATTAGTTGCTGCAGATGTTGTATTATCTACAGGTGCGCGCTCTCTGCCCGTATTGCGCGAGATTAATTAATTTTGATAGCGGATTCAACCAAAAGAAATCTTTCTTCTTTAAAATAACGATGGCAAATTATTATTATTATTATTATTATTATAACTGAATTCAAGTCAAACCATTTTTCCTAATCAATTATTCATTTCGAACCATAACAACAGTGTCACCTTATGAATACCTACAAGAGTCGTGTTAGAATTGTATTAAATTTGTTTCAAGATGTTAAATAGTAAACTCCCCCGATTAGTCACTATTATAACATTCCATTCTCAATCATGTATGTATGTACATATTATTGCGGTAGTATTATTATCTATACATACATACATATATATGTATATATAAAATAAAAAGAAAACTATTTCAACACAACACTATTAGATATAATACGTATAGATCTCTGTGTGTGTGTGTGTAAGATGAGTAAAATAATAATTGGATCAATTCTCGAGAGATCAACAGGAAATTGCGTTCATAAATGAAATATGTTTATTGATTAAACAACCAGTTTTTATTATTTTATTTTTATGTTAATCGTCTGCTCCATTTAAAACCACGTTATACCTAAATGAAAGAGAAAACACGTCATATACGATGTGTACACATTCCACCATTATAAATCAAGTCACAATTGATTATTTTTCAGTCTTCAAAAGGAAATATTTACTATTTTCAATCACATACTGTATTTATTTGCCTTGAATTATTTTTACTTGGCGCTAAAGCTTGTGTTTATTTGAGAAAACAAATTGAATAAATGGGAAGCCGCGTGTATAAAAGTATGTATGTATGTATGTGTATGTATGTATGTGTATGTATGTATGTGTATGTATGTATGTGTATGTATGTATGTGTATGTATGTATGTATGTATGTATGTATGTATGTATGTATGTGTATGTATGTGTATGTATGTATGTATAATAACACCGAGCTTAATATTCTAAAGGTATCTTTAAGGAAACTGTAAGATCTCGTAATATAATTCACAAGTACCTAGGTATGTATTAAGTCCTCCGGTGTAGTAATACAAGTTCTTGTTCGCTATAGAGCGACATGACTGTTGGGCCATCAGGTGTATTGTAAGTTATGTGGAAGGTTGCAAGGTTAGGTTAGGTCACCGAGCGGTCGGTGTAGTACCTACCTGTCGTGTTTGACAACGTGATGTTAACATTTGTCACAAGATATTTTCTTTTCTTTTTTCTTTTTGAACCACGATAGGTACATACATACATTCTTTTGGAAATATCTAAGCAAGAAGTTATTTAAATTACATTTTATTACTAATATTAAATCGCCCAACACTTGATGTGTATTTATGAATAATAAAATATTAATTATTCTTAGAAATTGTTTTACTATCTATGGGGGAACATATGGTATATAAAGTTATAATTATAATTAGAATGCTATCAAAATGTATGTAACGCGTAACAATTTGTATTAAGCTTAATAAAGGTATGAGGAATGTATTAATCACATAAATATATCTATTATGATTTGTTCAAACAATGTTTTAAAATAGTCTAAAAATGGATTTGATTATAATATTGATTAAAACAGAACATAAATATAAAATGTATTTGACAGGTGTAGCACTTGGTTTAGCAATCGAATCGGATTGAAAAGTAGCTTTAGACAGGAAACCATAAAAGTCTGAGCTGCCAAAAATGAATGACAGCTTGTTCGATTAGACCTTTTCACTTTTTTAATAGATATGGGTATGAATTTGAAAAACTGTTCCACATAGGTAATAAAATCACACTTGGTTAATAAGCGGAAAACGATTGCGTTTGATCAGCGTGTAATTTAAGATTAATTCTAATTTGACGTATTGTTTGAAATATGTACCTACATATGTATGTGTATAGTGTACCCTTTTTTATAAATGTGTAATATTGAATGTTTATTGGCTATTAATCATATTGAAAAATAAATGTTTTACTGGAGGCGGGCGGCTGAAAAAAATTAATAATGCTAAAGTTTCTCAACGATATCAGTGAAAAATGGACGAATTATGCATATGAAAGCGAAAAATATTTACTTATCTAGATATGCATAATCGAATTGGATTTATGGCCGTTTTACAATTAGGTATTATTTCTCGAATTAATTGTGTGTTTTGACAACTAGTTTTCATCAATAAACTTTTCTCAACCGTAACTGACTGATGGCTTTGTTTTTTTTATATCTATCTATCTATCTAGTAAATAACATTTTTTTTTTTTTTTTAAACACTAACTATTATTTAATGCCCCTACTAGACAAAAGCGTGTTGCGTACAATTATTAGTAAAATTATTCGTAAATTTCAATAAACTTACTATTTATGATCATAAAAGTGCCTTTCTTATACGTAGTTGATACATTAATTTATAATAATTAAAGGAAATAATATTATTTATTATATAATTTAAATGGTTAGTTTTGAAATAAATGAAATACTTGTAAGTGTAACTTATTTCTAAGTTCGTATAAGAAAGTAAAAAGTGATGATGTGTGAAGTCTTATTTAAAAGTGGTATCGAAAACACATCGGTAATAAAATGTTTAGCTTTCAACAATGTCCGGGTATCACAGATATGTTTTTTCTTCGTCTTCTTTGTATGTATGTATGTGATCGCGATGATGATGATAATGATGATGATGACAAGTTTCTCTTTCCTTAGAAAATGCAAGCGAGATTAACTGCGTATGGTGTCTCTAAGTAGAGCAGTTCGCCTCGAGGCTAAGAACATCGTTTGTATACGCACTTTGTATTTTAAGACAATTTCACACTAGCGAAATTCATATTATACATATTATAGATAGCATCTTATTAATGTGAAACTGGAATTATTTTATCTAATGGTTGTTAACCGACAAACAGAATTTCAATCTTTTAATAAGTAGTAGTATAATCTTAACAAGAAAAAGTTATAGCTTATAGCACATATACATACGTATATTTGTAAGCCAATTTATATTAATTATCTTAAAAACGAATTAAATATGGTCCAAAATACGAAAAGTTATATATATATATATATATATAATATATATATATATATATATATATATATATATATATATATATATATATATATAAATAAAACTAATTGACATATATATATATAGACTTTGTGATTTTATTGAAAAATGAAACCTGGATTTTTATAATTGGCTTCCTTTCTCGGCTTTCACTTGTTACAGTTTTGAAAATAAGATTTACATAAACAAAAAAAAAAAAAGGTAGGTAGGTAGGTAGGTAGGTATGTGTACCTACATATCTTTGAATGAATGTTGAATAACGTATAAATTGAAAATTCAATATAGACTTGTTGCTATGAATGTAATTGACCGGATACACAAGCATTTCATGTGTGCACTTACACACGCGTTGTGTTATTGATTATTTATATACGTATGACATGTTATTGATGTTCCTTTCTAAATAAATAAAAAATCACAAATCACATTTTATTACTTCCTTTGTAGGTACACATTTTTGCAAAGCGACGCGCATTTCCTTGAATAAGAATAAATTTCGTTTATGGCAAATCGGTCTGAGATGGTAACGCGATTTCGTATGACTTATAACAGCGATCGTGTTGAGGAATTACAACTTGACTTCTTCAGTTAGTATAGTACCTACAGTGAATAGCGAATACCATCACAATTATGTTGTGTGTGTGTGTTAGTTTGTAAGATCCACACCTGCATTCCATGTTTCACAAATATTATTAAACATTTTCTTCTTTGCTTCAATGAATATCTATTTGACTTCTTTACAGGTCATACTATACCTATATGTATGTATGTATGTACGTTTATAATAACACCTTTCGATAATGTTCTTGTCCTCAAGCATATTGCGATCGGTCGTCGCTTGTTTTAAGTACACGGTCCCATTTTATATAAATGTATTATTTACATGCTCAATTCATCTTAATAACAAGTTAGCGCTCTAGATTTGGTTGTATGTATCAAAAGTCTTTTATGAATGTGTCAATGCAGATTAGTGATGATGTGAGTGGAAGAAATTAAAAAAAAAAAGAAGCAAGTAAGCAAGCAAGCAAGCAATAGTAACAGTATAACAAAGTCAGGTCCATGACGGGCACGTATTGAACCTCTCATCCGAGCAGAGTAGGTATAGTAAGTTTTCTCGAGGGCTGGTAACGACTATACGACTTTAGCTCGATGCTGTGCCGGTCGCATTCCGCGTAGCCACTGGACCAGCGAACAGTGAGAGGATTATATCCTATAGCCTATACATACATACATACATATATAGTACGCGAGTTCACCGTATCAACATGGATTCGCTGTGCTCGTCTAATCACTTTTACACATGTTTTCAAATTATTGTTTCTTTACCAACTTTTCAAATATCTCAGCATCCTCAAACACACACTACTGCACCAAAACAAAAACTATACATTTTAAAACTAATTTCTTAGATTTTACACTACATTTCTATATGCCAATCAATCGCGGGTTACGTATGCCTAGGCGTTTTAATAAATATATCTGTCGGAGTGTGTGTGTATCGGTGTGTGTGTGTGTGTGTGTGTGTCGGAGTATGTGTGCCGGAGTGTGTATGTGTGTGTCGGTGTGTGTGTGTGTGTGTGTTGGTGTGTGTGTGTCGGTGTGTGTGTGTGTGTATGTGTGTGTGTATGGTGCATTCGGAAATCATAAATAATTGGCAGTCATAAGAAAACTACATCCAGAAAATATCTACAGCGCACATTCTCTTGTATGTATGTATGTATGTGTGTGTGTGTGTGTGTGTGTGTGTATGTGTGTATGTATGGTTTAAACAGTTGGTGATTTCATAATTTTTGACGGGGTATTCACTATATATAGTACAGTTATAATACGCATTATTATCATATCCTTAGGCAAATCCTCTCCAAAGTATAGAAGAAAAGGTGCTTGCATACATACATACGTAGTCCATATGTATATATATATATATATATATATATATATATATATATATATATATATATATATATATATATATATAGATATAGAAAGTGGTAATTTCCTGCGTGAATTGAAACTGTAATTAATCAAAAATCAGTCGCGTGTCAATCACACTTGGTCGATTTACATGCGAAACCATCAGTCAGTGAAAACATTCACAAATTGGAGGCGACACTTATTCTTTATACGGCATACAGCATCATCATCACTTGTTTCCAGCGCCGTTAACAACAAAACACTTGAAACGCGTTATTTTATTGCTATTTTACTAATAACAAACAATTATTCCACTCGTCACTATATAAATAACCAATACATAACGAACGCCTCATAAATACATCTTAGCCTTTTTTATTTCTTCAAAAATAATTACCTATTGTATTATGCTATTAAACGATGTATAAACAAAGAAAATAATTAAAATTCATATCAAATATTAAACTGTAGCGTAACCAAACATGTGTATCATTTATACGTATGTATGTGTGTATGTACATACATAGAATATCATCGTGAATAACGTCTAGTTTATTATTATTATTATTATTCGTTGCGCTCTGGATTCCTTCCTGTTGCTAGTAAAAGACCAATGGGTATGTCTGTATGTACGTGTATGTCTAATGGAGAGATGACCATAATAACGGTTTATAGTACTATAAATACATAATGACATTTCTATTGGTAGCCGATGTTTATTTTAAAATCGTATAAAGACGTTGTTCTCGATTCAATTCAATAAATAAACAAATGCATCACACATGTATGTATGTATGTACATCCTTCTGTCAATTAATTGTATCAACCGATTCATTTTTTAACTAAATATTTTTTCTATCCAACACTCTCCGTCCACATCTTATATGTTGTTTCATTCAACACTTGTATCATGTATTTTCAGGTTACAAAAATATTCAACAACTACTTGACACAACTTACTTTATTTTTAATACTAATTATCAACTACGGTTTCTATATTTAAACATTTTTTCACACAAACTATTTATAGTCTTGCGCTTGTATACTTATAATAAATAATCAAACATTTTGATAGCTTCCTGTGCTTGTATTAATTATAAATATAGGTAATATCGGCGTGACCGCTTGCAGGCATTATTCTATGACTCTGTATGTATGTACATACATACATACATACATACATATATACATACAACAAATGGTAATCAATATATTCTCTGTTTGCGGCGATTGTAGCCGTTACAAAATAGCAAAGATCAAATTATTTATGCGTTTGCTGCCTATAAATATGGAATTAAATAAAATTTTAAAAAAACTATTTCGCGTCAACAAATTACATTTAGAGAACTGATGATTATAATTTCGCGTCATCAAACAATAGGTACAACAGTGTTTGCCTATAGATGTTGATATAGACATTACAAAAGCCAGTTGTAATCAATGGTATGACATGTGAAATGACTTACAATAAGTCATTATTACAATCTTTCACAACTTCATGTAGTTAATAAACATGCGATGGACATCTCAATCGTAGATAGGTACCTACTACATGTCACAAAGAAGCTACGGAAAAAGTTCCATAAGAAATTTGGCATGGCTTATTACCTACAGCGGTCCTCAAACATCACTCGAACGCATCACTAAATATGATTGTATTTCAATAACAATCATTCGTATGTTTCATCCAAAGCGATTTGTTGGCAATTTCTGGCAAAAAAATATGACAAATAAACAGTTTGTAATTCACTGTTCACAGCACGCGGCCGTTCTTGGTTCTGCCAGTGGCTCGGGGCTAAGAAAGTTCTGACCGCAACACAATAATTATGTGCTAAACTATGATTTCGATCTGTTCGTATCATTCTGTAGATATGTGTGTGTGTCTGTATGTCGCACACACGAATCTTTGATATATTTCGAACACGTGCCAAGAACGCGCGCCTTTTCCGAGGCACATATTTCGTTATAGAAAAATGCATTATTATTATATGATGCTATTATATATCTATGTGTGTGTGTAAGTAACAATCATTACTCGGTATGCGATTTCGCGTTTCTAATATTGGTTTTTTCAACTTGCACACGAGCCACTGGTCAGACACAGTTAGTAAAAGTGATTTTTTGTCCAACACTTTTTGTATATACACTACCTATAGAAAAAATGATTTAACTTCACTTTTAATGCCGCGTAACACTTGTATTTATTCAGTCGTATTAATTGTTTTTTATACAAAAATAAATAATATATTTATTACTACAGCAATAATTAATTTACTCTGTATTATAGATTTATCTGTCCCAAAATGTGTATTGAAGTTAAAATAAAATGTTATTGGTGTATTTAATAGATGTTTGTCGTGTATAAATGGAATGGTTTAAGTCAACTGGTTAGGATATACCTATGTATGGGGAATAACACATGTTCAGTGTAGCATGAAATACACAAGACCTTTGTTCAATCAACAAATTCGCGTATATAATAAATAATTCACAATCGTTTGAACAGTGTAGATCGTTCGTTCAATTGAATGAAAAGACCTCGGCATTTACGGCTGACGGACAGAGAGAACATTTTAAAATTGTAATACGAGAGCGCACACCACCACCACCACCACCACCACCATAGATAATTTATAATAACAATAACAGAAGTACAATGGTGAAATTTGTATCTCATAAATAAGCCAAAGGTGTCCGAGTCTTTATACAAGACCGCGCAGACGTTTAACAGTTGCAGGAAGGATGGACTGCATTCTAAGATGAGTTTGTTTATTACTCGACACCCACTCGCACACGACCCACGCTTAAACAACAACTTATGTCCACTTTAAATACTAATACACCACCATTTCTATATCAACTTTAAGCTTTACTTAAGTATATCAAAATAACCATTATTCAATTCGCGTATTAATTTCATCACTTTCAATATAGAATTACACTTAAATGTAATTTAATAATAAATTTATAGCGTTTGTGACAATCTAAAAATTATCTTCAATTTGAACCTTTCGCCATAAAATTTAGTGGCAAAATAAACCTTTGACCTCAACTTAACTAAAGAATAAATTTTAATAATGTTAAGTACATCTAAACAATAAATAATAAGTCCAGTGACATTTTCTGTATGTGTATACTTTCGCAACAAGTATTTTTATTTATTTCTTAAAGAATCAAAATGCATATCACGATAAATGGTGAGACACTTTTTGATTTAATCAATGCAGCATCCGAAAAGTAATTGTAAGTTTAGTAGCGTACGCTGTGTGTATGTACGATGATGAGGACTGAGGAGGGAGGAGGTCGTTTGTAGCGTGTACCGGGCGCACGCTTGCATTACAAATCACTTCATTAGAAGAATTAATGCCTAATTATCGTTGATTTGTTGCATGCGGGTGGTAAACGTCACTCGTTATACAGAAAACTACCCAAATTATTCCCGCGGGCCACCTACCCCTTATACGGAACTAAAATATACCATACACGAGACTACAACGTCATTTATACTGATATATGGTAGTCACATACGAGTACATACGAAGTTTTATTTTAACTTCTTTCTTTTGACTTTTGGAATCAACAATGATTTAATTAAAAATAAATATAATTGTAACTGATATCTATACAGTCCAATGTAACTATAGAAAATAATAGTACGTTGTGTAGTACATATAAATATATTTAATATTGGTGACAACACCCTACACTTAAAATGTAAATAGTTCTTGGAACTGAGACATGCGTTAATAATGCAACACGTAAACTTCATAATCGGACATAATTAATAGTTTAAAGTAACTACACATTGACAGCAGCGCCAGCGATGTTTTTATATTTATTTACGATTCATCTTGGCTGTTTAATTTAGGTAATGATAGATAGGTAATATTTAAAAACCTCAAAAGAAAGTTTCAAATTGTTCTCTCAAATTTATATGTAAATATGTGGGTAATAAAGCTCTAAAATGTAATACATATGTATGTTATTAATTTCAATGAAAATGTAATGTTAGTAATCTTAAATCAAGACATGAATGAAACTTATTGCCATTTGAAGAAGACTTTCTTTGGTTATAAGTATGTACCTATGTATGTTAGTTTTTTGCACACAATAGTTTAGACATTGCATATTCATATCGTCTGGGAATTCTCAACAATAAAACACAGTCCGGCAACAAGGGAATAAAATGTTATGTTGCATGGAAGATGTATTATACACGTATGTAGGTATTTATTTCAATTGGCAATTGATTTGATGTTGTATGTTGTTCCGCTGTGCGTGTCTAAAGTCGGTGGCGTGGGTTCACAATATAATTAAATATTCTTTGACCGTATGGTATCAATCTTGGCTGCATTGCATTGCAACAAGTACTTTTGCGTTGTTAACGTTATAGGCAGCAGTTGATTGGGATTCCGAGGTCTCGCCTAGCACTTTAATGACTAGATTAAAACTACTGCTGGAAGCAAAAAAATCTGTACCAGACAACGGTAGCAAATTCAATTACGATGTGATTTATTATACATGTGTATGTGTATATGTGTGTGTTACATTGTTGTTGCTTTTGTTTTATTAGCTTTAATTATTACGACAATCTTTACACATTCTTGTAAATGTATTAATATGAAATTCACTTTTTAACTACATATGATTTAGGTAAACTACGTTAGTTAATGCTTTAAAACTAGGCGTGTTATAAAATTCGATCCTGTTATAAAATATGAAAGTTAATTGAATGACTTCTTGGAATCTAATAAATATTTTCTTGATAAAATTACTAGACAATGATATATCTAATATACCTATATGTGTGTGTGTGTATAGGAAGAGTTTACGCATATTTTAACATTTTTTTGCAATTGGTGATGTAAGAACTTGTCTATTTGTTTATTTATAATACAATGACTTTGCAATTTTCTTGATTGTTATAAACACAATTTACATAAATGTATTTTACGAAAGTATAACTAATTTTCAGATTTTACATACAATCAATCGTTTTTTTTTTTAATTTTTCAACTGTAGGTAATAATTTGTTAATTACGAAATGTACCTATAGTAATTAATATAAAATAAACAGTGGTGTAACACGTGTCCTTGTTTATGTATAAGACAGCATTTAAGCTTTAATTTCGACTAAACAAAATACATGTGTATATTTTAAATTGCCACTTAATAACAAGCATGTATGAATACGTGTTAATAAGCAATTCTTCACAATTTGGAATTATATTCACATTTCGCCAATTATAATAATTACGATTGACTGTTTGATCATTCAATATATAAACCTATCAAATCTATCAATCAATATATAAGTGTATTATGAAATATTGAGTGTGTTTTCTAACGGTACCTACTACCTATAATATATAAAGTAGTTTGATATACGTAATTTCCTACAAATTGTTTAAGTTGAATAAATATTTAACAATTTATGTACATATGTGCATGTGTATGTATGTTGTGGGTGACTGTGTTGAGCAAGCAAATTTGCATAGTTTACGAGTCCTGGCGTGAAAAATGCGTAATAACGAATGTTATCAAAGTCTTAAAAGAGACACTTAATGAATGCTAAAGTGGCAGAACGGCGTTACCCACTTGATATACGCAGCCATATAACATCTACTTTATGTCAGATCTAAGTTTAGAGATTAAACTTCGACCATTCAATTTATATACATATATATATATATATATATATATATATATATATATTATATATATATATATATATATATATATAGGTAATACCTATATAATTAAAGTGATGGCTGCGCGTTAAGTTACAAAAATGACTTCACTCAAAACAGGAGGCTGAACAAGGAAATGCTTAGTGATATATTACAGGTCCGTCCAATTAACTTTAAGAAAAATGATAACCGTTGTTCTTGCTGAACGATATACACCTATAGGTATAGATAACTTTTTACGAGAAAATAATTAAACGGCCTTAGTTTAATTTAGAATATTAACTGGAACGAAAACTAATTCTATATCAAAATTAATCCAGTTATTGAATACCTAAATGATTAATAAACATTTGAGTAACGAAAAGTGTAAAAAGCATATTTATATTTATATAAATAATAACAATTTACTGTTGTATAAAACAATAGCAACAAAAACAATAGTAGTTAGTTATTTACGATAGCTCGAACATGGTGTGTGGTTGGCTCGTTCACAAGTTGTAAATATACAGAGACAACCAGAACGAACTCGATTCGCCATTGTCACACTACTTGGTCTCGTTATGTGTTTCCGGTACTAATAAAGCCGGTCTTATAGTGCCTTTTTTTCCGCCTCTAACCGGCGCACTACAAACATTTACCATCAGAAACATAACAATATCATAAAGCTTGTATGTATGTATGTATGTATGTATAATAACACCGTATGTTTAATAGAATCTAAGTAGGCGCATTATTCTCATACGGAATATAAAAAGTACGTAAATTGCTAATGGAAAATATTAAAAAAAAAACTTCTCACATTTGTGTCACTCTGAGAAAAAAATAAAAACACAACACAACCATTTTTATACTATTAGTTTTGTTATTACATTAACAACCCCTTATATGTTTAATTAAATTGTTGTCCAACAAATATTATATATGTATGTATAATGGTTTTTTACTTTTAAAATGTTTGTTATTTATTTTGAATCGCGCAATATTATATTGAATTTATGCCACATGTTGTCGCATTCAAGTTGACTTTATAGTATTTTAAACCACATATGGGTGATTTTATATTTTTGGAATCAGTAGTATTATCGACGAATAAAATGTACAAGTAAATGTGCCTAACTACGTATTAGGCATATGCCTACTTACATGTAATAAGGAATCATATTTATTTATCTAAATCTGTACATTTAAAATATAAAAAATATCTAATATTGTAGTCGAGTACCTATATTATATTTATAATATATATATATATATATATAGGTATGTATGTACAACTTGTCGGGTATAACAAACTTTACAAAACCGCACATGTTTTTCGTTAAAAGACAAAAATTAAAAATTACACATTATTATGCGTAGGAAATAATTTAGTATCCATATGAAAACAAGCATTGGCCTAGCCAATTGCCAAAGCTCATATTTGATCTATATAAATAAACATCATTAGTAAAATGCATTAAAATTCAAATTTGAATATATTAGTAAAGTCCTAATTTAATTCAAGTACCTACATATAAAGAAATACAGATAGCAAAATACGTTAAAATATTTATAGAGCCGGATGTATTTAAAATTGATTCGTATTAATAAAATTTCATGTTTTATTGAATTTGATTTTTTTCGCTAAGCAATCATGATATTTGCATACACATATTATTGGTCATTATTTTTACTTCTATCGCTTCATATAACCAAGTACTTATACTTGTATTGATAAACTCTATACCTATATTTTAGTAGTGTACTTTATTTTATGTGCTTTTTATACGATATTAAAATAGAAATATTTAAATGCACATTTCGTTAAAATGCCAAATGATAACGCACTTTGAATTAATACATTTCCGTTTCGTAAAAAAATGTTTAACAATTTATTTTATTAATCATAAATATACTACCGTTGCGCGGGTAAGTGTGAATTATTAATATAATTTAAACATAATTATTTAAAAATTAGAAACATAATATAAAACATATAAACGCATATGTATATAATATATCGTATATATATATATACATAGTTTTTAATAGTTGCTTTATACAAATGTTATAGTAATTACATTCATAACTTTGAACGCGCATAGTAAAAAATGCATATTTACATATGTAAAATATTTAATTATTTTTAGAAAAATATCGTATTTACAGTGGAGAAAATACGTTTTCATAATTCCCTATTAAGTGGTGGTATATGTCAATTAACTGGAGAAGAGGATGCAGACTCCAATATGTTATTATTGAACTAGATACATAAATTGATCGGTTTTTACTCGGTCTTGTGCTTGAGCAGAATCTATATTAGATATTTCCTGTTTAAGAGTTATTTTCATATAATGATCCCATGTGAATTGTTTAACTGCATACGTGCATTGGTTCTACAGTATATTCATTATAAATGATGTTTTATTCTAGTTCCAAGATGGAATAAAAATATTTTTTATTAACCGTTTTTTGTTTTTCTTTTCTTTTAATTCTATTGATTTATCTCTGAATAAAATTATTTACAAAATTCGCTGAGATAATAGCTAAATAGTAATTCCTCTTAAATAACAGCCATTCTAGTAAATATTACTTAATCTTAAGATCGTAAAAGTAAAAACGTGATACAATATACTTTAAGATAATCTTTTGCACATTCAAAACAACTACTGAAAGTTTGCTTTGTTTAGTAGTAGGCGTAGTTCGTAATAAAAAGTGAAACTTGGCAATAAGTTGTATGTATGTATTAATTATTTATTATAATATCTGCTTTGTAAATGTTCGATTTTGATAAATTACTTATTAGCACGATCGACTATTTTCACAAGCATAGATTAATTGTAGTTTTACACAAAGTTGTCGTTCATTTAAATCGATTGATGATCAAACATGATGGATCATTGATTAACTGTTACTCTCGATGACGACAGTAATAATAATAATAATAATAATAAAATTTAATTGTTGATGTGAAAGTTTACATCATCTAATTAATTTTTATTCGAACGAGTTGCGTTCGTAAGTGTAGCGCATTCTTCAATGTATTTTCTTCTTCTTCTTCTTCTTCTTCTTCTTCTTCTTCTTGGTTAGAAAGCAAGTCTTTTCTCTAATTGATAATAAACACCGGCTGTTACTTCCAACCCTTTTAATAACATTTTATTATTATTCTGTTACAGACCGTTGTTGACACCCGTCAACTTCCGATGAGTGTGGTGGACACGTCACTAGCGTGGTTCCGGTACCTGCCCCATGCACCCACCCCAAGACCTGCCCTGACCGCCCCCGTAACCATCATGCGCGAAAAAGATTCGTCGCCGCGCAAGATGCTCGTCGCATCCGGCGGTCATTCGTCGCCCAAACAAGCCGCCGTGTACCCGCTGTCTGTGCGCGTGCCCGACATGGAACACCCCGCCGACGAAATGCCGTTTGACCTGTCGCGAAACACTCGCTCGCCATCCCGACCTCACATGTCTCCAGCAGGTCGACCGCCACCCGGACCACAAGACGGCAACGACCAGCCGCTGGACTTGCGGGTTGAGCACAAGAAATTGTCGTTGATGATTCGACGGAAAGTCGAAGATGAAAATAGAAACTTGGTGTCACCTTCGCCTAGTAACACAAGCGAGAAAGAAGAAGTGTTGATCGAGGAACCAAGTCCGAAAAGTCCAAACAACTTGAAGAACTTTAACCACCAGTTAGGTTATCCCGTGTTATTTCCTCCGCAGCCAATTCATCCAATGATGTTGGAAGCTATGTATAGAGCTGGAAATGACAAAGTGCCTAGACTACACCTACCATACCATCCGTCCAGTCCTCCTGGATACTCCCAAAGATACCCGTTCCTAAACCCTAACTTGTTAAGCCCTCCAGTTAACGTAAATCCAGTTCCTTTCGAGCTACTCCGAAATCAAGTACAACCTCCAAAAGTGTTCACCGATAACGCTGGGGGTAAACTGAAAGATCGTTACGCATGCAAATTTTGTGGCAAAGTGTTTCCACGGTCTGCCAATTTGACCAGACATCTTCGGACGCACACCGGCGAACAGCCGTACAAATGCAAGTATTGCGAACGGTCGTTCAGCATCTCGTCCAACTTGCAACGACACGTGCGAAACATCCACAACAAAGAGAAGCCGTTCAAGTGTCCGTTGTGTGAACGATGCTTTGGACAACAGACGAATCTTGATCGGCATTTGAAGAAGCATGAGGCGGACGGTCCAACGATTCTTGACGATAGGACGCTGCAACGAAGAAACTTATCGCACAGGAGTTTGAGCGAAGAGTCGTATTTTGAAGAAATTAGAAGCTTCATGGGTAAAGTGACAGATAGTCGAATGCTGCAACATTTACCGTCTCCTAGAAGTCTTCAGAACTTCCATATTGGCCAACTTCCGGCGAGGGCTTATGAAAAGTATTCGCCGACACCAGATAAACTCGCTACGCCTTCAACTCCAGATGACGCCAAACGGGATTCTTCATACTTTAGTGATAAAGACAATTTTTCTTCGCGTTCCTCAACTTCTTCAGAGTACTCAACCACGGCGAAGGACAACGATGAGGTAAGAGACAAAAAAGATGAGGACGCCCAAGAGGAGGAGAATATAAAGAATAATAATAATAACAATAATAATAACAATACGTGAGTGTAGTAGTAGTAGTGGTTGTGACGTTCAAGGCCACACCTAGACGCCTTGGGTATTGGCGCTTTCGGCGCAGTGAAACTTTCGTTGCTACTAAATTGGCTGCTACTATTTGCGTTTTAGAAAACGTTTTTAGCCAACTAGTTTAAGATTTTCTAACACCCGCGATTGACAAAGAGAGTTAAATATCTGGAGCAATTTCGTAATCTTTTAATTATTAACGATATCGATTTAGTATTTGATGACCAATTATAAATTTCAATCAAATCTTTGACGTTCACTCAATTTTCGTTTGAAACATTCATACGCAATTATAACACATGCTTAGAAAATGTTTTTCTTTTCAATCATTATTAAAACACTTAATACATACATACATACATACAACAGAGATGACCACCTGTTTTCTCTGTGTTTATGGGAACGTAAACTAGTTGACCTTTATATAAATCATATCTGTAACGGTTACAGATAGAAAAACGTCTAGAAACAATTCATATAAGTTATGGATTTATATCGTTTTCTATAAAAAATAATATAATACCTATATACATAAATAGATCGTATATTCTTTAAAACAAAGAAACATTCATGTCCGGAAAAATTGCATTCTAAATGGATAAATGTGATGAAAGAGTGAAAAGGTCCAAATACCTACAATATTTCAATTGACATGACATGATTGCAATGTGCAAATACATATATAAATCGACCTCTGTGTATGTGTATGTATGGCGACCCAAAAATGGTAATATCCAATTACTCTCTTCGAGAACACAAGTGTGCCTAGATTTGGTATCCAAACACTTTCACTCGGATTTGATCCGATACAATTTTGATACGTGCCGTGCACAAATGATGCCTGAAACGAACATTCTTTGAATGAATTGTCCACTGGTGTATAGGTATTTAATGCGTCGTATGTATGTATGTATGTATGTATGTATGTACATAGGTGTAGCACAGTGGTACTCAAACAACTCGGTATATCAGTATGTGATGACAATCTAATCCTACGCACAAGTTTAGTACCACAGACAGGCGTGATTCGCACGAAATTTATTTGGTTTTCGAAACGAGATCGCTGTGTCAGTTATTGATGTTCATCTGTTTAGCATTATTATAGCCGGCAGTATTACCTTTTTTGTTCTGAATCATTTTCTCTATTTATTTTCTTTTTTATTTTTTGTTCCTGTTTGCTTCTTCTTATTAGTTTGATTTGTTTCTTACTTCTATTACGCTTTTGCTCTATTTTCGTTTTTTGATAAATGTCAAATTATTATCCATTTATCGACGATTCGATCTCAACTATTTTTACTTTTCTATATTTCTTCTTATACGTACTTTCTCTAATTATTAATTATTTTAATATTCAATTTTCTTAATATCCTTTTTTTTTCAATAATATTTATATTCTTCTACACTGGATAAATAGAATATAATTGCAATGTATAATTTCTATTAATGGTAACTTGGTAATAATAATAAAATTATGCCTATATATATATATATATAGTTTTCAAGTCTATTCAATATTTATTTAATCTTTTCTCACACCTTTTCTTTCGTAATTGTTTTAATTTCTTAAATTCTTTGTTCCCTATTTATCTATTTTTGTCTTCTTATTAGGTATATTTTATTTTATTCAACTTTCTTATATCTATTATTTATTCGACCTCTATGTCTAAACTATACCTATTTAATAAATCATTTCCAGTTATCTAAATCTAATGAATTCTTATTTGCTTCTGTTAGTAATAATTTTAAATTGCTTATTTGTTTGTATGTATGTATGTATGTATGTATATACAATCATACTTATCGTTCTCTATTTTCACACATTACCCAAAAATGTAGACAGTTTTTGTTGATATCCGTTTTATACCAAATGAATTCTATCCACTTAGGCAATTTTCTAATTATTATTAGTTGTTATAACCAACACCTTACTTCCTGTGTATTCGCTTCTCACATACCAAATTGCTTCGGGGGGGGGGGTAAACATTTTTATTTTTTTAACAAATAGACACAAAGTAATATTTATTACATTTTTACTATTTTATCTTTCTTTTTATAATGTTCTTCATTTATCTTCTTTATTTGTATTTCAAGCTATTTTTTTTTCGTATATTCAAATGTTTCTTTTCTACTTTTTTGTATAATGAATGTCTATAAAACACTGGCGTGAACTAAAAGTTTTCGAATGAGTGTCTTCAATTTCGCCTTTTTTTCTAATTATTTATGAATAATGATAAGTTTCGATAAGTAAGTAAATAGTTGGTGAATCATATTTGATCCACATGACTACTCATAGAAAAGTGTATCCGCCATCTTAGAATAAACTAGAACACTATCGGTGTTTTCTATAAAAAAAAAAGTACCTACTTATAGTCCGTAGTATCGGTTTTAAATGTCAAATCTTTCAAGTTTATGTAATGCGCGCAGCTAGTAATAATTTACTGCATTTGCCATTTGACCATAGAAGTGATATAGAGTACACCTATACATAGATGTTATGACCACACCCACACACACGGTTGATCACATACCTATACATCGCATACATACATATGAATTTTATGTTTATTATTTTACTTTAACTATTACTGCAACTTGCTGTCTGTAACCATTGTTTTACAATTGAAATCAATTTTATTTGAATGCGTAACTATGTATGTATGTACATGGACAAAAAGTGTAGGGGCATTTCTATTCAACAACCATTAAACTCTATACCTACCTACTATTTTGATGATATATTATGTTTAAATATGTTTAAATCACTTCTCTTATTACTTATTTTTCATCTTATTAAAATAGAAAACATAAACATCTTTCTTCTTAGTTGATTTCTTTTACAACAATCCATTTCCAATCTTCACATTTTTAGATGCTATTCAACTCCAGTATTTTATTCTTCTTCTCTAATTCTTTTAATAATTATTGTTTACCTATAGGTACTTTTATTGTTATCCTTGTTTCTTCATATTTTCAACAATTTTATCTATTCTTATTCTAGCTTCTTCGACCTTCTCTCTTAAACATATTTCGCTCAAATGTCTTCATTTGTTTTCCTACTTCTACAATTATTTATCTACTTCCTTTTCTACATAATTCTATTCTTTCTATTTCTTTATTTTTCATTTTTCTTCTCTTGCAAGATTGCAAATATTTTCTTTTCAATTCCAATATTTTATTCTCTTCTTCCTTATTTTTTAATGATTATTATTTATATTTTCCTTTGTTTATTTTCCATCTATTCTTATTCTAGCTTCTTCGACCTTCTCTCTTAAACATATTTCGCTCAAATGTCTTCATTTATTTTCCTACTTTTGCAACTTTTTTATCTGCATCTTTTTCTGCATTAAGTATCCTACATATATAAATATAATTCTAATTCTTTATTTATTCTCATTTCGCAAATATTTTCTTTGATCTTCTTAGTTTATTTCTAGTACATATGTACGTAGGTACTATATCTTCTTGCCTTTCAAGTTATAGTAGGTATACATAGTTTTGTTCCTTATAAGTCTCTAATTTACATCAACGCGCGTGTTCACACCTTAACAAACTGACTCAATAACTCGTCCACCTTTACCGTAATTAAAACTGTCACATTTCAGTTGGCAACAATCATAAATATGAAATAATCAAGTCCACACTTTGCCGCCTCTGTTTTGACACACTGATGAACAATAGATCTCGTAGATCCTTGTCAATAAATTACAAACTAAGAATAGGAAAACAATAATAATCATAATAATGGTAGCTGATGAACATCTGACATATGTTGAAGACGGTTGTTTACATTGAAGTGTATGGCGTACAGATTGCGACCTAGCCCTGTTCTGTACCAAGACCTTGGTTATTACTTTTTTTTTTGCAGAATTGTTCATAAACAGACACTAAATGACTATAGGAACGGGTGTATTTACGTGAAACTTTGACCAAATAACAAAAGATAATTTTCTGTGAGGAGTCTGCGTTATTGATATCAAGTTATAAATCAAAATATTCGCTGGACCGCACCCTTAACTGTATGCAGTAAATAACGTGTATTTATTATGTCGTGTCACGGGTTTCGATGGGCGTTCACATTGTCAGAACTCTAACGGATCTTGAACGCGCGATCGCAAGGACATTTATGATTGATTTATTCTAATACCAAAAATACCGTAAACGGATTCTATATTCTATATTTTCATTGGGTTCCTTACAAAAGAAAAAACAATACATTATTGATTATAACATTATAAATATTTCATTTTCTTTAACATCGTCAACTTGCACATATAAATGTTTCTTATAATTTCTTAGCTTCCTGCATTAAATTGCTTTTTCTTTTTTCTTCTCTGTATTACTGTTATTTGTAATTCTTTAATTATTCACCTTACTGCAAAGGTCTTTCTCAACATATTTATCTTGTTTTGTTAAATTCTTACTATTTATTTCATTTCTGTTACTGTACCTACTCTATTTATTAAATCTGTTATTTATATTCTTTAATTTCTTCTTCTAAGATCATACTTTCTTTCAAATGCTTTCTTATTCTAATTCTAGCCCATTCAAATTGTTACTTTAATTTCTGAATTTCCCTTTTTAAAGGTTTCTAATATAAATATACTTTAAACCTTTAATTTTTCTTAGAAAATATTACGCAATAATTTATTGAATATTAAGATAATAACATTGCTTCGATTTGAAGACGAACCTGGTCTAAGAGGGAAAGTTGATGTTATGATTATATGCTTAGCATGTTACTAATACACATGATAAATAACAAATTTCATTAATAAAATTATTTTTAATTCATACATTAATAGTTGAAATCGAGCAGCGTCGAACAGGTGCTAAACATTTATCGATATACTTAACATAAAATGTGACACACACACAAATTCACGGAATGATTTATGTGGTTTTAATGAAAGGTCACCTGACGGCGTTGCTTGGAATTTAGACAGTGTCATTTTACTCGATCATCTATGTATGTATGTATATATTATAGTTTATTTAGAATCTGCTATATACAACGGTTGTTTTCTTGACCAGAAGTGTTCAAGCGTGCGGTCCAAAGTGACCTATCGTGGGCTGGTGACCCTGCTTGTGCCACACCTGTATGTATGTATGTATGTATGTACCTATAGCTCCCTTGTCTTCAAAGCATATTTTGTTCTACTTGCAACTAGTGAATAGGTTTATCTTGCTACCCTACAGCGACATCTTCAATCATCGCAATATTTTATTATCGATACTGTTTTTGTTTGTTTTAATATTACACAAATGTTGTTTAGCAAGCTGCGACTGACAGAGCAAAAAATGTCTGTTTGAATCTTTGAACATTCATCATATCCACAACATATGGTCGCTCTTGTACGTACGTACGTACGTATATATATATATATGATGGTTTCTTTGTTTCTGTTAATGTTCAGTCGGGCCGGTTACATCTTCCTCATATGGGGCTGGGTATTTATCAATATCAACACACAATACTAATGCAAATGTGTTCTTAAGTGTGAGGATAAGGATATATAGATTGGTCATTATTATATCATTATTTACACCTTTCAACAAACTTATTATCTACGAAGAAGAACAGATTTTTTTTAAATATCTTATTTGTACACAAACATCTGTAACTATTAGAGTGGCCTGGGTATTCAGAAGATTCTTAAACGCGTATAAAAATTTGCCAATTTCTCTACAGGTTTGGTATACATTTGATAGATTTGTTCTAAATTTCGATATGCGATTTCCCGACTATGTGTAGATTCTAACAGTAATAATTTCAGAAATAAACAGGTCTAGGACAGTATGATTATTCTCAGAAATCAATCGTTGAATGTTTGATTCATGACATTATAAATGTTCAAGGCGTTAACAATATCACATACATATATGTACGTATATGTATATGTATACACGCACATGAAAGCATTATAAAATAAGGCAGAATAACGCTTGTGCAAATGCAAATTTTCCACACATTCAATAGACACAATCTGCTATTACAATTCTTCACTTACCACCTACATCTTTCAATCTCCTGACACTAGAATTTTACAATCATAAATTGAAATAGCTATTATAGGTATCTGCAATCTATTATTTCCTACTTGCATTATCACTTTTTGTTCAATTTACATTCGAAATAAATCAATGAGTGAACTGACTGATTTGGAATTTTATAACACTTATAGACCACCGACCTATTTTATTCCACCTTATATTACTACAAATATACTAAATTGTTGTTGTTGTTGTTTCATTTCATAATAAACGCTCGAAAACTTGTCGAAAATATATATATATATATATATATATATATATATATATATATATAATATATATATTTGTTTAGCAATGTTATATTTGTGTTCCTAATGCCCCAAGACGTAATTCTTAAGTGCAATTATTATAAAACATATAAGTTACCTTTAGTTAAGCCCTATTTATAGTTTCATCCTCTAACATTCCTTTTTTTTAGTTTTATTTTTCTGTAAAAATAATACAATACTTCAAACTGAAGTATGTACTTACTTTCCTAAAGCACAACAATGGAACGACCGAAAATGTAATTTATGGAAATTCAATCATTCCAAATTGAGTTAATTCTATGTTTATTTATAGTAATTTGAACGAATCATTGTTTTGTTTATAGGGTTAGATAAATATAAGTTTTTTCCTATATATTAAGTCCAATATTTACCTATTTTATTACTATACCTATCAGTCATGTTTCATGTATATTTGTTTGTTCAAAAATAAAATGAAGCACTTTGATAATCTCTATACCTACCTAATTAAGAAAAAAATTATATTTTTGTTATTAATATTATTTTTAATTTTACTGGATACCTATCAAAAAATTGAAACTATTGGTGTGAGATGTATAAAAGTTCAAACGGAACCATGCTAAGGTTCGTTGCTTGGAGCCCACGTCATGTGTGACGTCATTGTTGATTTAACGTGGCTTTGCAATGATTGGAGCAAGTGCTAGCTAGAGATTGTGATACGGAATACCTTAGATTTTATTAACTGTGTTTTGTTTGTTTTGGATAACAGCCATATTCAAAAACATCGATCATTGGTGTTCATTAGTCATTTATGGTTACCAATATTATAAAAAAAAAATTATAAAAACGCACTAAATAGTGCACGTAGTCACAATTATTAGAAATGTGTTTTTTTTTTCTTTTTTTATTATTATTATTATTTGTTTTATAATTGTAAATAAATAAATAAATAAATAAATAAATAAAAGACTATGTAAATGCAAAAATACTGTTGTAAATTTTTCTATATTTAAATCTGTATTTTTGGTGTATGTATATTATTATTATTATTATTATTTAACAATGTATATTTGTAATTTTATACACGTATCGATTTGAAACAATAAAGAATTGTGCAAATTACACACATATACAATCAATGTTAGTATTAATATTTGTTTTCTAACACAAGACACTTTCAGATTTGATAATAATGAATAGGAATTGTTTCAAATACAAATGATTATTGGATGCTATATTATTTGAAAGCATTGTTCGATTGTGAATTTGATTATATAGTTTTTCGAATGAATGGAAGTACAATTTGACATTTAGACGTGTGTAAACAAATGTTCAACAGATATACCTACATAGCTGAGAGGTAAGTAAGTAATATATATTTTATTTTTATTTATTATTATTATTATTATTTGCCATATATTGTATATTTGAACTTGAAAAGTTCTGGTGTGAAAGTTTTTTGACAATCAGTTGCTATTATAAATATTCTCACGCAGTAATGTCAACTTTTGTGAAATATGGAAAGTGCAGTGATATCTAGGTGAAGTGTTGACAGACCTTTATAGCATACGCACAGTGTCATCAGGTGTAGCGGGGTCATAGGTTACGGAAAGTACAGATGCCACTTATAATAATCATACCAGTGACACTAGTAGTGCATGAAATATAATGAAAGGAATTTGGGTTAAACGTGTTTTTGCGAATACCGTTTAAGTATTTTATAGAAATTTTATTCTATTTTCCGGACACGATGTTTTATTTTTACCGCACCGCAGAGACTAAATATCTTAGATTGTAAAATTGTTTTAACAAAAATTACATTTTTCATTGCACTAGCAATGATGCTTAGTCGCTCGCTCGTAAGACAAACATTTGTCGCTTCTTCTTCTATGAAGATACTAAACAGATTGATACTAAATTTGGTATATATACTTTATGAATACTAAAATCGTATCGCTTCCCATTTTAAATCCATTCGAGTTTTTATTTCCGGAATTGTGCGCTCAAACGACTTTAAATGCTGAAGTAGACGAGTGTACATATATAATATTGTTATCCTAGCTACTGAAAGCATAAAAGATCCCTTCTCCTATAAAATATACCTAATGTTTAGTTGTTATGTAATGGAGCGTGGAATTTGCCTATTGTTACGCTCCGCGAATATAGTAAGAGACCACCCATGCCATAATATATCTCTAACACCGCACACAACCGGTCCAATACGTTAAAGGTATAATACGTAACACTGCTAATGATAACAACAGTAACAACAACAACAACAACAATATACACTCACCTCTGTTGAGGTTCACGAGAGTGAGAGGCTAAAACGAACAGCGGTCTATAATCAAGCAGCGCTACTGACTGAGAGACTATTATCCATTTATCCAGCGGGTATTTAAATACATTCCACTGCGTTCATTATGTATTGTTAAGAGGCAAAACCACACCACGCCTTAATCAAACTATAAAAGGATTCACTAACGTGAAACACATACATAAAAAGAGGTTTACTTCCTAAATGTCTTTTAATAAATGCATCCTGACCTTTTGTGGTAAACCTTCACCTTCATATGAATAAAAATGTTTCAAATTTAGAGAAATTGTGTAAGTGTTTGTTTTAAATCGTTGTCATGTCAATCAATCAATCAATTATTGTTTTGAATATGCAAATTTATCAAATGATATTTGAATTATTTATAAGTTTGTGTCTATCTATATTTTGAAACAATTGTAATAACGTTGATTACTGACGTATATGTATACGATACGTTAAACGTAATATCAAAAATGATGTAGGTATGTGCACTATAGCAGCGATTAGAAATAAAATAATAACGAACTCAGTACTAAATGTTAAGGTCATCTACCCGCCTTGTCTTCTGTATCGATCAGATAACACATATTGCAGAAGTAGGAAAAAAATCGACAAGATTCTCGGACAGACCACAGCATCATATCCAATCCAGCGATATGAAAACTGTATCACCTTGACAACAGCAGTATGAGTTAATCTAGGACAATGACCACACCTTTAAACATACTCTGAAGTAACATCGTGGCACGTACGTCACTGATCAATCAGGAACAAATACAGCGATTCGTTTCTTTATTACAAAAACGAAATATTTATTATTTGCACATTTGTCATTTACCTATAAACGTTCCACTGATAATTAATCTCTATAAATATACGTTCATCCGAATGAGATTAATTTTCCTATAATAATCATATAAATGTCTATTGTTATTTATCAATGTAGGAAATTCATTTAAATTATGTTATAAATACAATAAATTGTATGATAACTAAATTGCTTTGAAATATGTATTATTAAATTTAATTTTTTCAATATATTCCAAGGTTGCTTTTAACTGTGGTTTTCTTCATTTTTTATTCGATTAAATATGTATGTGCATATGTACGTAAGGAGGATAACGCTTTTCGAAAGAAAATTACGTATAACGAAATTGACTAAAATAAATAAAATTCGTTATTACACAACTATTTTGGGGACGGACAATTATTGTTTATAAACCAAATTAGCCATATAAAAAAATACAATCTTGAAAATAATTTTTGAGATCAAAAACACCGGTAAACGGAAGTTACGGGTTAAATAATATATAATACAATAGCATTTTTGATTTATAGATAACCAAATTGCTACTAATATATTTCCAATTGTTCCTGGATTTTAGAGATTGAAACAAATTGGAGTTAATTCGAGGTTACATTTAAAAAAAGCTTTTAAAAGTGAACATTTGTCAATGTTTAATGCAGTTGCTAATGTATCAGTTGAGAACTAAAACAAAGATGAAACAATTCATATATTATTCCATACTTTTACTAGTATTCTGTTACGTTCCAGAGATATATGGATTTGTAAGTCGTTATTAAATATGTAATTAAGTTTAAAAAAAAAAAACATTTAATTTTACAGCCTAAAGTGGATTTTAAAAGACGTGTCGATATTTTAATGTTGCAAACGCTTCCTGAACCAAACAGTCCAGTCAATTTATTAGTATTTATTCGGAAATTTAATCGTACGTGTACGGTTATCAATGGAAACGCGACGTTAAGTGAAGATTTCGGAAGCAGCTATCGCGTAAGTATTTCTATACCTATGTATGTATGTATGTACATACATATGTTGTTTAAATGTGTCTTTTATAGTTTCAATTGGGACTTGATTTATGGGGTGATGGTGGTTGGAAAAAAAATATAGTACACTATGAAAAAAATAATCCTTGCGCTGAGTTAAAATTTGTACTTGGAGGAATGTGGAATAACATTTTGGAAGCGGCAGATGTACCCCGTGATTGTCCGATACCAAAAGTATGTGAAACTTAATAGGTAGCTATTATTTTTATTTTTGAAAATTATTTTAGGGGTTTTATCAAATTAAAGATTACAATGTAGATGCGTCAAACGTGCCACTGATTTTCAACACTGGTAGATTCAAATTAAATGTAGACGTATTTAACCGCGTTAATGTGATTGTACTTCGCGTTATTGTGGAAGTACAAATTGTGGCTTTGTATTCTAAATAATTTTATATATGTTATGTTAATTAAATATTAAAATTATGTTCTGCAATGTTTCATTTTTGTTTTATTCATTCAAATCATTTCATTTTGCATTTAAGTAGGTACCTAACAGGTAGTTAAAAATTACTAAATAAATCAAACTTTTAATATTGTCGTTAACATTATTCAGTTTAGCATTTGTTATATATTTAGCAAAACCATTAAATCAAGCTTAAACACAAGTGCTTAAGCTAATTGTTGCAAACTACAAAATGTAGTAGGTACCCAACAACAAACATTGGCGAATTTGTCTTCGACATTTGACAGCTGATGATTTTATCCATTTCATTTATCATAGTTTAGCAATGCAAACGTAGATATTGCTAGTAGCATCAAATCAATATTTAGACATTTATAAACAAATATCAAGACTAAAATAATATTAGAATTTATTGTAGTGAATAGTCGTTATTTTTTTTATGTAAATACATGTATTATTTATTATAATGATTACTAAATATAAACAGAGTAAATCTATTTTTTATTCATTCCAAGGTTAGATAAAGTCATTTAAAATATTTTTTCCAAAATACTAAAACATTTGTTTGCTTTAAAGTCGTAAGTTATTCACAAAAATGTAATAATAATCATTTTACTGTCTAAACACAATAATTTGGCACTAAAATCATTTTAGAATAGATCTGCTGATGTTTTAATCAATTATTAACTGCATTTTACAAAATATTTTATAAATTTCGACACAATTAAATCGCAGTTAAAACAAACATTTATATTTTTGAACATTCAGGTGATTGATATGGTTTTAGTTCATAGGGTCGCCCTTGGTCTAGTGGTTAACGCTTCTACCCCACAGTAAGTGTAAGAACTATGAAATTTGCTTAGTTCGAATCCCGCCTAGTCAATCACTTGTGATTTACTTCAAAAACACATACATAATTTCAGCAAATATCAATCACACACACAATAATAATAATAATAATAATAGATTTGTAAGTCCCTAAAATAATAAATAACAGCCTAATAAATAGTTAATAAAAGCAAAACAATAATGTGTTTATGTTTATTGTTTAAATACTATAACATATTCCATTTAGCTAGCCTAAACAAACATATTATGTGTATAAATGTGTACAATGATTACCAATTATATAGCTCAACAACCTCGACAACGATAATAGTGTGAAGCGCTAAAACCATATTTTTCGTAATGAATACATTCGTATTGAATTTCCCAGGACTGAAAATCAACGGTACTTTCGTAGCGTCAATATTAAAATCCATTATTGAATAGTTTCCCTGAAACATTATTGCTAAATTGGGTAGGTAAATAATATATTATATACTTTTGGTATTGGACAATGTCTTGGTGCATGCATCATTTCCAAAAGGGTTAGCCACGTATTTCCAAGTAAAAATTTCAACTGTTCGCAAGCATTATCTTTTTCAAAGTGTACAATATTTTGTTTCCAACCACCATCGCCCCAAACGTCCACTTGTATTCGAAGCTGTAAATGCATACGACGCGCCGTTAAAACATATATGTACGTACATATGTGAGTTGATCCACACAGAGTAACTTACACGGAATTTCTCACCGATATCTTCACCTAAAATTCCGAATCCAGTAAAAGCTGTATGTGTATGATTATATTTGCGCTTAGTTATCATCAGTTTGATTGGACTGTCTGGGATAACCCCCGTTGTTAATGTTAAAATATCGACACGTCTGTTAAAATCCAATTTCGGCTGTAAAGTTTATTGTTGTTGTTTTTTTTTGCACTGTATAGATGCATAATAAGTACTTACAAATCCATATAACACCAGGATCTTAATAAATATCAACAAAACTACGAAATCAAATACGTATGGCTTCATGTTTGTGTATGTATGTACATACATACATACCACGCATAGGTATAAACATTGAATGACATTTTCTTTTTATATTATTTGTTTTGTATAACCTTGGGGGGTAATTGCAAAATCGTTTATTTTTTCAAATACAGGTATTAGATGTATTTTTGTTATCAAGTATATTGTATTGCTAATCGTTTATTAAGTTTCACCTATATGTATATTGTTATGTAGGTACGTATTTACGAGTGTCTTTTCTAACCAATATAAACTAAAACGATTAGGTATTATTAAATCTAAATGTTCAGAAATGATACGTAGACCATTTAATACATTTAACGATTGCTGCTTTTGTTTTCAGAATTGCCCCGTTTCCAATTCATTTGAAGGTCATTTCTTTTTGTTGATATTTTTAGATGATATTTGGATTCGTAAATTGCTAACATTGATGGGGACATTTTTATTATAGGTAATTTATTTTGTAGCCTAATGTGAATTTTAATAAACATTTTATCTGCCGGAGAGTCCAGTCCGTGTTTTTATATGTGTGTGTGTGTCGGGGTGTCTGTGTGTGTTATGATCTTAAATTGATTCTTGTATCGAATGAATTTAATAGATTTTCGATGCGTACCTATAAGCTTTATAGGTGTACGTATAGCATTTAGGAATTGATTGTCCGAGCAATGCACGTGTTATTGGCCGGGGGGCTTCGCGGTTCGCGTGCCCAGGGCTCCGCACCCATGCCTGAGGCAGGCAGACCCCGACCGACGCCGCCTTCATGTGAAAGTATGCCGAAACTAGGTCATCCTAAGTGTGTATTAGCTACTAGCCGTCCGTATATGTAGGTAATCCGTATATATGCGATTCACTAACGAAATGTGGCCATTGTTTTCTTTATAAATAGTCGTAAATAGAACAAACTTTTGTTCTATCCCCTCAGCAACAATAGGTAGATTATATAGGTGTACTTTTGGGCGTTATATGCTCCTCTGATGTAATAAATAAGCAATTAATAAAGTAGAATACAATCACGTCTGAAATTATTTTTTGTTTTCGTTTGTAATAATGGCTGAAGGTCGGCGCTGCGAACTGCGATCGTGTACTTATTATTGTTAGAATATTTTTTGTTTTTCTTCTTACCAAAGAAGGTCACTAAATCTCTTACTGCACTATGTTTATAAAAAAACATTACTTTTTTTACTTATTATAACTATTTTTATTATTACTGACAAATTTCTAATTTATATTCTATAAAAAACAACCAAAAAATAAATAAATAGAAAAATAGAATCTGTTATATAAATAATTTCAAGCACATGTAAACAAAATAATACATATATACATAAATAAGTAGTAAAAATAAGAATTTCAAGTAATAATAAGCGGAGAAAATCTACGTAGGTAGGTATAGATACTACCAAAAAGTATAGATAATGAATTGATTTTAAACGTGCTTAGGTTAGCCTAGCCTAATTTAACCTTGAGTGTCTATTCGGCAATCGGCAGCATAATTGTGTATCACGATTTTCCGCGGTTCAAATCAATTTCGGGGTCTTGCACTAACCTCGAACAATAAAAACGATTTAAATATAATATTGCCTATAAATAGTGTTATATATATACCAATGCATATGCATATGCATATGCAACAAATAAACAAACTACTGATCGCTTCTATTTTGATTTACAAGTATAAATAATCTGCGGAATCTACTGTCAAGTAGTAGGTAATCACAGATTAATGATTGGTTTCGTTAAGAGTAAAGATCACTTGTTTTAAAACTCCACTTAGTAGTTAAGAAAGACCGTATAACGTATATTATGGAATGCAGTAAATTGTTCACGAATAGGTAGGTAGGTAGGTATATCAACACAGAGGAATTATAAGGTTCTATAAGGTTATAGATGCGTTATATATATATATATTTATTTATTTTGAACACATATCTATCAGAGTCAAATTTAATTGAGTAACAATTATAGGTATACATAAGTAATCCATTACTCCTCTTGTCCTCTATTTTGAATCAAATCTAATCACGCAATATTCATATTTTTATGTACATAGGTAATCAACTAGACATTAATAAAATATATATGTATATTTAATAGTGTTTTTATTTTCGTTGGTAATAGCATATTTGATGCAATCTCTCATAAAATTGTTGGAAATGACATTGAATATTGCATTTGTGATTGGCGACTGTGGCTCAAGTAAATCCTACAAGTATTTGATTCTGAAATGAGCCACTTGTAAGTGTAGTTTAAATTTGTAGCCACTAACTTAACTTTTATTATTACGTACTTTAATTGGTTTTCGTTGAATTATCTATACGGTTAAACTCTGGTGTTTCAAAAGGAATTTCTTATTCTTTCAGTATTCCAATATCAAAACAGGATGTTTTACTAGATGATTAATAGAAATAATAAAATTAGTCGAGTTTCGAAAGAACTTCCGGTAAGCGATAAACAGGGATTATGCTTCGTGGTCAAGCGAAATTATGTATTAGTTGTAGTTAAATTAAAAATGTTTTATGAAACAGTGAACAGTATAAGTATATACTACACTTAGACTAGATATTATGTATGTATGTATGTATGTATGTATGTACATATATCGCGATAGTCAATGAACAAAACAAATGATATAAATCATTTAATATAAGAAGATACCTACTACTATATATAGAAATAGAATATATGAATTTTAAAGCGAGTAAATGTCATCTATAACAGCAGGTTCTTGACCTGACACGGAGTAGTAATATATACATACATATATACATACACATATATATATATATTATATATATATATATATCGTATCAAACATCAGGTTGGCTAATGTAGCGTCTCCTCTAGGTGCCCCGTGTGCGTTATCTAGATCCGATTCTTTACCACACTTTACTTTAGATATACTGTATATACATACATACATACATACATATAGACAGACAAGAGAAGAAGTCTGTCTTTTTCACATACAAACACACAGACAAGACAAGACAAGACAAGACAAGAGAATCCCGCATCAAAAATCAACTATAATACGTATTACATTTTCCACAATGCACCATGTTACATACATATGTATACACACGTCACAACAACTATTATAGTAGTGTATGTACTATATTGTCCTCATATAGGACTATTTGTAAACGATTTGTTAACTTTACTTCTTCAATCAATAATTCAGTAATATTTTAACATACATTTACATACGAGTACATACATATATCTAATAATATAAAGATAGAGTCGTGTGTATTTGTGTGAAAATGTCGAGATTGAAATTTAATTAATAAATGATTGATGCGTTAGAACAGTTACACAAGGAATATAGCCGTCGCCCGTCGATAGTGACATGTAGAATAGAGGAAGAACTACGAGTGCAATCTGCAATAGAAGAGGTAGTCCAGTGGCGTAAGTAAGGCGTACATTAGGTAGCAACGCAGCGTTGCCGCCGCGCCGTGTATAGTAAAATCGTGTTGTTACACCACTGTAGCTAGTCCCGGACTCGGAGTGTCGGGAGCGGAAGGCTCGACATAGTTTATAAGTGCTTTTGTGACCTGAGTGTGCTATAGTGTTCACCGCGGTCTTCTGATATCTCTATATGGCATCAAAAGTAATAGTAATAGAGCAATAGTACGTATATAGTATAGCATAGCATAGCATAGCAACCCATCTCTTGCCCCACCCTAACTATTTCCTGTCCTCTACCACTGCCCCTTGACACACACACACACACACACACACATACATTTATTATACCTATTCATATTTTACCTAAAACACATCAACTCTCGTTAAAAGATATTTAATAATATTCAAACATACATAATGCTCACAGTGTAATCAAGCTGGTATATAACTTCATAATAAAATACTATTATTTCCTAATGATTATCATTAGCTTCTAAATTTGACTAAACTAACACAAAGAGAATCAAGTAGTGGCTATTAAAATATTATCAATTATTCACGTCATAATTATGGTAATGCACTAAGCGCCGCCGCAGCTCCCGCGAATCAATCCCATCTTCAACACCTACACATCATATAGTATATACAAGTGGGATTGCGCAACGTTCAACACCATAGAATGATATTATTTACGCAAATATTTGCTACACACTCGCATCAAACAGGATCTCTCAAACATTCGCCCAATTCATTCCAACATCACAAATTGCACGAGTCATTTGATGAATCATCGACTACCACCATCCTATCGTTTAGACATGAAAATGTTATTTGAATCAGTGTTGTTATTATTCTAGTATCGCATCATCGCCACTTATCGCACATACTATATAGACTACAGAGGCGACTTGGACCGAAAAAAATGTTTGGAGTCATTGCAAAATAGAGTCTCCACTAGCGGCTAATCAGAAGATCATCTCTGTTCTGGGCTTTAACAAGATATAGCACTCTAACATAAGCTACCGTTTCAGATATACGTTGTATATATATATATATATACATATATGTAGGTACATTGCGCAGAAAATACTACACTATACATATTTCAAAGAAATTAATTTTGATATTATTTTCCCACAGATTCATATTCGGAAATATATACATATATGGGGAAAAAAATTCTCTACTTGGATGGACAAAAACTTATAATTATCATTCTCACACTCTGAATCACCTAACGTTTTTTTTTTTTTTTTCTTATATTACGTATAAGAAATCCTTAGTACAAATTAGATTTTCCATCGATTCACGTCAATAAATCGTTATTAAACGCGATTAATCAGTCATCGATGACTTAGCGAATCCGCAAATTTGACACACACGACGCAAATATATACCAAAAACAGGTGCAGTATTAATACCTGCATCCGTCATGAATGGTAATTACCTAATAAATTAGATCAATAATAAACAAATAGATCCGGGCTTATAATTCCGGGATTTATACAATGATGCAACGATTACTTAAGCGCTTGTTTAGTATGAACAGTTTACAAACTGCTGGCACACGTGTACGACAATTATGCATTGTAATAGTATATGTATGTATGTATGTACATACAGCCCACTTTTATTTAAAGTATTTAAATGCATATAATGAATATACAACAATGCAATAATGTCATTGAATTAAACATATATACGTATGTGGTCTGATCGAAGACAGCTGGTACAATTTCACTTGCAAGATATATTTTTATTTCAAATAGTGTAACACTTAGAAATCTACCTAAAGTTTTACTCTAAACACAATTAAATTCGATCCTAAAATATGTGATGTAATTGTAGTTTTAATCTAAAGTTGAAACCTGTTTTTTTTTTTTCTATTATTGACTAGTTTGGAAAATATTAACTTTTATAAATGTCTGAAATACGAAAGGGTTTTTTTGAAAAACGAATATGAATTTATTTCAGATTGAAATCGATGTTGAAATCATATTGTTGTAGGTATTATGTTTTTGCTGGCATAATAAATAGAAATGTAAATGAATAAAAATTATACGTTAGGTGAACTTTCGAATGATATTTCGCCAAAAGGGGTTTCAAATCTATAAAGATCTCCCGGTTTCTATATACAGTATTGTACGGAATACGATCGCGTTGAACACTTTAGGCAACTCGTGTCCGAGGATGATTCATATCGCCCGGTAAATGCACGCGGACAACCTGCGGTATTAGAATCCTATTCGCGGACTATTTTATACTTGAAATACATGATGAATAATTCTCTAGTTATCTATTCCCATTAACTGTTTTACATTTATATATACATACATATAAACCTATAAAGCACTGCCCAATAAGCAATGAAATAACAATAAAATCAAGTTTTACTCACATTACTATCCAAACAATATGGCACCCCTTTGACAGCTTGGCTTGCCACTGAATTTACAGTCTTTCAAATGTTCATGATCCACAACTAATTAGCAAAATCACTCACGCACATGTTCACAAAGATATTCACACACAATTCACACGTTTAGAGTACTTTTTACACGATTTATTTAGTAAAATGTCAGAAGTATAACAGGCCATGTGAAATGTGATGCGCACGACACCAACTTGTTGAACAACTTATATCACCGCCTACTACACTATGTTAAATTGTATTTAAATATTTTATTTTGAAATTAGTTTTTTTTTAATTTTTATACTAAAAATAACTTATTTAACGATTGTTTTAATATGTTTTAGTTATTAAATATATTATTAATAAATTGTTTAAATGTATTTAAAATACCGGTACAAAAATGTTAATAAATTTGAATTGAAATTTAAACAAATTGAACTAAATGTATTTCTCTCAAAATGTTTCATATAGAAGTTATAAATATTTAGTAACTAACGCTGCTTCTAAATAAAATTACATTTAATTAAAAATCACCTAATATAAACATAAATTATCAAAAAAGTAAACATTCGAAAAAATGTAACTAATAAAAGTTGTAGATAATTAAATAAGTAATATTTTTTATATATAACAAAGTATTCTATTTGTTACCATTTACCGACAAAAAATATCTGTAAAAATAAACCCGGTGACAGACAAAAAATCGGAAATTTTCAAAAAAAAAGTCAAAATCTTATAAATTGTTTCATATAAAACTTGTAGATAATTATTTATGTGACAATTTGTATTAATAACTTTTTTTTTGTATTGTCGTTTATAAATAATACATAAAAATACATAGTTATTTTTCAAACGTGCTATATACCGTTCTCTTGTGACGAAACTGTGAACTAACTTTGAATGATAGAAAATATTTTAGGGAAACAAAAATTACAAAATTCAAGGAAATGTTTCAAATAAAAGTTATAGATAATAAATTATTGAACAATTTTTGTTAATAAATATATACTCTAAGTATTGCCATTTTCGTAATATGTAATTATGTTTCTTTATAAATCAATTGAATAAAAATTGCTTAAAAAATCAAAATTCCGGAAAACGTTCTCCATAAAAATTGTAGATAATTATTAATAAAACGATTTTTCCTTATAAATATAAATTCTATCACTTATCGTTTTCGAAAAAACTTGTTTTTAAGAATAAATCAAGTGATGGACAAAAAAAATCAAAATACAGAAAAATGTTTCCTATAAAACTTGTAGATAATTAAATATGTAATAACTTTCGTTCGCGACAAAAACGCTTTTAATGAACCACTTTTGAGTAATACATGAAATTAGATTAGTTAATTTCAAACGTGCTATATACCGCATTCTCGTGAGAAACCCGTGAACTAAATTTGAATAATAGAAAATATTTTAGTGAAACAAATATTATTAAATTCAGGAAAATGTTTCAAATAAAAATTGTAGATAATAAATTATTAAACAACTTTTATTAATAAATCACCAGTGTAAATGTTACCGTAATCTCGATTTATTTATTTTTAAAGCAGAAAAATATTTTATTAAAAATTGATGATAGTCAAATAGTTAAAATTAAATTCTATGTTGCAACGTTTCTGATATTAGCAAAATATATTACATCTATTTCAATTTAAATTATGGGTTTACTTATCGCTTTATTTGCTATGTAAATAAAAAGTTGTCCGGTTTAGGGATGGATAGCTGAAAATAAATGTTCAATACAAGGTTGTCTTAATAATCATTGAAATGGTCAGCGTCTAGTCGCGGAATAAGTTCACAGTTCATACGTGACAATAGGAGACATGATACCATCTTCACACTAGGTATAACGTCCTTATAACGGTCAAACACATTTCTATAGTAGACTAATCCCCTAATTATATATTTATCTAAACTTTACTGGCCATGAACCACAATCACTTGTGTCCAATCAGATCACTAACGAGAGGGCCTGGCTGTTAACGAGTGAAGCAAACGCTACAGATAACGATGTCATTACCTGCCCTGTATGTACCGTGTGATCCTTACCTTCTAAGACAACAACATCCATTGTCATTGCGACGAAAAAATTATCTCACTTATAACAGTGACGGAAGCTGACACTTGTTATGGCTTTACAACGCATTAAAAAAGTTGTTACTTCGCGATAAAAATACTAGAAATCTAGTTTCGTCAGAATTTTCTCAAAAATTACTCAACTAAAATTTAAAAAAACACAAACAAAATTATAAACTACATTGCAATTTGTTTAAAAGTATATATGAACAAATTATTATTTATTACAAAACTTATTAATAAAATACAAAAACATTTATAAAAACGGTCCCCAACCAATATACATTTGACTCAAATTATCAATATTGGTAGCTTCTAAAATCAAATGATTCGCTTGTCCTTCACAGGACAACGATATCGAAAATGAGTTGCCTCGAGTCTTAATCATCCCTTTCAAACGAGATTCAATATTTCTTATATGCTCCACAGCCTGTAAATATAAACAAACTTGAATAAAAACACAATTTTGTTCTCCTAATATGAACCTGTTCATTAGTGCGTTCCGCTTCCGCCTGTTCCGATTTCAACAACTGATTCCTCGGCCACGAAACCAGAGGATCATAAACAAACGGTCTTACAATTGACATCAAAGTGTCAGTATGTATTCGTAAGACTCTTAAAGTAACAGCGCAGGTCTTACGGAATATTCCTTCGACGCCCATAGGTCCCATGGCGTCGACCATATTATGAGTTAGCCGAAAAGGGACGCGCTCAGGCCAATCAAATGATTCTCCTAAAGTGTTTTAATAAAATACCAATAGAGGTTTGTGATTTTATTAAAATACCTTTATTAAATAAACAATTGAAATCCACGTGTACGGTGTCTCCGTTTGTAGAATCAAACGATACATTTTCCCCGTGTCGATCACCTAAGCCTAGCATGTAACCGACCATTGATATGACCGCGCTAGTTCGAATGTACGCCGTGCGAGCCTGATACCAAAAACTGGCATCCGGAAAAGTTCTACGGAACCATTCCGAAAGAACTGGTGGGTGTTTTGGGAGTAGTTTCTCTTCGAATTGTTGTCGTTTCCGTGATAGAGGGTCACGGACGTTACACATCATAATTTTTAATTCGCGTGGACTTACAAATAAACCTAAATTATAACGAAAATAAATTGTAATTGGTGAAATACTTATATATGTATGCATTTGTGTGGCACGTAAGTATATGTGAGTGTATATATAGGGGTGTGTCTATGTAGGTGTGTGCGTGTATATATGGGCGTCTATGTGGAAATGGGCGTGTGTTTGTAGACGTAGGCTTGAGTCTATGAGTGGTGTATTTATATATTTATATTATACAAAAAACAAACCTTTTTGTTTATAAATTTTCATCAAAATCGGCCTAAGTCCTACTAAATTATCAACCCACTCAACAATTCCGCATTCTTCATTTAACGGAACTACCGAATATGTCCGAATACACAATCTCCTTTGTCGAGATTCGGCTTCGCGATGCAAATATAAATTAACAACATCATTAAACTCCATAAGACGACAATCTTTACGCAAATCATCTTTTGGCTTTAACATATGAATATATTTTCGCCCGTCCGAACCTAAACACAAATACGATAATCATCAAAAAGAATTCTTCACCGCAGTAGAAACCGTTATTTACCCCGAAATATAATTTTTCTAGGCCGTTGCAACGATTGCAACACAGTAACTTCATCCTCGATGCCGACGATATAAACATATTTATTTGGGAATGGATCATATTGATTATCACTATAATCTGAATTTGGCAATACCAACTTGCGAAGTTTTTGAATTGGTAATATAATCTCACTGAATTCTTTGTTTTGAAGCAATCTAAATGACATTTAATAAGTAAGTGTACGAATTGTGACGAGAAATTTCGAACCTTGGTAAAGATCGTATTAAAGTATTTACACTAGTAATTAAAACGCCGTCACTGATTGGTTTATTGCATAATTCAATCAATTTTTCTGCTAAACGATTAAAGTCATAAATCAATTTCATAACTTTCGAGCTTTTTAACCGTTGATCTTGTAACATTTCTTGACATCTTTTCGTTCGCACTGCATACGCAGATTTTGATACTGCTAGTATCATCCACATAGATTGTTGTGGATATTTTAGAATTAACTTTATAAGAATTGCTTTTATTTGAATATAAACCTTAACGAAACATATTTCAGTATAAACAAACAGAGTAAAATGGAGTAATTTTGAGCAAGTACACCATTTTGTTATAAATCTTACTTCGCGTACTGGATGACAAATCCTGGAAACTAATTGAGAAAACGCGGATAAGAACATATAAGGTGGTAATCTATCCAGGTATGTATCCATAAGTTTGATCATTTTGAATAAGGTATTTTTCTTAGTCTCGCGACTTAAACTATCATCTGTAGGTCTTGACGCAACAATTCTTGTGCCGTAATCGAACCTTAAAGTAAATTTGAGTCAATCGAAAATATGAGAATCCTATTTTAATTTCGGTTACCATATACTTAACATGCGTGGCATTGATTGATAGATATAAGTGCTTCCATATTGCAGTGATTTTCCAAAACAATTGATTATATGTACTTGGATATCACCTCCTTTAATATCTCTGTCTTCTTCGCTCATTGTTAAAAGTACACGATCATAATATTGGGCTAAACATACCTAATACAAATTGCAACATCAAAATATAATCAAAAATTCTATCTAACGCAATACAAAACTGTCGCAAGCGGTAATAAAACAATAAAAATAGCTGCAGCAGTTACAAAAACTCATTTTTCCTTTAATAACTCACCTGACTATTTTCCCATTCTCGATACATATCCACAGCTTCTCGATAATTACTAATATTAACATCCATATCAACATTTGATGTTTCATCATTATATTTAGCAATTAAAAGCTTAGCTTCCGCACAGAGTTTCCTAAATCAATTTAAAACTACAATAAAACAATTTATTAAACATAAATAAACGTTTAAACCTATCAGTTTTCCGTATAGATGAATCCATATCCTTAAACGATGCAGCATCTGAAAAATGCTCCTCCATACCACGTTTCAAAGTGCTAAACGCTAACTCTTGTTCTTCTTTCGCCCAATACAACTGCGCTTTCTCAATAAACAACTCCATTGGTTTATAGTGTTCAGCTTTCAAAATATAGATATACGCTTGCTGAAATATGCAAGCTTTTCTGGCGATTTCAGCGCTTTTCAACCAATACTTGGCGATGTGTTTGTTCATTGTTGTGCGGACGTTATTTGCTTGAGGCCCCAATACGTACTAAAACCAGAAATTAATTCAAAAACGAATCACCGAATATATATAATTATTTTTGAAAACTCACCTGTGATTGCTCTAAAATGATTCGTCGTAAACGCAGAATAGGTTCGACAACTCGAACGGAAGATTGAACAGTTTTTAAACGAATGTCCCATTCTTCAATCAGATCGTTCACTGATTTTTCGCACTGGAATTTATTCTCGTGGTGTTGCATTATTTTATAAACGGTTTCTTCCGCTTTTTCCAGTTCGTTTAAGATGTGTAATTTGATAATATGTGGATATCCATGTCTAAAAACACCTTCTTCCAAGCTCGTAATACTTAACAGATCCACTAGCATATGTCGCATATTACTTAATTCATCACGAAATTCTAATCGTTTACCTAAAATATATATTTCATTTAATATTTCAACCTTTTAGAATGCATTTCGCGTTTATCTAGTTTAGAATATATATTGATGTCACCATTGTGCTCTTAAGTTGTATATTAAGTACCATTTCGAAAATGTACTAATGCTTGCCCCATCTGCACCCCCCAACTAGTATTATTTTTTATTTCGGGTTTCGTCAGCAATTCGGATAACTCATCATACGAACTCAAACGCCAAAATGGTTCCGCTTGCGATTCAAACAACATCGTTTTGTATTCTGGATAAGTATCCATGGCTCCATTCGCAATATTAAATGCTGTAAACGGATTATCCAATTCCAGATAACAACGTACCATTTCCTAAACAAATGTTGCTTCAATTTCTAAACCGTGTTTCCCGTCCATTCCACTTACTCGTAAATATTGTGGTTTGAAAGTGCATTCTTGTGCCATTCTTTCATAACATGCAGCTGCATCTTGTAATTGTCCGGAAACGTTATGGGCCAAAATCATATCTTCTAAAGATGGTTCAGTTTCTCTTATAGCCATAGCTCCTATAAAATTTTATTACTGAATATGTATAGGCGTTTGTTAGTTATTAGATTTTAAAAACCTGCGACCCCATCCGGTTCTTCAAGTTCCGCGTAAATACGAGCGAAAAATCCTAATTGTTCATTTAGTTTTATTTTATCGCGCGATACATATTGTTCTAAATACATTAGTGCCCTTGGGTATTCGCCCCGAACGAAATTGCATTCGGCTATTTTTAATTTACAAAATACCGATAGGAAATTATGAATTGTTTGATAATGAATTTCGGACATTGGATTTTGTGATTTTGGACATTTGAACACTTGGAATTCTTGTAACCAACGATCCAAATAGTCCAGAAGTACGAAAATTACTTTTATATAATTATTCTAAAAGTATTTTAAAGTATTAATACAAATCCTTACAAAATTATTATTATTTATTTCAAAAATAACAATAGAATAAAATGGTCTACCTTATTGCTATCTTCCGCTTTTTTTATAGTACTTGATGGCGTATACGAATTCGTTTTTAACGTTCGGTATTTCAAGTGTTCTGGATTTAATTTTTTACCAGTGTTTGACAAGTTTAAAACCGCTAAAAACTCTTCGTAAATCAATTTACGCTCATCCTCATTACACTCTAAGAGCGAATGAATTAAGATATGCGGTAAAAAGAACATTAAAGTTCGATAATCGTGTTTCAAACTCGGTTTGCAAACTTGCAACAACGAACGTTGTTCGATCGTTAAAATTGATATTAAAAACGAAGTCCAACTAGAATTAAAACATATCTATAGGCCTATGTGCGAACAGCATATATATTATTCGGCTAACATCGGTCGTGTTTATTTAGAAAAACATATAATTAAAATCAAACACATACTTGTATATCCAGTCATTGAAAGTAGACCCTAAATACGATCCACAAATTGGATGAATTGTGATTTTCTCCGATTGGACCGCGATTGTATATCTGGATGATAATAATGGTAGCATAAGTTCTTTCATATTTTCTGGAAAACTTGACCATAAGTTATGTTTCGGTGCCTTCTCGTCTGGAGACACTCCATAAGATTTTAGGATTTCTTGGATTGCAAGCGCAAATCGATTCATATTCTAAAATTTATAATACCATAAATGCAAATTTGTTTTGGACAACAACAAACACCGTATATGAATTTACCTGGGTGTGTTTTTCCATTTGGAACGATCTTAACAGTTCCATCAAAGCATTAACAACAAAAGAATCATCAGTTATATAAAATATAAAATTAGAATCTGCTTGTGTATATCTGAAATGTAAAATTGTTTTATTGAAATTGCACATGAAATTTAAACGTAATTCGCATTACTTTCTCGGAAAATGACTAGGTTCTATAGCTCCTAACTCGCCTAAACATTCTCCACAAGCTAATCGAACTCCTTCATTACTTTCCCTACATCCTATTCAACATAAAAACAAAATAAATAACATTATCAATGTTCTCCGTTGAAGTATTACCAGTCATAAGTACATCAATCAACTCAACCAAAACTGAATCCATACAATTATCGCCAAAAACAATATCTTCTAATTGAGAATGTTTATTTTCTAAAAACTTCTTCAAATACTTCAACCCATACACGCGTACTTCTAAATTTTCATGGTTTATATACTTCAAAAACTCACTCAGTTCATCTTTAAATGTTTTCGAACGGTTACCATTACAATATTTATTTATAACATTCTTTAACTCTGAATTCGTGTTAGATTCCAACATAAAATACAAATCCTGTATATAATCTTTCAATTTCTCTTCGTTGTCAACGATTAAATACTTAAAAATTGCGGTAACTTTACGCGGAAATAACGTGTGAAGCGGTAAGATCGATACGAAAATCGTCGACAAAATCGGGCCTAACGAATCGACTTCGCAACAATGTACAAACGCTTCCCAGTTGTGGCAAATTAACTCGAGATACGGTTGTTCTGTTAACGATAACGCTGTTCGTAGAGTCGCCAGGACTTTGAAACGTAACGGTGTTATATATTTTGTCCCCATTAGCTTGATTATTTCTGGTAAGTTTTGTAGGACGCGAATTTTCACACTTTCTGCAACGCTTTTTGAGACTAATTTCGAGTCGAAATAAACGAGAACGCCGAGAAATCGTGGTTGGAGGTAATCTGAGATTTGTTGCATGTTGATTCCTGAATTAGTTAGGCTGGATTCTGGAGTTGTTTCCGTTTCTTCGCGGGATAAATTATATAATTCCCGTAATACCAGATCGCGTTTGTCATGAAAATGCATTAGGAGTTCATTATGAATTACCTATAAATAATAGGCAACATTTTTATGTGCGAATTTTATTATAATAAGCAGAATTCACAGATTTAAGTGGTAAAAACATTCGACCATTCGTAGACATGTTTGACCTCTTAAACGTATTCAAAATTAACTTTAACATATATGAGAAGAAAATAGAAGAAATAAGCTACATTTTGGTGTATATTAAAATTAATTTTGAATATTTATAAACCTGGATATGTATAGCTAAAGTTTGAGCATATTTTTTTATAATATACACGAATTGCATACAAGTGGTAAAAACGGGCGATCCTTTCAGAGAATATTTCAGCTTTTAAACTACTTCAAAATTGACTTTATCATATATCAGAACAAAGAAGAAGAACTAAGCTACATTTTGATATATATTAAAATTATTTTTGAACATATATAAGCCTATATATTTGTAGTTAAAGTTGAAGCACTTTTATTTAGTTCACAAAACATTTGGACATTTTTTCAACTAATTCAAAACTAATTTTACGCGTTGATAAACAACATTTTAGATGAATACTTACTTTAATGCTACGTTTCTTCAAAACAGCAATACTAAACTTAGTAACAACTTCCGTGTATTGCATACACTTTTTAAATACAGTTTCCGGTTCATGTAAGTAAATATGAGTATAAATATACGAAAAATTCGTAGTTAATAAATCCGCCGGTTCCACAATCACCAAACTAGCGATTTCATTTAAAATATTACGACTTTCAGGGATTTTAATAAACAAAGGCAAAAAATATGGTAACAAATGGTGACCATCGCGTGTTATGAAGTCTTTAGTGGTAAATCCAAACGCCAAAGACATCCGGTCTAAAGATTGAATCACAGTACACTCTAAAGAGCAATAGCTATAAACTGACATTTCTACTAAAGTTCGACAGAAATTCTTTTTGTATTTAATATATAATTGATTCGGGGTTACGTTATGAGATTTAGCGATATGTTTTAAGTGATCAATCGCTGTCAAAGACAGATAAGTGTTACATAAAACTAAGTAGTATATTAGCAATTTCGTAGACGTAAATACGACTTCCGGGTAAGTTAAACAACCGAATTGTTTGATTGTTTCTAGTAATGTTTCTAACTGTTCGGTGTTTTGGGTTCGGACATATTTTTGTGAAATGTCTCGTAAGGATTTTAGACAAGTGTCTAACACATTTTTCTTTTGATGTTGAGATAAAGACTCGTTACTCTGAAATGTAAATAATTAAATAAATATATAGTTCATCGTTCGCTTATTAAATGAGATAAATTACCTGTGAGTTATCGACTAAAATCTTCATCACATTTGCCAGGTTGATTCGAACTTGTTTATCTTCATCAACCATCAAATTTAACCATTTACTAGTAACTTCAGTCGTGTGAAACTTACTAATATGTCTTAGAATCCTGGGTAATTGTAGAACAACGTTTCGTTTAATATATTTGTTATTCGTATCGAATAACACAAGTAGAATTGAAAAATTTCCTTGCGCAACAAAATTCTTTTGAATTATAAACTGCGTGTGGAAAATACATTTGTTATCACATTTTCTATATAATTTTCTTTCGTCGTGTCCCCCGGATATTTCTTGTTTCGTAAAATCGCATTGCAAACAATAAAAATCGTATTTGAATTGGTCGTGTTTTTTTACAGGGCAAATTATATAATTCCCGGATAAAACACAGATTATACGACCCAAACTCTCGGATAATACACTCAATACTTCGTATTTATTCGATGATAATAATTGTATTAAAATGTGATATATGAGCGCAGATGCGTTTTTCAAAGTTGTGCACAAATTTAAGAAATGTTCAGCGACCTAAAAAATACACAACTTCCATTAATTAATTAATTAATTACATTTGCTTACCTATCAAATATAACCTGTTGCAAAAATTCAATGTTATTCGATTCGGAATAAAACTTCATAATATTTAAAATACAAGTTTTTATCGACGTAAAATTCTGCTGATCAGAATTATCGATGTTCATCATACACATCGATAAAATACCAATAGACTTTAACTGTTTTTCTGTGCGGAAATTATTATCCAAATCTTTTACGATTATAGTATCCATATGTTTCGTAAATTGATTTAGTTTTTCTTCATTGGCGAAAGGATAGCAGATAAGGTCGATCATTTTAGTAAAATGGGGTAAATTTTCTTTGGAAATCATTGTGAATGAAAGAATAGCCGAAAATGAGTCTATAATATCGTCTAAAGGTTGCTGAGTTGCGCTTATATTGTAGATGCGAATTAAATTTAAGAGTTTTGTAGTTATTTGGTCGAGTCTAATGAAATTTAATTGAAAACGCGTGTATGATTTTTGTGTTTTTTGGTCGTAAAACCAAGTATAAAAATGTAAAAACACATTTTGAGCAATTATCATTAAGTTTTTCATGAATTTCGAGTAAATATAGAAGTTTTTCACTTCTTTGACGGTGGCTAAATGGTCTAAATTACGATCTAGATCGTCGAAAAGTATTTGCCAAGTTTTGCTTATCGCCAAAACGTCATACGAATAATTATCTGAGTTTTGATTCGCTTGTGATTTGAGCTCTTTCAAAATTTGATATTCAATTAAAGTTTGCACTTCACCCATTTGTTTTTGGATCAAAACAAAATTTAAAACTTGATCCATATTTCTATATGAACAGTTTTCAAATTCTAAAATATTTCGCATCAAACTTGCGCTCGCCTTAACAACAGCAGACGAAAAGAATTCATTTGAATTTACTTGTTGTAAAATCAAAAAATCATTTATACATTTACATTTTTCGTTAATATAATTATCAAAACTATATATCTCATATTTTTGAATTAACTCAAGTAAAAGTATCAAATAGTTATAAAAATCAGTACAGTCGCTTTTATTTAAAATCACAGAAGCTGCGCATATAAATTTTGATAAATAGCCCATAATTTGTCGGAAATAATTTCGTAAAATCACCGATTTTTTTATTTGAAACCAACTCTTTTGAATGACTTCGACGAGAAATCGTAATATGATTATTTTAGTGCGAATTTTCGAGCATTTTAAACTATCTACGATATTATTCATGATCGAAATTGATAGGTCATCTAACCAGAAACTATCAGCATATCCGACGGCAACTTTCGATAAAATTGCTAGCAATTTTTGCTGTAACGCTGAGCAAGATTGTTCTGAATTTAATTCTACGAATTTAGGACTTAAATCTAAATCGCTTTTGTTTATCGCGTTTTCGTCAGGAACAAAATTTAATATTTGAATTGTTTCAAAAGCTTTATTATTATTAGAATAAGCTGCAAAAATTGTATTGTTAAGTAAAGTTAAAGCTGAATTATATTCAGCAACCATAGAATTATAAGCTTTAGGTTGATTTAATCTCAAAATGTCTAAAATTTTAAGTTGAGCTTGGATAAATAGGGAATGTATCCTATAAAAATAAATTGAATAAATATTTAAACATTATTCTACGTTAAATTTTATTTAAAATGTCACAAAACAAAATGTTTTTGTTCTTAATAGTGCCACAAGATAGCGTTGCACCTGAAGCTCCGCCCTTATAGTAAAAAATAGGCGGAGCTTAAGATACCTAAACCACCTGCACTAAGCGACAGTTTAAATAATACATTTTGTTGTGATTTCAAATTACCTTTCGAATTTCTCGCAACTCAATAAATAAAATAACCTTCCTAAAAGCCAGGTGGTAAAAGCCTTATATTTAATTTCCATCACCTGATTTTCGGCGTAATTCTGTGTAGAATCAAACCGCGGTACAAAAATATCAGAAAATTCTTTCGAATTTAAAATTGTGTGCGCTAATGTTTCGAGGTTATTTTCGGCGTTGTCTAAATTTTTAAACAACGCCGTTATTGTACGATGAAACATTTTCCACATGGAAAATGCTGATGGTAAATCATTTTCTGGTAATTCTACATCCATTCCAGACATATTTCTAAATTTAAATTAATAAAAATCAAATATTTTGTATCATTATAACCTCAAACTTATCAGAAAACTACTTAAAACTTACCATTTACGAACAATACAATACAAACATAAACACAATTATTTCAAGTATCATTAACATAAAAACACTATTTCACACCATTAAAATTGTTAATTCAACATTAAAGTTGAACAGTGAACACCAGTTTTGACAATTCATATAAACAAAACATCTAAAAACACATTGGCGTTTCTTATTTAAATCTAAGGGCATTATATCAAATGAAAAAATATGTTCGCTCATTTAAAACTGTTAGTTTAACTGTAATATCTTTTTTTTTTAAATAATATTTGATTGCTTATAGTTTTATTCTTTTGCGAATAAGCGATGTTTAATTTAATTGGCGCCTAAAAACTATATGTTATCTACGCCTATGGCTTGATTCGGGGATGTCCAGATTGAGCAATCAAAATTTGAGTTTTAAATGGTTTAAAATGTTGTAAAATAGGTAGATAAAATCAAGGTATTTAATAGTATAGCATTTATTTATCATTTTCATATTCGATTCATTAGAAATGGTTTAAATTTCAAATTTGTTAATCACAGTAACTGACTCAAACCTTGACAAAAATATCTACAGAGTTTTGGTGCAATCTTTATATATATATAACAAATATGTGTATAAATATTGAGTACATAACACTAGGAACTTCAAAAATATAATCTATATTGGCACAATAAATCTAGGATTTTTAGTGATATAGAAAGTTTTGCAAAAATTGTATAATTTTAAATACAACGGAGATTTACACTACGCCACTGGTGGAATAACATAAAAATACATAAATGCTATAGAAAATCAGTCAAATAAAAATAATTCAGTAAGAAACAAATCAACAAATTCATTTATTTAATCAGTACTATTAATAAACTAACAATTAAAAAGCGTTTTTACTAAACAATAAAGCATATTAAACCCGTAGTATGCATTGTTTCGTTCTGTTTTAATTTATTTAAGTTTGTAATAATTAAAAAGTGCCAATAGGAGAGCATTTTTCATAGAATAACATATAAGCAGTACTTCGAAGTACTTCATCCATTGTAGCTTCACGTATCTCAGTATCTGACGTATAAAACCACCTAAACAAAAATTTAAAAAACAAATGGTCGCAATTTAGTTGAGTTAAATCGCCATCAGAACGTACTTTGATGTAGTGTTATGGTGTCCGCGTCTATAAGTGGCAAAATGGCCTGAATGTGCGTCCCCAATATGAACCACGACCGCAGCAAGTTGGTACAAATGACGCCATTCTTGACTGTGGTCGATTTGGTTCTGGACACCCCACGAATTCGGCATGCTATACGATAATGGACTGCCCCCTTCACTGGTGCTACTAAAATACTGTTTAAGAGTACCATGTAATTGCTTTAAAATTAAAATTGATTATTTCATTGCTTTATTAGAACATTCATTGTCAGTTAATATTTACTCTGGTTAAAAATTGAGCTTGTAAAAATGTGTACGCATTTAAAGACAGTCGAATTGGAAACTGGACATAGTCTTGTCGTTTAGACATTTTTCCAGAGGCGTGCCATGTGTTCCGTGATATATGGATGCATAGGCATACTGGAAGCTGAAATATCCAAATGCAATTCTATGTTTGTTTTTTCCTTCTAGTTCCCTTTATTACCTTCCCAAACTGTTGTATTTTTAGCTGCTTGGAGTGAATTGGAGGCAAGCCTGGATCTCTACCACGATTGCACCCCTCGCAAGAAACACCCCGAACGATTTCAGCGCTCGTGAAATTTGTGAGAAGCTGGTGAAGTTTATGCCGACCCCAACCCAAATCGCCCATCCCAGACGGCAACGGAAGCGAAAGACTCTCGAATTTATCGTATCGAACCGCAGACTGGTGAGTAAAATAGTCAAAAACTACTATTTAGATTTAATTGACGACCAATTCACCTTGTAACCACATTCGGTGCATTTTAACTGACTAGTAAGTGTCCCGCAAAACGGGTGCTGTATGATTTGCGTGGGTGCCGGCCCTTGGAGTCGCAACGATCGGCAAGACCGTGAAATCCAGCGATGACGACGATTTAAGTTGCCGCGCCATTTTAATGTTTTTGGACGGCCCATATGGCCATAGTCCGAGACGGTTAAATCGCTTAGCGATAAAACAGACGACGAGGTTCCGATTTCTAAAGTATCTGAACCATCCGAATCGGGATCGGCTGTGTCTATACTGTCTAAACCTAACGCGTCTGAAAGGCAACCAGTCTGGACAAAAATTGCTCAAATTAGACTTAGTAAAATTTCAATTAGAATTATTGAACAATTAAACTAAATCGCGACGTACAAAATAAATTATAGGATTTTATACAAATTACATATCAGAAATTTAAAATGACTGCTAATACAGTAATTATGGCGACTACTAGCTATAGAAACTAGTTGATAACTTCGGCACTAGAGCGGCGTATGTAGGAATTAATTTAAATTTAATTAAAGTTACAAATCAAACTAAAACTCACCAAACGTGATAACTTTGGAGTTTCTTCATCTAAAGTCGTTAACAAAACATGAAATAATTCATGAGCATCTTGCTCACCAGGCGGAATTGCCCAACCAAGTTTCCTCAACGCGTTTATCACAACTTCAGGCGCAAACGAACTCTGTCCGTTTGTATCCTGGTTTCCGTTGATCACTTTAAACGAATTTTGATTATTTATTTTTCCCCAAATAAATTACTAACTCACGTACCTGACACAACAGTCGCAAGAGTGACGCGTAAACTGTCTTTTTTGCTGGCGGAATCTAAGTGGAGCCACGAAATAAATTGTGGACACGCTGCAAGAGCCTGGAGGATTGTGTTTAGAAAACATGTTTGTCCCAGGTTTATTAGGCCTGCTAGGCGCCCTTTGCCATGTCCGGAGCCTGTGGAAGGGCCCCAAAACACGAAGGCACCGACGACAGCCGCCGCGGTTAGACCTGCGGCCACCAGAAATTTTTCCGACTCCATTTCGATAAGTATAATTTAAGTCAATCGATTTTTAGCGTAATTCGGTGTAATTACATTTCAATTTAGTTGAGTTAAGGTCGTAATTGTTTAGTCAATTGTTAAATCAATATCATCAATACAAACAATCATAAATAGATGATTATTTTGGTTATAATGCTGCTTTACGGTATTTGTTCATATTTTGAATAATTTAAATCAAAATTTTAGATTTTTTTATAACTGTCAATACTATTTTTATTAAATTTTATCATGTTTTATTTGTTTGTAACGTTGGTTGTTTGCAAAACCAGTGGTCCTAAATCTTAACAATGTTTCCAACCTTTCATAACAAATAATGACTTTATTATAGGCAGTAATTTGTGACGTCATATCTGGTAAAATTGCGTTTATACTATAACACGAAGGGGCATAGCGTTTTTTATACTTAACATCTACCCATATTTTAATAAATAAATTTAGAAAAAAGGAATATTAAACACGAATATTATAATACAAAATGTTATTTATTAATAATTGCAATACAATTTATCAATATAACTGGGTAGATCGCTTACATGGATTTGCTCCTGTAAAAAGTATTAGTTAATTATTAAAACTAATTAAATTAATTTAATTAAACACCTTTAACGTAGTATCGCGACTTCTCAAATGGACAACTCCATTTTTTAACGTGTTATCATTTAATACAACACAATACGGAATCCCTAGTTGGTCATAATGACTCCACTGAGATTCCAAAGAAACCCGAGAAATATTTGGCAGTAGCAGCACCGAAATATGATTACTCCGTAATTTTTTACATAAAAACGTAGCCAAATCGTTCAATTCATCCGTATTACTTGAGTCTGAAATATATTTTATTCGTTAAATCAAAATGGCGACCGAAATTACAGAGCTACACTTCAAATTTGAATTTGTTAAAATCTCCGGTTTGCAATCATACTTACTAGAAACTGTGATAGCAAAACTAATTTTATAAGGGGCAAGCTTGCGATGAAAGCGAAAGAATGGTCGTTTTTGGGTTTGATAAATTGGATCATCATATGCATCGCACAATGTGTTTAAGACCATTGTTGTTAAATAGCTTGTGCTAGAGATACAATGAGCTTGGACTCGTTTTCGGGCGTCCTTTGTCTAAATAATAAAATACATTTGAATGTTCCGTGGAAGCTATTCATGTTTAGGTTGGGAACACTATTTAATGTTCCCAATTAAATAAAATTGCTTCCGCGTTATAAAATAAGTGAATAATTACTAAAAGTTGATTTTTGGTGAGAAACTGATCTGAATTTGGTATCAAATTGATTGTTTCCATAATTTGTGACCCCCATTCGTAAGTTGATTTTATTTCAACGTGTTGCGCTCCCGATTCCGTTGTTTGAATATCTGTGAGGGCATAGCGCCCGGGAGAAGCTGAAAACTTTATTTAAAGAATAATAAACAATAATAATTTAGTTTTTAAGCATTTTATTTACTTTTCTCCACCACATCCGTTTCTGGCGCTGCCAGTTATAAAAGTATTGAGTTGAAGCCGTAGGCGATACAAAAGTTAAAGTTTGCAATTTAATTTGATTTGTCGGATGAAATAATACATCTAATTCATTTGTTTTATTGAAATCAATTTCATTGTTTGAAATCTGAGTTATACCGAATGGAAGATGTTCTTGACTTAGGTCTTTCGCGAAGTCGAACGAATCTCCAAGTTTAGATTCGGCCAAAAATGAATTAACATCCCGATTAGTTAAGTTGCTGTACATCCATTCGGTTTTTAAATTTTCTTGTAGTAAAAACCCGATTGAATTTAAATCAATTTTATTATTGCTAAATTTAAAAAACCCGCGTAATTCACATAATTTTATAATTTCATGAAATCTAGTTGCCATTTCCGGTTTTCTCTTTCGACTCTAGTGGTATATTTCCTGGGGGCGCTACCAAATATTCTTCTTCAGTTACAGACGCGTTTGATAAAATATCATCCCTTATATTTCCATCTGTAACTGCGTCTTCACGAATTTCTAACGGTCTAAAATTTATTAATACTGTTAAAAATTCATGAAAACATGTTTTCCCAAGTTGAAAACATTGGACTAAAAACTTTAGCTTAAGATCAGTGTTTGCAACTTAAGAAATTTATAGCGAAAATGAGGTTATATTTAGCGGTTAATATATTTACTTGTCCTCCAAAACGGTGATTAGAGGCTCTATTCCTTTCGTATCAACTAACTGAATTTGATCAGCAAATTCTATAGCATCTTCTAATAATCGAACGCTTTCTTTATTCGCACAGTTCACTAAAGAAAGTCGTTCTAACAATACGATTGTATTGTCGTCGATTGTTGTTCTTGGAGGCAATAACTTAAAATCTATTTTAGAAACGACTGGTTTCGATGGTACTAGTTCTTCCAAAGATACTTGCGCCTTGTTGTGTTGAAATTTTAAGTTATAAACACCTTTTAGTTGCTTTAAAATCGTAATTTTGTTTAAATGATACATATCAAAATGTATTTCGAACGATTCTACCTTGAGAAATGCCAAAAACAAGGACAACAATATAGTTTTCCACTTTTCCAAATTCATGAACAACTTTCATGACTTGTGACATTTCATGAACGTGGGTGTTTATTTAATGAAATTGGACTGTAGATAAAATCCATTCTCAATCAATAAATAAAGTCATAAATGTAATATTTGCGTCTATTTATTTAAAATGTTCGCACCGGAAGTTAAATGTGGCGTAAATATATTTAAGGATGTGGTTGGTCATATCAAATAAATTTTCCATGGATGTTTTTTCCTTGGGAGGTTCTTCCGCTATAGAAAGTAGTATTGTATCACTTAGAATAGCCAATCACAAGTTGTATTTAGAGAATATTTCTTTACACTTGTAATGGCGACCGATTATATTTGGATCAAAGAACAAACTGCTGTTCCTTTATTGAACGTTAAGTGATCCGGACTTACTGTTCTGCACCCTTTTCCTCCACATTTGATACAACATTTAACGGTGTAGATTACCCCTGTGAGCGCCAAATTGTAACTTTTATAATACTTGTTTAATTATATTTTTGCACGGTGATTATGTCTCAAACTGTGAAATTGTACGACTGTGAAGGGGATCATTACTATGATATAGTGTTATCAGATGAAGACGCTTTCAAAGCAAGGGACGGTAGGTGATACAATAACTGTAATAATAACAAATCCTGTGAAATAATATAATATACGAGAAATGTTATATTGTTATTTTATTGGAAACATAACAAAAGTTCTTTTTAAAGATCCTAACTATGCCCAAACATTGTTAATGCATGCAAGAGCAACAACAAATATAAAATCTTCTCCAACTGCAGAATATCAAGAGGACACAGAGCCAATAATCGGTAAGTTATTTTACATAGATAATTATAAATTTTTATTTCACTTTAATCTTTATTTCAAGTGTCGATTACCTCAAATTTTAATCAAAGTGCAGAAAAATGCTCATGGAGTTTTGAAGAAGCTGTTTGTTTAATTAATTTAGTTGAAGCCCATTATGAGGATATGAACCATCCTCGAAAACGGAAAGATATTTGGGATATTATTTCGAAGGAAATGGAGCAATCCGGCTATATAGTGAGTTGACGAAAATTTAATTTATACATTTTCCGCAACTTTTATTCAGAAATTTATTTTTTATTATTAAAATAATATATATTTATGAATTATAAAATATACTCAATAACTTTACCATAGCGAACTCCAAAAAACTGTTCGGAAAAATGGAAAAACCTTTACCGAACCTACAAATCTTGTAAATATATAAAGACAAAATCCGGACGAGGTCCTATTCGTTTTATGTATTTCGACCAATGCGATGCATTTTTAAGCGACAAAATGGATATTCGATTAGCACCAGTAGACATACAAACTCCAAATCCTGCTTCTGAGATTTCACCGTGGAGTTTTAACGAAAGTGTAGCGTTAATAAATTCGGCTAAGATCCATTATGAAGCTATTCAGCATCCCAGGAAACGGAAGGAAGTATGGGACATTATTAGTAGTGATTTGGACAGATCTGGTTACAGTGTAAGTTAAATAAACGATTTCCGTGACAAATCTAGTTGAACATTGATTATGCGTTTTAGCGAACAGCAAAACAATGTTCGGATAAATGGAAAAATTTATACCGAACGTATAAGTCTTGTAGAGATTCCAAATCGAATCCGCTCCGTGGACCAATGCGGTTTATGTATTATGATCAATTGCATGAAATTTTGGACGAAAAAGCAGAAATGCCCGACACAAATTTGCCAACAATAAGTATACTTGATATGCAGGAAACCGAACCGAAACCGAATGCTGAAGAATTCGACTTTATCGAAACTGAAGAATCTGCGGAGGATTTTTTAAAAGCAACTAAAAAGCGAAAAATTACTTTCAGCAATTATTTTGAACAAAGAACTCTAGAATGGAAAATGAGGAGAGCCGAAAAGAATTCGGAACGGGAGAAACGTGAACAACGACATCGGGAAAAAATGGCGCTATTAAAACAAAAAATTGAAATTGAGAAACGAATTTTGGATGTTTTAAAAGCCAACAATTGACAGTTGAATAATGTTATAAAGATGACTGATTTTTTATTTAAATATTGATTTAAAAATATTTTATATATATATTCCACATGGATGTTTATTTGGGTATTGTATTAAAATCAAATTAATTTTAATATGGAATTTCATATTGTACTGATTTGTTGTCTAGATTTTATTAAAACTTATAATTAGAACACTCTTGTAGTTACTATTTCCACACGTCACCTTTGATTTTAATATAACTGTTTTTATACATAAACTAAATAATGCTATGCTTCTATAATAGTTACATAGCTTTATTTACTATTTATCAATATTGAAAATCTAATTTCTAATACCAAATGTAATTAATATACTAAAGTTCTGAATATTTACCATTACGAAATAAAATTAAGAGTTGCCAAAAATGCTCAACTCTTCCCGGGTTTTGTTTCCAACATTACTACAAAACTAATATTAGTCGTACGGTACCTTTGAATTTGGATTCCATGTTTTTATACATACACAAATCAATTTATATGTGACATTTTGTAATCACTAAACTAATTGTTTTATAGTTGTATTAAAAACAAATAGTTATCGTACAAATCTACTGAAAATGTACATATTACTATAAATATCTAGAAGTTCTAAATTACACAAAGATGTTACAAACTAATGTCGATTCTGAATACTTGTCAAATATAGTTCCAATTTTCCTACAAATGCCGACAGCGCTGTAAATCAAAGACGCCATTCATTTTGTGAAACCAAAACGTATTTGCTTGATGTTTACAAGCATTTTGCTTAATTATTATTAACTTTGTGACAATATTACATCTTTAGATTAGTTTATTTGCAGCTAAGTGTGTATCTGGTCAAAATGGGTGAAGAAAATAAGGGTGGTAAGTCCATTTATTTGTTGTCAAACATTTGCTTGGTCAAGTGACTTTGGAACACATTTTCATGAGTTTACGATGTAAGCCCATGCATTTGTCCATAGATCAGGGTGATATATTAATTTTGATTAGTTATTAAGTAATTATAATGGGATAAATATTGATATGCGTTCGTGTTATTGTGGTTTATGGTTGTTTAAACAAAGGCATCGTTTACGCGGGTACAATTTTGGTTTATATGTTGAATATGTCAATTAATATTCTAGCTAGTTGATTACCGACATGAAAATAAAATAAAATTGTGTACAAGTTTTATAAGAAATGTTTTATTGTATTGATTGGGGGTAATAGATAATTTCGATAAATACCATTTAATTGTTACTTTTGTTTGATTTAAAGTCGAAAGAGATGGTAAAGATCGTTCAGGGGGTGCTGGACAGGGTGACAAAGACCGGCGGCGCCGCTCGCGATCCCGGGAACACCGTAAACGTTCCCGCTCTCGCAGTCGCGATCGCCGGGAACGTAAACGCAGTCGCTCGGGGTCTCCCAACAAAAAGGGAGGACGTTCACGTAGACGTAAGCCTTCGCTATACTGGGACGTTCCTCCACCGGGATTCGAACACATAACTCCCTTGCAATACAAAGCTATGCAGGCTGCTGGACAGATTCCAGCAAACATTGTCGCAGATACACCCCAAGCAGCTGTCCCCGTGGTCGGGTCGACCATAACCCGCCAAGCTCGACGTTTATACGTCGGTAACATCCCGTTCGGGGTGACTGAAGATGAAATGATGGAGTTCTTCAATCAACAAATGCATCTGTCTGGACTCGCGCAAGCGGCTGGGAATCCGGTACTTGCATGTCAGATAAATTTAGATAAAAACTTCGCGTTTTTGGAGTTCCGTTCGATTGATGAGACAACGCAGGCGATGGCGTTCGATGGCATTAATTTTAAGGGACAAAGTTTGAAGATTAGACGACCCCATGATTATCAACCGATGCCCGGCATGTCGGAGAATACCGCGATTAATGTTCCGGCTGGTGTTATAAGCACCGTTGTGCCGGATTCGCCTCATAAGATATTCATCGGAGGGTTGCCAAATTATTTGAATGAAGACCAGGTATGTCGACATGCGAATCCTCTATTTTATACTAAACCATTTTCGTTTTTCTTGAGATATTCCAGAAAAATGTTCTTGCATTTAGGTAGACTTCATTTCTGTTATTATTGTTTTATTTAGTTCTAGTTTGCTTAAGCAATTCGATTAATTCAATTAGTTAAATTGAATTAATGTAAGATTGGTACCGATTATTTTGAAAATTCACAGCACAGCAACAGACTTTTTAGTGGAAGGCGAATTTATGCAATGTTTTTCAGGTTCTTTTACAGATTTACAGTTGATATTCTGTTATTTTTGTTATTTTTAAACATTTTAATATAGCAATTTTGATTGATTATGACTGATAATAGTTGATTTTTGCCCTTCGTAGCTAGATCTGAGCTCTCGTGGTTTTCTATGATCAAATCTCGTCTGTATACGATTATGCAAAACGTCTGCGTGCTGAGTTGTGCAAAGGCAAGTTTTTAACTAACTAAAAACTTAAAAGTTATTCAAATTATTCATCAAATAAACAAATCTATCTTTTTATTCTTTGAAATCTTAATCTCAATATATTTCGGTAGGTTTTAATATAATTGCATTAATTAAATTTGCACTAACATGCAAGTTTACGAAATATTACTTAAAAATTAGTGTTTTAAGACGCTCCATTAAACGCATTCATCTTCAATCGAAACACGGGTGTTAACAAACTCTCGTCCATCTAGGTCAAAGAACTGCTTATGTCTTTCGGTCAATTGCGCGCTTTCAATCTAGTGAAAGATTCCGCAACTGGTTTGAGCAAAGGTTACGCTTTTGCCGAATACATTGACATTACTATGACCGACCAGGTAAACTTCTAAACCCCGAAAGCTAACACACAAAGCTATTTCACCGTTTTCCACATTCAGGCAATCGCAGGCCTAAACGGTATGCAACTAGGCGACAAGAAACTGATCGTCCAAAGAGCCAGCGTCGGCGCCAAGAACGCTCCGATGATCCCAAGCGTGCAAATCCAAGTTCCTGGTTTGAATATGGTCGGCGCGTCTGGACCTCCAACCGAAGTACTCTGTCTGCTCAATATGGTGACGCCGGATGAATTGCGTGACGAGGAAGAGTACGAGGATATCTTAGAGGATATTAAAGAGGAATGCAATAAGTATGGTGTGGTGCGAAGTGTTGAAATTCCGCGGCCGATCGAAGGAGTTGAAGTTCCTGGTTGTGGCAAGGTAAGACTTTTTATTTTATTTTATTTTTTTATATACCACCGAAACTACCGTGGTTCAACGATCTGCACGGTAATTATTCATTGTTTTACTCTACAAATAATAGGTATTCGTCGAGTTCAATTCTGTACTCGATTGCCAGAAAGCACAACAAACCCTTACCGGACGAAAGTTCAGCAATCGTGTTGTGGTCACCTCGTATTTTGATCCTGATAAGTACCACAGAAGAGAATTTTGAGTACATTTTATTAATATTATTATTATGCTTTTACTACTAACTGAAATATTTTAATGTTTTCGTGGTTAAGTTACAAATATTATAGTGATTAAATGTTTTGAACAAAAAACCATTTTTCGTCGCTAAACACACAATTTGAATTGTAAATAAATAGTTTCAACATGAAAATATTTTGTACCTAATTTATACATACATATATATATTTGCGTTTTTCTTACAATTCAAATATGTCATTTAAATTTTGAAAATCTAACATTCTTTTTTTCCGATTTAATATACATTAGTTTAAAATTATGTTTGAGTTTTTTTTTTTAAATCCCCGTCTTTAACTGTTGATAAAGTAAGTACTAAAACAAAAATAGAATATTGAATCAACCAACAATCATAATTGTTCAGTGTTACTGTAAGATTGTTTATGTACACCTTGAAGCGAAATGATAAGTTATTTTGCGAAATATGCTATTGTTTTGCATATTCAACATGGTCGATTTTTGTTTCAAATTGCTATATCCATCCTAAAAAAAAAAAACAATAAAAAACAACAATGAACCTATTAAAATACTTTAAAATCAAGGTTGTGAACGACTATCTTGCATTATCGAAATTATTAAATGGAGGGGTCGCTACACATTTACAATTGATCTAGTCATATGGATCAGTTCGTTTTCAATAAGCAATTTATAATTGTCTAGATCATTTTCGTTGGTAATTACTTGTTTTTGTGTGTTTATTAAAGAAATACTAAAATGTTAACGGGTTGGAGATTGATTCTTTCGAAATGTAAGTATATTACATTCATACATTTTATAAGGTGTTTTAAAATATAACTATTAAAGATATTCCTATAGCTATAATTTTTAAAATATCTTTAAAATACGAATAGTCTTCTTTATTTTTGGTTATGTTGTAAATATTGACTAGTTTTTGAATTTATTTCTTAAGGTATTGCAGTTTGGTTTACATTTACTGGTAGGGTGACTAAAACCACTATATTTTTAGTTATATACATATAATTGAGATCAGCTCAATTAGAATAAGTATAACTTCTATTGGTGTGAATTTGTTCTTTTAAAATATATATTGTACAGATATCAAATTATTTAAAATAATCCATAGAAGAATATTTTAATAAATATGCTTTATAGTTGCATAAAATTAGTGATTTAAACACTAGTTTATAAGTATAAACACCGGAACTCTTGTCGTTGTTATAATTATTTAATATAAATAATTATAATTAGAATTCTAGCTTGGCATTGAATTTAACGTAATAGAAATTGAAATATTAACTTAAAAATTAATATTTTAAGAAAATATGGACGTAGTGCTTAGAATAGAAGCTTAATAATATTTTTCTAATGAAAATAAATGTATCTGTTTTTCGAAAACACGTGAATGTTTAGATAACAATTTCAAAAGTGACATTGACTTAAAAATATATTATTGAACAGGAAAATAATAATAAACAATTTATATTTATTGTTATTCTTCTATTAAAATTAATTCAGATATTGATATTTAACAATTTTCATATACATAAACATACAATTTATTTTTTATTATTAAGTAATTTTTTAAAAATTATTTTTTAGTTCTATTCTATACACATATTCACAGCTTTGTTTACGATATTTAAACACATTTTCTTCGAATTTAAATAAATACGTATAAAAAATATTTTTAAACAGTTATAATTCTATTCAAAGTTATCTACAATTAAAAATCAATACATTTTATATAGATTTGACATGTTGCATTATGTCAAAAAGGCAAATCTATTGATTTAGGCTACAACATTTTCGAAAACTGAAGGATAAGTGTGCAAAAAATTATGTAATTAAGTCAAGTTCAAGATTTTTTTCGGAATTCGATAAAAAAAAAATATATATATTGATTTAAAAGATAAAATAAAGCCAATCAAAACGCAAAGATTGATTAGATTAATTTTGACCTTTTTTTTTGTTTGGAATATATTTATTTAAACCATCAATCTATTATTGATCTATATTATTCGTAGCGGTTATAGTGTACTGGGTTAGATGTGATTAGTTGCGCAACTAACCATCTATATTTTAGTGTAGTAATCAAAAAAATATGTTCAATGGTTCCATAAAAAGTTCTGTTGAAGATTACGAATGATTTATAACGAATAATAAAAATTGGTCAATGGGTATTAATAAAAAATTTAATCATCATAAATGCGATTACTCTTTGCGGTATTTAACATTGATTACATTTTGATTAGAATGAATACTCGTAAATTGTAGTTTGACTTATCAATTGATTAGTTTTATATCTTAGAATTTTGCATACCATCAGATTAGCTTCTTGACATTTTTTTTCTTCATTTATTCATTATAAATTGATAACAGACCAATTAGTTTTAAGAGTATTAAATATATGTATAAAGTACAATGCAGTATATTTTATTCATTAGAATATCTTTAAAATGTATTTAAAAAATATTTATTGATTATTTGAAAGTTTATTATTTAACAAATGTATAAGTATGTATTTAATCTTTAAATTCTTTTGAAATAATTGTCACTTTTACCAAATACTTGCGATAGCATTTATAAATATTTATTACTAACCGGTGAATTATTTTTAAAATGAATAATATTCGATAAGAATTATCTTAAAATTATCCACAAATTTTAAAATTATAATGGAATATAAATAATTGGTTTACACACAAGAAAATTTCGTTCATTTCCATATATGAAATGAACGGAATATTTTACTAAATAATAAAAAAACGTGCACGTTTTTAATTGATTTTTAACAAAGCCACTATACTTGGAAAACCTGCATATTTAAATGAATGAATGTTTAAATAGGTTTCATTATACCTCAACGCTACGTCTTGGGTCTTATGGGTTTTCTTGCAGTCGTCAATGCGTATAACATGAGAGTATGTTTGTCAGTTGCTATTACGCAAATGGCTAAACCAATTTTTCAAGATGAAACAAATTTAAAAGATTCTTGTCCAGTAGATCCATCACAAAATAGTACTTCTGGTGTTGAGCACTTAGTAAGTATAAACAAGAACTATATATATATATATATATATATCTATATAGATAAAGTCCATTAGCAGTTTTATTTATTGTTAAATAACCAAATATTTGAATATATGATGAATAGATTAATTTATTTTGAATTGTTTATTTAGGGAACTTACGATTGGGGTACCGCGAGACAAGGTTTAATTTTGGGGTCGTTCTTTTGGGGATACGTAATAACGCATATACCCGGTGGAGTTTTAGCGGAAAAGTTTGGAGGCAAACACTCGTTGGGCTTGGGGATACTTGGAACATCAATTTTCTCAATATTAACCCCAGTTGTTGTAAAATATGGTGATTGGCAATGGTTAATTGTTGTCAGAGTTATAGAAGGATTAGGCGAGGTGAGTGTATTGTTATTTTAGAAAAATTAGTTTTAAACTAACATACATATGTGTGATTTGGGTTTTAGGGAACAACGTATCCAGCGTTAAATGTGTTGCTTGCGCAATGGGTGCCAATGAATGAGCGCGCTAAAATTGGAACGCTGGTGTACGCCGGCGGGCAAATTGGCACTATAGTTGGAAATGCAGTTAGTGGTGCATTGATTGCTCATACAGGCTCATGGGAATCAGTGTTTTATCTTTTCGGAGCGTTAGGTCTTTTGTGGTGTATTATTTGGTACTTAATTTGTTATAGCACCCCCGAAGAACACCCGTTTATAACTGACGAAGAAAGAAATTTTCTTGCCAAGGAAATAGGTAATTATAATTAGATGTGCACCAATTGTCTTCATATAGATTTTAACTTGACTATAATATACATAGTATTCCCATCAAATAGGGTGGCAGAAAACCCTTTTACATCCTTTCAGATTCATCAAGTTCTTCATAGACGCTCTTCTATTCCGCTTGCTCACAACTATTCTTTCAATTTGATGTATTTTTAAATCGTTTAAAATATACTTCTTACCGATCTAAAACCTTTTTTTTTAAACATAACTATGTTTACAATACACCAAAGATATATCTACAACGTAATTTGTATATTATAAATTTCATTTTAAGGGGCAAACAGGACAAAGACTAATATCTCAGCTATTCCATGGAAGGCAATGATGACGTCGATGCCACTTTGGGCACTTGTGGCTGCCCAAATTGGTCACGATTGGGGCTTCTTTACAATGGTCACAGATTTACCGATTTACATGAGCGAAATTCTCAAATTTGACATTTCAAATAACGGCAGTTGGTCCTCAGTTCCATATATATTTATGTGGCTTGTTTCTATGATTTCGGCTTGGATCTGTGATTGGATGATAACAACAAATAAAATTACTGTTACAAAGGCACGGAAATTATTCACAACTATTGGTAAATTAAATCGATCACAATAACTATTTGGAAATAATAATTTGTGTTCATATTTAAGCTTCTTTGGGTCCTGCATTCTTTATAATCGGCGCCTCTTACGCGGATTGCGATAAAACTCTTGTAATCACTCTGTTTTGTATCGGAATGGGCTTAATGGGTACATTTTACCCAGGAATGAAAGTAAATGCACTAGATCTTGCTCCGAATTTCGCTGGCACCTTAATGGCGATCGTGAACGGCATTGGAGCAATCACTGGAATCATAACTCCAACTCTAATTGGACTAATAACCACAAATGTACTATTTGACTTTATTCATTTCATTTATGTGTTTATAATGTTTCAATGTTTACAGCATACATTAACAGAATGGCGTCTTGTATTTTGGATATGTTTTGCCGTTTTTATGACAACAAATTTAATATTTGTAATATGGGGAACAGCCGATGAACAATGGTGGAATAATCCGAATAGTCAAAAGAATTTAAAGAATGTAGAAGACCCAATGTGGGAAAAGAAATTGTCTAAACAAAATGGATAAATGTGTGTTTATGTAAATATGTAATTATTGTGTACTGTGTGATTTATTGTTATATTGTATATAGATGTTTTAATTTAATTTAGATTAAATAAATTTTTACTATTTATACTATTTTTTTTTATATATAACACCTGCTCCAAGAAATTATATTAGGTTCAGTTAGTAAACAATATAATTTTTTTTTTAACAAAGTTCTTCATGGGTCACAAAAAAATTGGCGGCGTTGTCATCGTCACCGACCGCCAAATAAAACAATACCGAAGTATATCGGTTTATATTTAATGTTTGTAATCAATATACATTCGTTAGTAATTACGTATCCACTCTTTTTAATTATAGACATGCCGAGACAGTATATCAAATATTTTTGTCTATATCAAACAAAAATGTTTGAGCGTTCAATATGTCTAAAAATATTTACGAAGCTACATATCCGTTATATTTTGTTTCAAAATTAAGTGGAATAGTTCCATATTCATATAATAAAGTTTTAAAACAATATGAACCAAAAATAACATTATTTATATTTGATATTGTTTTGTTATTACTTACAACACTTACATTTCTATTTACTTCTAACCAAAACAATATAGACGAAACGAAAAATGCTATTTCAAATCTTAGTAATGGTTACCAATTATATTCGGCATCAATTTTACAAACTGCAGGTGTTTTAATCAATTGTTTTTATTGTAAGCGTTTAATAAAAATGTATAAAAAAATCGAGAAGATAGATTTAAAATTGTCGCAACTGGGGAAGAAAATTCGGTACGAATTTATATTTAAAATATGTATTATTGGTATAGTTGGAAGTTTAGTGGAGTTATTAATAACATTACCGACAGATTACATATTTTTTTTAACGGATGAATCAATTTTTTTCATTGTTTCTTCCTACGTTCCAATAACAATAAATGCGCTTATGAAAATGCATATAATAATTTTTATTGTCATTTTACAAGAACGTTTTGAGCTTATAAATAATCGGTTATCATTTATCGGAACTAAAATAATTAAAAAACACGAAAATAATTTTTTCCACATAAATTTGCCTCCTAAAACTAAACAGTGTTTTTTATTGGAGTATCTTAAAGTAATACGATTAAATTATTATGAATTATATAAAATATCGATATGGATAAATCGAATATACGGTTTACAATTATTGATAATTAGCTTAACAACTTTTGCAATAACGACATCTCAATATTATTTAATTTATGAACAATTGCGAGATTTACCTATAGAAATTGAAACGCAATGTATTGCAAATGTTTATTTTGCTATACAATGGAGTGCTATTCATATAATAGAGGTTTTATTCTGTGTTTATTGGTGTACTAAAACTAGAAAAGAGGTATGTATATATTTTTTTAGACGCTTTTAGATGAAATTAAGAATTATTTTTGTTGATTTATATTTTTAGGCTGATATAACATCAATATTATTACACAATTTTCAAAATTGTTTATTAGATAATAAAATTATGATTCAGGTATGTATAAATATATTTTTATTTGAGTGATTTATTATGATATTTTGGTGAATTATTTTAGATAAAATTATTTTCTGAGCATTTGTTGCATGAAAAAATTGAATTCACAGCCTGTAAACTATTTCCATTAGATAAAACTATGTTACATTCTGTGAGTTGTGTAAAATATATTTATTTATTGCTTTATTAATAATAAATCATTTTTAGATTCTTGCAGGAGTAACCACATATTTAGTTGTTATGATTCAATATGATTTATCTAAACTAGATAAAAAAATATTGTTAAATAATACTAATATTGTTAATTAGCGAATAAATTATATTTTTCGTATGGTGGTCTGCGAATAATGAAATATGCTAATAAAAATGTGTTTTTGAGATTAAAAATTAGTTTTAATTAAATATATTGCTAATATAATTTTTTTATTGCTAACATATAAAAATATTTATTGTCGAATAATAAAATGAAATATACCAATATTAACCACATATTTTTATTAACAATCTTATACACGACAAATATGCTATTTAGTTAAATATTTGCAAAATGACATATTGTTACTATAAAAGTTGTACTTTTGAATAATTGTAATTTATTTTAAAATTTAGCTAGTAAATTATTATCGTTTTTATTGTTTAATGTATAATTGTTTCAAACGTTTAGGTTCTGAACCAGTAAAAAATATTTTGCAAATATTATCAATTTATTTATAACAAAAACTTATACAAATAATTTATAATTCAATCACTATCATCATCATTGTGACTTCTATTCAATGGCCGTCGACTATCTTCGTCTGAACCATAAACAACATCCTCATCCGAATCATTAATCATTGAAAAAGCAGGATTATCTTTAGTTATTACAGAATCTATAATAAACAAATATTCACAATGGAGCAGTTTACTCATGTGCCGCTCACGAACCATAAATCGTTCTGTCGTTCGGCGAATAAACATACGCCATTGCGTACAAGTAAAAGTTAAACATCCCATAGAATGACATAAATTGTGCCGAACTGTTATACTGCGTAGATAATTCTGCAACGAAATTATCCTCCAATACACCGACACCAAATCGAAGAATGGTCACTGATAAACTAATCGTTAGCACAACTAGCATTAATAATGTCAAGAATTTCAGTCTCATATCTACAAATTTGGAAATTCAATTGCGGGTAATTGCGGGAATTTTATTTCAGTGAATCTTACCGAAAAACGGCATAGAACGTAGCTCGCTATACGCTTTTAGTATTAAAAGTAGTAAATATGCGAGGTATATCCCACAGAATATAAAGAAAAACTTCTTGAAGTACTAAAAACCAATTGTTTTTAATTTATTTAAATGTGGATGAATGTAAAAAAGTGTTTCTGCTACCCCCATTTGGTAGGAATAGGCATGACATTATATATTTGAGAATATGTCGTAAACATTTTAATACTTACGTCATAATGTTTCGTGTCAACAATATGATTATAAGTTGGGTCTTGTAGTTCATTATATTTTTGCCATGTAGCTAAAGTAACAGCGGATAGCCATAACATTCCGACAATAAAAAATTTCGGAACATAAAAAGTCAACAATTTTCGTTCGTTCTATAATTTGAAGAAAACACATTACCTTTAAAATATAAAATATATGAAATTAGGTACCTGTCGAAGACCATGGTAAACACACAACCAAAACAACAATAAAGCACATAGAAAACTAGCTTGCATAACCGCGTCCACCATGCCTGGAATCCAGGAATTGAATAAGAACATCATCGGAAACATTGGATCTATTAACAATGAAAGCTATAAGTTTGGTTGAATTCAAATCTTACTTTTACTTACTATTATAAAACATTAATAACGGCAATAAAAGCGACATCCACTTCTGTTCTATTGACCAATCATGGACCATATATTTTCTTAAAGTATGCGTAAACCAACACTAAAACAATCGTTTCCAATTACCTATCAAATATGTTTGTATATATTTATAATACTAATTGACTTACTGTAACGACAAAAGTTGCTAATAAAAATATGAAACGAAACCAAATTTCGATTTGTGTAAAGGCCGGATTATATGTTTTAAACTACAATTCAAAATGTGTTTATACATTATAAAATAAATATATAGTCTGTATATACGTGTATATACTTACATAAAATTTCAAATCAGTAATCGTATATTTAGACTGAAAAAGCTCTAAACTATAAAAATGTATTGTAATAATATAATGGGTAAAATCTAAGAATCCTAAGTGTAGAACAATAAATTCGTCACAGGACTTTTTTTCACACACTAAATGTCGTGTTCTATAAAAAGAACAATCAAATTTTAATAAATATTTATATATAGATTAAAGTTCAAATTTTGGATTGGTGTGTTGATATTTACCTGTTTTTAACATTTTCTTTGTGTAATATTGTAACTGGTTTATGTTCTTCAGTTAGTCCATCAATAGCAACGTTTATTTCAAATTTATTATCGTATTTTTCATCTAAAAATTAATCAAATATGCAAAAGTGTTTTCATATTTATTTATAAATGTACATATATATAAAATTCAGGAATTATTATTCGTAACGAAATTGGTTCAGAAAGGTATATGAAGTTTACCAGCATTATTCCCTGTTGATAACTTAGCGATAACCCAAAGCTGTTGATTGTAAGTGGTCATAGCAGGAGTACGCATCGTAAAAGGACCTGTCGCTAAATCATCACTATTTTTCGTACTGCTATTTGATGATAGCACACTCATTGCATCAATTTCCGTTGTACTAGTTATCGGTGGTCCTTTTAAAACATAATTGTATATTATATAAGTACAAATAAATCGAAGTAAAATACCTGCTAATCCAATAAACATGCCCAGTCCGAAACAGATGAAAAATGCAACAAAAACCATAACGAATTCCCGCTTATGCATTGAATACAATCGCATTTGTACAGATCTGTTGGGCAACACAAATGATTAACAATAATCCGTCGATAATTCAAAACAATTACCTTTCGCACCGATCATGGTGGTACGCTGGGGCGATATAGCGATTAAATTCACTAAACAAGTCACTAAATTGTGATAGGGCATTCCGAATGCGTAGACTCCAACCAGCCGTCGGTGAATGATATGAATATCCCAAACCTACTCCGTCTGATTTCACCATTTTTGATTCAAATATGTTTATTTACTGAATTCGTACACTAACGTTTCTTATGGTTAGCGTAGAAAATACATGAATATAAAATTGATTATAGAATTGTCGAAATACATATTGTTACTAATTTTTGAATATATTTGTATAAATTTAAAAATGTGTAATTTTAATATAAAAAGTCACTTTATGTTGAGACGAGTTCATGTTTATTATCTGCGGGAATTATTGATTGGTTTTGACGACGCTTGCGACGCCAGGCGTCGCTTTTATTGCATTAAAACTAATTTTTCAAATATAACCAAAATATATATAGTGCGCTTATTCATTTTCCATTTGCATGAATATGTACATGTTTTGAGTATTAATTTTAATTGAATAAATGTAATAAAAATTCGTTCGCTCTTTAGTGAAAATAACAATTAAAAATGTTGAAAAATAAAGCAGAATGATGACTTAATTATACATTAAAATACTTTAATACTGATTGAATAATGATGATAATTTCCAGTTATTTAAATAAATTAAAACTCTTTTTGATGTCAATCGTTTATTAAATAACAAAATACACTACTTATTCATCATTTTCGTAATTAAAATACATTTAAATATATTTATAAAACATTACAATCTATAAAAATTATGGCCTACTTTGTAAATGTATTTGCAAAATAGAACGGTACCAAACAATTAGTCCCAGTATTTAATTACCCCATCCCAACCAGCAGTAACCAACTTACTTGGCTCATGGGGATGCCACAACACATTTATACAAACATTATCATGAGCTTTCCATTTTTTGTACAATTTAGTCGTTTTCCAGTCCCAAATATAACACTTACCATCTGCGTCCCCGGACACCAAATAACTAAGAAAACATTATTATTATTATTACGTTTAAAATTATTAACACTGTTGATTAATAACTACATTTATTCACCACCAGGGCGGCGTACTTACCTCATATCAGGTGAGAAATCTAAGGTACACGCATACCCAGCGACCATGTGGCCCGTAAACGTTTTCTTCCGATTCATTTTGAATCGATTTAACGCCGAAAAAATAACGATTTTATTGTCCATACTCTGACACGCTAACCATTTGCCATTTGGTGCCGGAGTCACCGCTGGCATTGAGTGCATTGTCGGATCAGCGATATACTTCATATCAACCGGAATATCCCATTCCCAAACGCGCAGACTTTTGTCGTCCGAAGTCGTCACAAATCTTCGATGTTCATCTACGAACGTAATTGTATTCACAGCACCGAGATGGCGGTCGTACTCTTGCACGATGTCTCCTGATCGTATATCCCACTAAAGCGAAATGTAATCGTAATTTATAAGTGGACATTTTCATAAATGTGTCTACTTACACAGATAATTTTCTTATCTGATGTGCCAGCAACGAATAAATGTTGTTTTGCTTTATCCGGATTGAATTTGACGCAATACGGTATCTTTCGGCTTGTGAATCGCGAAATAACTCGCCCGGTTTCCGTGTCCCAAAGTTTGATGTATCTATCGTAAGCCGCGGATAAAAACTGTTTGCCGCAATTGTTAAAGTTAATGTCGCGAACCGCTTGCCGATGGCCGTAATACGTGCGGATACAACGCCGTTCGTTATACACTTCCCAAATCTGCACAAAACATATTTTCAATCATTGATTGACTATTTATGAAAGATTGTTAGTTATAATTACTTTTATTCTGCAATCCATACTAGCTGATAATAATAGATGTGCTGATCTCGGGAACCATCTAATCGCAGCTATACCTTTCGTGTGTCCGGTCCAGGTGTGAATGTGTGATTTGGGTAAGAAACAACGATCTGGAGGCGAATCGGATTTCAAATTGACTCCAACATCGTGAGGAGGGTGTAAGAATGATCGTCCTTGATAATCCAGCGCATCTTTGACTAAAAAAACAAACAAATAATAAAATACTAAAAGCGCATTTTAAATAAAAACACCAACTATGCAAAACGGATTTTTCTTCAATAGGTTTCTCTTCAATTTGTTTCCCGCGTTTATGCCTTTTACTCAACAATTCTTGCAATTCAATCGCCTCTTCTTCACTTGGTTTAACAACTCGTTGCTCCCCTACATACCCGCCCCACGGCCCAAGAAATCCATCTATATCATCTGGTTTGTTATTTCTTTGACGCTTTCTTTTATCGAGGGGCCTTAATGGAGTCGTTTCAAACACTGTTTTCCCGTTACTTTCTGTGGCTGAGTCAACTGATCCGATAAAACTAGAACCTTCAACGCTGGCACCGTCAACCGTTGGATCCAATGCGTACCCGAAACTGTTGAAGGTTCTGCGTTGATTTTCGAATTGGAATTCGCTCATGTGCGCCTCTTCGATATAGCCCGAAAGCATGTTTTTATCGGCGCGCATTTGTTGCGTTAAGAATGGATTTGAAGGGCCTAATGTTGGTGCAAATAGTTCATCGTATTTTGGGTTGTGCATGATTTCTTTGCTTGTCGGATCGATTACTGCGATTTTGTCTGGTGTGTTCTGGTTTTAAAAGAAAAATTGGAAGCTCAACATCTTGAATTTATTATTTAAGATTTTAATTAATAACAAAATAAACTTACTACAGGTAAAACATTGGGTGTAGCACATATTTGTATATCTTTTCTCACGGAAAAGCGCGGATTTATATCAAAAATAGCAATTGTTGTATCGGACGCATCATTTGTTTCATCCAATTTCGGACTATTACTTCCCTCATCACTACTGCCATATGCTTGTAAAGCAAGCATAGTTATTTTAAATTATGAATACAAGTATTATTTGTTTTTAAAACGTTAAAACACATTTGTCAGTTTGACACAAACACGCAATAACCTAATATATTTTCTAGGTTACAGGAGAAGGGTTTTAAAGTTCAATTAGTTCAGTTTTACCTCCGCTAGTAACACTAACACTACTCGAAAGATTATTTACATTCCGTAAATAGTCTTTATTTAGATCAAATTTACACAAAATTATTAATATTATAATATGTTCTTATTTAGAAAACGAATTAATTGATTGATTTGTATTTAAGAAATTGCTGTGAATTAAATTCTGTGGCCAAACTATGAACTGTTAAATTTGGATGATCATCATATCCTTTAGTTTTAAATCACAGGATACTTTGACATTTTAGAAGGTTTTAAAAACATAACCAAATACATGAATAATATTATCAAATTTAACTGTTTAAACATATTAAAAAATGCAAGACCGCTGCATATCTCCCGATTTATTCAGTACAGAAGAAAGTAATTATTGTATTAAGTTAAACAAAGTATAAACATTATAGAGACTCTTTTCTTTAGGTGATACAATCGATTCCGATGAAAATTGGAGCGGAGTAAACATTTATGACTTATACCGAAATAATAGTCCATGGAATTTTCATTCTTTTAATATAAGCCCGAACAGACATCATACAATTTTATTTGAGATGCCAGTTACGTTACAATCATGTCCTAAGCCCCATGTTTCAGCGAATCAGTGTTATTGGGATTTAAATCATGTTAAAATGCCGTTTTCGTCTAAAAATGTGTTTCCTGTTAAGGAAGTAAGTACCAAATAGTATGACTAGATATGCAGCAATTCAGACTCTATCTTGGTTGGTTGGTTTATGCGTCATTTTAAGGCCAAAACTATCAAATTTCACACTTTTAACTATGTGTTATTTATGTAAATTTAGCCCCTTTGTTGTAAACTTATTAATACAGTTTTTGTCACCCCACTTTAGGGACAGGGCACAATTTTAAAAGAACGCTGGGGGTTAATTCAATGCAAATTATTACGTACATTTTCATCAAGTTATGATTTAGAGGAAGCGATTTTTTCTTATAATTTAAGACACAAAAAATTCCATTCGTTACATTATCTATTTGAGGATGTAAGTTGGACAAATAAAGTGTTAACATCACTAAAAAGTAGTGTTAATTCTTTGTTTTAAACAGGTGATAACCGAAGATGAATCATTGAGTTTTTTCAATTCTATTTTACCAGAAATAATTAGTTTAGCCCTGCAATTACCAGAACTAATTCAAACTCCTATACCATTATTGAAACAAGGTAAACCACATACATTAAGTTTAAGCCAAAAACAAATTTCTAGTTTGCTTGCAAATGCATTCTTATGCACTTTCCCATGGAGAAAAGATAATGTTACCTATCCAGGTGTTAATTTTAACAGGTAATTTAAACTTATTTGTACGTACATAAAACAAACAAATTGTAATTCAATTTTCGGCTTAAGATTATTCGAATGTGGACTCGATAAAGAATTATGCATTGCAGAGAAAATCAAATGTATTTTACATTATTTTAGACGTGTTTGTGAAAAAAGTGAGTATTTTTTCGCTTATTTTTTGATTCCGTTTTATTTGAGCTCAAACTCGATTTTATCATCTTAACTTACTTAGCCGGACTACCCTTGCCTCTAAATTAGTATTGCCGGGCCAAAACTAATTTATAGACAGAGTTAGGCTGGTTAGTAGTAATTGTATTTTTAATATTTTGAATAGCTCCAACTGGAGTAGTAACGTTTGAGCGTAAACAAATACCACGTAAAATGTTACCGCGTTGGGATAAAATTAAAAAACAAATCGGGGACACCAAGTTACATGTGTCCTCGATCGGTACCATCGAAGATGATGGTTTAGGCTTATTACAAGTCGATTTTGCGAACAGGTTAGACATTCATACGAATAAAACATTTTGAAGTATATAACTTTTTTTTTAAAATTGAATCCAGCATGGTTGGGGGTGGCGTTTTGGGTTGGGGTTGCGTCCAGGAAGAAATCCGATTTGCAATTTGTCCTGAAATGATTATTAGTCGATTATTTACAGAACAACTTGGTCCAAATGAGGCTCTATTAATTACAGGTGAAGTTTTAAAATTGGTAACGTATAGCGCTAACTTAGTTCAAATGTTATACCACTAAGACGGCGTTTATGTTGTCAATTTTGTTTATATATATATATATATATATATATATATATATATATATATATATATATTTAATAAGTTTTCAATGATTCGAGTATTTTTAGGGGCCGAATGTTTTAGTAAGTACAAAGGTTATTCTGATTCATTTGAATGGGCGGGGAATTGTGATGATACGACTCCTTTTGATGAAAGTGGCAGAAGAAAAACGAGTGTAGTTGCGATTGATGCGTTATATTATTCGAAACCTTCAGTACAGTTTTGCCCGTCCAAAATGATTAGGGAATTGAATAAAGTATTGTTTTTCTCCTCGTAATTTAGTGGTTTATTTGGGCTAATTATAGTTTTTCTAGGCGTACGTTGGGTTTTATGAGCACCCATCGATTAGTCCGGCTATTATAGCACCTATTGCAACTGGTAATTGGGGTTGTGGTGCATTTAGGGGCAACACTCACTTAAAAGCGTTACTACAAATAATGGCTTGTACGGCTGCTAATAGAAATATTGTTTATTATACGTTTGGGGATAAAAAATTGAAAGATTCCATTTTTGATATTTACAATTTTTTAGCTAATCATAAAGTTACAGTTGGTAAGTAACGTATTACAGCCCCAATCTAGAATACACTTATTTACGTGGGCGAATTTGAATTTTAGAACAACTATGGAATTATTTATGCAAATTTAACGACGATGATGAATCCGATTATCCATTATTAACATATATAAAACACGCACACACAAATAATCTAAATACACGACTTGGAAGCGGTTGCAGACAGTTTATGGAACGTTTTGTGTCGGTGAAAAAAACACCTGGAATAGTTACAGAATCACCAGCCTCCTCCAGTAGCAATCAGAATTGTAATAATCAAAATTTGCCTGATTTGAATACAACTGCAATAGATCAAGATATGAGTTCGAGCTCTGATTCCGACTCGGTAAGCGGCTCAAAACTGGCAAATATTTGATATGTGTTGACATGGTTTTAAATTCTAGGAACTTATACGAGAGATTTTGAGGGAAGATGCAGAGAAAACGAAAGCAGAACAAAGGAAATATGTAGGTATAACAATATTTTGTTCGTCTAGCGACGAGGAAGTGGATGAACGAAAAGATAAGAGTGGATTTTTGGATGTTCTTGATAACATTGGCAAAACAGATAAAACGTAGTTTAGGATTTTCTGTACCAAAGTGTACTTAATGTAAAACATTGGATGAATATATTTTATTGTACAAATATTATTAAATAATTTATGATGATTTGGGCCATTAATTTATTTTATCTAGATTTAATTATTATTCGTCATATTTCCATAACTGATTAAATTTTACCGCCTGAGTAGCACTTCCGGTTTCGCTAGACTCACCTAACAACAAAACCACGAACTAAATTAGTCTTAAAATGACTGAGATTACCCTTCCCTTTTAACCCTGACATTGTAACGTCAACGAAAACTAAAATCGGGTGTGATTTTAATAAAATATACATTAATCTAGGCTCTCTAACTTAATTAAGGGTCAAGTGAGTACCAAACTATTAGTTTAAATCAATAAACACCTAAAAATCCTATATATGTGCAGTGGTTATTGATTTTTCCAAATCAAAATGAATCATTCCATGACACAAAACAGTTATTTAACGTTGTCAAGTAATTTTTTTGATACCATCTAAAAGTTTTGTGATTATTGTTGTCTAGAACCACTATGTCGGACCGCAAAGCGGAGTTGGAGCGGAAAAAAGCAAAGCTACAAGCGCTCCGCGAAGAAAAGGATCGGCGAAGACGCGAAAAAGAACTGAAAGATGTTGAGGAAGCTGCCGGACGGGCCTCAGGAGTCGGAGGAATTCTTGATAAAGATAACCGAAAAGAAATCGATGAGATGTTATCCTCGTTAGGAGTTGCTCCAGTTTCAGATGTTCTTTCGAGTTTATCTAGTATGAATTCTTTGACGCCAGAACAAAGTAGGAATCACACACCGGACACCAGTTTGCAACCGACTGCGAACTCTGGAAAGTTAGTGGCGGCCATTTTGTTTTTACCTGTCACTAGTCAATTCAATACAATTGTTTGTTTAGTTTTGTAGCTGGAAAGAAAAAAGAAGCACAATTATGTGTTGTTTCGATCCAAACCACGAATATAGCACCGAAAGAGACTGTTATGTATACAAAACAAACTCAGACGGCAACTAGTGGACATGAGCGAGACGGTGAGTTTTTATTTGAATCTCTAGTCGATGTTTCATTCATTTTTATTTCAAATCGCTCGTATAATCGATGTTTACATATTTTTTAAACATTAAGTAGTAGAAAGGAAACTTTCATATTTTTAGTTTTTATTTTTAAACTTTTAGTTTTATTTTGGTGTAATTTTGAATACGCGATTATGGGGTTGTCTAGCATGCATCTACATATTGTATTATTGTTTTATTTATTTTGATATTGTTTTATTAGTTTGGTAGTCTAACACTAATTTTGGTTAATTTAACACGAAATAATGATGCTTAATGTAGCTGTGGCTTGTATGTTGCATGTAATATTTCCCAAAAAATATATATATCAAAATCTCGTCCAACATTTAGAATAACAAAAAAAAAAAAACAGTTTGTTCTGCACTAAGTAACTTGTTCATTTGTTGGTCTAAATGTGTAAAAATTGTTTTAATACTGTTTTGCTCAATAAAACACAGATAATATCAAAATAACAATTGCAAAACAAACGAAGTAATATTTTAATAACAATTACACAACTCGGCATAAATATTAGTAGTTTGAACACTTTAAAATTAACAACACAAATAGAATGGCACATACATATATTAAATTACTCCCTAGCAGTTGCATTACTTGAATGTCGAAGGACTTTTTGTATTTAGGCGAGATTTCATTTTTGGGAAATATAAAATGTTGCCTGGTGTAAAATGGATGTAATAATAACTTTGTTTATATATAAATAGAATGTTCTAGAATTCATATTTTATTAATAATAATCATTTGTTTTCTTAATGCTGCTTAAAGACCTTGGATTTTCGTATTCAAAAAAGTGTGAGTACGGACGTTAATTTCCATTTTATGCCAGACGCATCGTTACAATTCTAACTTAAATGTGTATTGCAATAATGGAATAATAATAAACAATTTATTTCAATTCGCTATTAGTTTTTAAACGCAGTTGCAATTTATTTAATCAAATACATATATTTATATAGCAACGTTGTCATTTTGTGCGGTGCTTAATTAAATTAGTGTAGCGAATTAAAATAATAAAACAGTATTCTTTGTTAATAATTAACTAAAAATAATATTTTTAATTTCAACTTAAATAGTTCAAATGTTAAGTTAGTTTTTTGACAAAGAATATAGTGTTTTTTTTGTTGATTTTGGTTTGTGTATCTGTAAAACAAAATGGCCGCATATAAAATAGTGACTATTTCGTATTTACATAACTACAAGCTTGTGTGATATGTCATTGCTAACAAGGATCATCTTCTGCTGCATCTTCCCCACTTAAAGGCTACTTTGAGGATTGGTGGCGTCCACGTAAAGGTGGGTTCATAATCTAATCCATTTCTTTGAATGTCTTAGTTTGATTAACAATATTCGATTAGCTACTGGCGGTCTTTTTGTGTACAAAATATTGGTACATTTTGACTGTCAGTATAAAAAACGTAATTTTGCTTGTATTTGTAGTAATACCGTAAGAAAATATGTTTGTTTCCTTTCGATTTCGTCACAAATTGTGTAATGAGTGTCGAATAATTTCTTTGACTAACTTAACATAGAAGTTTATTAATCTATTATTATTTTTACACATGTGTGCGTATATATTCAGGAGTTTTTTTTTGTTTATTTTTTGTGTTTTCAAACTAAATTTATAAGTTTATGTCAGCCATTTTGAAAGTAAGTAATACAATTTGAATATGAAATTTTTATTTTATACATAATGGAAATTTATAGCGATTAATTTAGTAAATTGAATAGACGTTTATTTTGATGCAATGCTACATTTCGCTTATTGTTTACCCAAATTTAAATTGAAACTCCTCGTATAGACGCACACACACATAATCTCTATATAAAAGTGGTATTTTGTTGAATTGATAAGTAATTGATATTGTTCCTTTCCCATCCTAGCTCATGCGACAGATTATTACGGTAAGTTTTGATTTCTCTTTGGTTTATCATTTATTTTAGTTGTATAAGTTTATTAATTTTTTTATTTATTACGTACTCTCCACCCAGTACCCTTTATTTGGTTTTCGCTAGTTTCCGGTTATTTTGGTTATGGTTTTTCTCACCCTACTTTAAAGCTTACATTCCCAAAAATACCTCCTTTAAATACGAGTCATACAACACTAAGAACATATTATTTCTGTTTTTTAATCAAATTATGTTTCGAGTTTTATAAACATTTAGTCACATAATAACATCCATATGTTACAGATACGTGTCTGATACATGACAGAGATGTTACTTGTAACTAAATGTTTAGTATTATAGTTGTCTTGCGTATTTCGACATGCTAAAGCAACTGCAAGTTGATAGTTTAAACAAATAAATATATTATGAATGAATTAATGTATGGTTTAGTATGTATAATGGCATCTTAAATGCGTTATAGCGCTTATTAAAGTAAATTATTTAGACTTGATTATTAGAGTAATGTTGATGTTTAAATGTGTGTGTGTTTTTCAGTAATATTTTTATTTGATTAAATTATATATTGTTTTTGAATTTTATTTATTATATTCGAATTATTAAAATATGGCGTTACTAAATATTAATCCCATAAATGATTATTTGACGAGTACTACATAAACAATAATCCGTAACAAACGTTTTTCTTACGGATTAATACAAAACACAATTCGTTTGACAAAATAATGCAAATTAAATTCTATAATATATTATAAATCATCACAATTCTGCATGGTGATGGTGTTACAGGAATTTAATGCATAAACAAGTGTAAATAATACTTTAATCAAATAACAATGTCTAAAAATGTATTAGTTTACAAACTATACTGTTCTGTAACTGAAAATATTTGCGTAAAAACGCTGATATGTTGTAGCTTGGCGTAAATTCGTTTGTAGTGTAACGTAAGTTTAAAATTCGATTACAATACGAATTAAAATTCAAAAAGTTGCAGTTTATAATTTTGAGAATGCTAGCATGCGAACGAATGCTAGGCAACCCATAAAATCTAATTGAAACTAACATTAAAACAAATAAACAAAAAAGTCAACATTCTAAATAATTTTAATGTGATTGTTGTTTTTCTCTCCTCCGTTCCAAGACGAGTACAATCTTAACCCGGGTTTAGAATGGGAGGACGAATTTACAGGTAGGTATTATTAGACAATCACGTAACCAGCAAATAAACCTACAGCGAAATATGTCTCTGCTTTATTCCCCCAAACATAATTGTCGTATTGAAAACATACGACATTGTATACACCCTTGTTGTATGTCTGCGCTTGTTGTTCAAGTCACGTTCTTTCTACACCAATAACCAATTGGCTTTACTTTATGTAAAACATTCGTTTTCGCGTCGATCTGTTATTGGTGAAATAAAGATTAATTTCTTCTTAAGCATGTTTTAATAATACGCCTCTAAAAGGTGCGCTGTGGACCACCTCGTAAGCCGCAAATAAGTATTCATTCGGATGGGTGGAGAGTTAACGTTATATAGTCATACTATATAATGTACGGAATTAAATATATATTGCATGTAAAACTATTGGTTTAGACTTAAACGCTAGTAATCAACTCTAGACACTATACGTTTTTGTGTTACATCTCTAATACATTACATGCAATCAACTTATTTTTATGTTACATCTCTGAAGTGTATCAATTCATTGTGGCAACACATATATTAATATATTACAGATGTAACACATATGTGTATAGTAGAACAGCTCTTCCATATCACATTTTTATTATTTTGTGCACATTGCAGTGATTTTTGAATGATTAATGTTTTTTTTAAAATTTTGAGTTTGATAATTATAACAATTTAAACTAGTTTATATATATATATATATATATATATATATATATATATATATATATATATATATATATGTATGTAAGCTAGTTTAAATTTTTGTTTTACGTTAAAAAATATAAATATAATTTTTAGAATTCTGATTGTTTTATAATACAAGAAACAAATCAGGAATAATGGATATGTTATATATCATTTAACTCAAATGTGTATTTGCTTTAGCTTTGGTTCGTGGTCCAAGTATAGGTCTTCTGCAGTTACTTTTTCTGTAAATCACTTTTGAGTTAAAAATGTCAGAGTACTCGTAATTAGTAGTTTTCTTAAATTACGAGACGTAGCAAATTATATCAAATAATTAATCTACTTGTGTCGTATGTGTGTATCACTATGAATCACGATATAAAATTTATTATATTTGGTGCAAAATTCAAATATTGATCGTTGATTAGTTTATTATCCATTTTTCCTGATTGGTACGCGAGGAAAAATGTCGTGTGTTCGAAAGTGCTTGCATGTGTGTTGCCCCGTGATTCGTCAGCTTATTCACCACAGTTTTGACTTTTGATGATCCGCAAGCTGAAGATGAGGAGAGTTCTTTGCCACATATGGATGGATTCCAAAGTAAACTCCCTCCAGGCATCTTACCCCACGGATTACCGCAAGTCAAAGAAGTGCAACCAGCAGTAACATCAGTGGAACAAGAACAAATCAAACAAGAATTGAAAGAAGGTAGTTACAAATCGATTTAAGTCAAATTAGTATCAAAATGTTTGTGTTCGTATGAACTAGTGAGAGAACTCAGCGAAGAAGAAAAACAAATGATCATACTTTCGGAAGATTTTCAACGATTTGTGGATAGGGCTGGTCGTGTCGTCGAAAGGGCACTAGGTGAAAGTGTTGATATATACACAGATTATTCAGGAATGGCGGATGGAGAAGATGGAGCGTAAGTTAACTTATCTATAACAACGAATCAAAACTAATGAATTTTATTAGCGATGAGAAATCGCACCAGCGCTTATCGCTTAACCGGTGGTTCTTCGACGAACGTTGGTCACGCAACCGGTGCGTAACCTCGATGGACTGGTCACCACAATACCCTGAATTGATGCTCGCAAGTTACCACAATAATGAAGATTCTCCAAACGATCCAGATGGCATTTGTCTGGTGTGGAACACAAAATTCAAAAAGATGACACCCGAATACATATTCCACTGTCAAAGCGCCGTTATGTCGGCCACATTCGCTCGATTTCATCCTAATCTTATATTAGGAGGAACATATTCGGGGCAAATTGTACTTTGGGACAATCGCGTCCAGAAAAGAACACCAATCCAACGGACGCCACTATCAGCTACTGCACATACTGTAAGTTTCTTCCTCTCTATTACTTTTGGTGTAGGTCTAGAAAACAGACTAGTTGTGACGTCATGATCTAGCTTACAATTGAATGAATATTTCTTTTAATCTAGCATCCAGTATATTGTATGAGTGTAGTCGGTACACAAAATGCCCATAACTTAATTTCCGTTTCGACGGACGGTCGCATGTGCTCTTGGTCTCTGGATATGTTATCGCAACCTCAAGAAAAACTAGAACTTCACCGACAACAAAGCAAACCAGTCGCGGTTACATGCCTCGCATTCCCGCATTCTGACGTCAACAATTTCATGGTTGGAAGTGAAGAGGGTAGCGCGTACAGCGCTTGCCGTCACGGCAACCGCGCAGGCATCACAGACACTTACGAAGCTCACCAAGGCCCCGTAACTGGAATCAGCGCAAACAAAGTCCAAGGAGGCATTGATGTCTCTCATTTATTCCTTACATCTTCTATCGATTGGACTATTAAGTTGTGGAGTTTAAAAGAAACGAAACCAATCTATTCCTTTGAGGATAATGCTGATTATGTGCTGGATTGTGCATGGAGTCCTACACATCCGGCTTTATTTGCCGCTGTTGATGGAAGTGGACGGTTGGATTTATGGAATTTGAATCAAGATACTGAAGTTCCGGCTGCGTCTATACAAGTCGAAGGATCTCCGGCGTTGAATCGAGTATCTTGGACTCCATCTGGACTTCATGTGACTGTTGGAGATGATACCGGAAAGATTTGGGTTTATGATGTTGCTGAGGTAAGTTTATATTTTGTGAAAGTGGGACGCGGTTAAATACAAATATTCTAGGGTTTTGCGCATCCAAGGCATGATGAATGGAATAAATTCATGTATACTATTCAGGAATTAAGGAATAATCAAGCGGACGAAGAATTAGAAAAACTTAATCTAACTATGACTGCAGCTTCAGCACCATTATCATCAATGTCTTCATTATCGTCTTCGCCTTTACGTTAATTCTCATCGGTTTTTAAAGAACATATTCGTTATCAGTTGCGTAACATACGATTAATTTATTACAACGTTTTTTTTTATTTTTTAATCGTGGCAATTGTATTTTTTTTATATTTTTGTTTTCTTTAACTGCTGAATATATTTATATACATATTAATAATTAAAATCTGTGAATATATTATCTAGTGATAAGCTTTAAGCAATTAATATTGTCGGATATTTAGAAAAATATATACTAATAAATCACTAGAAGTTTGGCTTTCAGTTCTTAGTCACCCCATATTTATTATCGAAAACGACAACATTGATATTTGAATTTTTATTCATTCTTATTTGTACATTTTAAATAAATCCATGGTAATAAAAAACATTCAACTCCTACAAATGCAATATAATTATATTTTATTCTATTTCAATGACAGCTCCAACTTTGGTCAATGCTTCTTTGAGTTTTTCCGCTTCTTCTTTACCGATATCGGATTTGACTATAGTCGGAGCGCTTTCAACGAATTTCTTCGCCTGAACTAGATTCATCCCATCTAAAAGCGCTTTGCATTCTTTGATCAAAGCTACTTTTTGTTTGTCATCAAATTTCGTTAATTTTACGGTGAATGAAGTTTTAACCTAATGTTAAATCATTTTTAAAGGCAAATTTCTTATAAAATATATTTTATTAATTCAATAGTAGAGTGTCGTAATGTATAGTGTTATGAAACCAAGACTTAATTTGATTCTAATATCAAGCATAACATTTTAGTCTCTTCGTTAACAGCGACTTGATAGTTTGAGAAAATAATAATTGTTATAGTTTTTATATTTTTTAATTGACAGAGTTTTTGTTGATCGTTGTCTAAATATGTTTTGATTAAACCGCGTCGTTATTAAAAGTAAATTTTATGAAGTTTAAACTTGATTTGACTGAACGGCGTCTAGTTGAAACTACCGTTTTGATGCGTGAATTTGACAGATCGTCAACAAGTGTTTATAAATGATAGATATTATAGTTGTTATGAAGTATTTATATAGTTTTTTTGTGTTTTTATGAACTATTTCAATCAAGTATGTGGTCAATTCGTTTCGATGTGTAACTAACCTTAACGGGGACAACCTCTTCGTCCTCAGTTGCTGCCGGTGCTGCGAAGCCCCCCATGGCCATTACCGGAGCATCCGGTAAGTTTAATCTCTTTTTTAATAATTCGCTCAATTCTGACACCTCGATAAGGTTTAAATGTGTTATTTCTGTGATAAGTTTTTCGATTTTTGGTGAGGCGATTTTGTCTACATTTGAAGGTTGCGGAATTGTTATAGCTTCTGGGTTTGGTGTTTCGACAGCTGTTTGGTTTAAAACTGCACTGTAAACCGAAATTTCATTCGTTATCTAAGGTTAGGGGACATTTAGGTTAGGTTTATTTTTCACATACCAGCGCGATAGATTTCGCCAATTTTTCAAATTATTGAATACTAATACACGTACACTCTGCATTTTTATATATTTGTGCAAATTAATAGGTAATTTTAAGTTATTTTACGGTATGGAAATTATTACTGTGGTAGTTACGTTTCAGGTTTTTTATTTTTGGAATCTAGGGAATTTTTTTATTAAACTACCGTAAGCCGTAATTCGAGTTGTAGTGTTCGTACTTGTAAATGTGTACAAATTCTTAATTTTGCTTATAATTTTGTTGAAAAACAAATAAATGTGTGCTATTTTATCATGGAAAATGATTTTATAATTTAAAAGTCATTTATGTAAATATTGTTTACAATTTTGAAACTAACTTTAACGTAGTATGAGTTGCCAACTTGTAGGCGTAGTTTTACATTTAAAAGTTAGATGACATGTGTAATTTTGAGTAATTGATTTGACTGTATATTGAATGAATCTGTCGGACGTAATTGAAGTATTTTTATAGTGATGCTAAAATATGTGTGTATATTTTTCTATTCGGCTGCTACACGTGTTGTGTTTATAATAAGTTTCAAGAATTCGAGTTAAAGGTCAAGAACATATACCTTCTGTGCCGTTAGGGGCAAGGTAATTTTAATTATTATTAATCGCACTTGAGCTTCGCAATAACGGATTATTTTCTATATTATTTATTAATTCATTAATGACTAAGTTTAAATCTTACATAATCAAATTTATATCTCTAACAAAAAGCGTAGCTGTGATTTCGTAGTTATGTTATTTATGTGTAGTAGTAAATGCAATTTTATTGGACTAATCTCAAAATCTATATTTTGACTCCCGATGTTCGTTTGTATATCAACTTTCGGTAAGCTCTCGGAGAGCCCGCGACTGTTTATCTGTCCCGGGCCGGGCCCTGGTCGGACACGGAGAAAGTAGTCGACAAGTCGGTCACTGGGCCACAACCGCCCTAACAGTCACGGTCAGGGCCGTCTCGGGCAAGATTCTTAGCCCTCGAGCCATTGTACGACCTTCCCAAATATCCAAGTCATTATTTTATTTTTTAATACGAAATAAACAATTTAATTCTAATATGTATACGAACTTATTCATAGCATATACAACAGTTGCCTGGGTTGGACAGTTATCAAAAAATGTATTATTTATAATTTCTCTTTTTTTCGAATTTGCAAACACTTTCGAAGGCTACATTCCTAGCAACGCCCTTTTGTGTACAAATCATATGATTTAATATAGAAATGTTATTAAACAAAGGCTGGTATTACAAATATATATATTAAAAGAAAAAACAACGCCTTATTTATAACGGTTCTACAACTATTGATTAAATTAATATCTTTTGTTATCATTTCATTAAGAAATAATAACTAATAAATTTGTTAATGTCCTTCATTAAATGGACCATGAAATTTAAACTGAATTTCCTGTAAAATTTGAAGGTTAATTACTTAATTATTAAACAAGTCATTGAAAAAGAAACATATAAAATCAAAATAAATTTTAATAACCAACCCTCTTAAAAGCAAGCATTCTTTTTATTTTTCCATACAAACTCTTTTTTATTCCCCACTGGCGAGCCTCTGTATTCTCATTCCGTTTACAACGCCCATATACATAATTCGTTTCGACATTCTTTCAACGTGACCAAATCATCTTATTTGACCATCATCTCTAGCGTCTATTCACCACTATACACCCATGTATTCTATCTCGCCTTGATACATCACAAACTTCTCTCATATAGTTATCCATATTTTATAGTGCGCTTTTCGATACCCAATATTTACGTAAGCTCGCATAAGTGTAATGAATATTCCTAATTATGTTGTAATTGTGTTTTCCTTCTTAAGTAATATTCTTCGAATTGTTTATAAAAACTCCATAAATAGCATATTTTTCACAAGTGACAAATTCATTAAATGTTGGGATTTTTTAAATATTAATTATATTTACTTAAAAACACTCATTTTATTCGTCATAAAATATATTAATGTACAAAATAATACATTTCACTATAAATTAGATAAATAACTATAATAAAAATAAATATAATAAACCTCGTTTCATGCATTCAATGCATTAAACATTTATTATTTATTTTTTAAATAGGTTTATTATATTTATGTTTTATAATTTATATTTATATTAACATTTGCCAATTTAGGTGAAACGTTGATTTGTTTATTATATATATTTTTTTGTGATTTAAAACAGAAAGTCGTAAAAATATTCATATAATTCAATAATTTTGTTTAATTTTTTAGAAAATTTGTTTATAATTTACACAACTTTCAAAATTATTATTTTATAAATGTTTAACTTCCCGTTTTATTTTAAGACAAATATGTTTTGTTGCTCAATCAAAAAAATATATATCTGTTACAGTTCACCAAGTCATTTGTGTTTTGGAATATCTGAAACTACCCAGTTGCAGTTTTTGACTAGAATATCTTCTATAATGGTGAGTAATTTTCAACAATATTTTAATTAGGAATTTATCGATTTTATGTAAAGTGCGTTATTTTTGGTCAAATTGGTAATTAAATCGAGTTTAATGCATACATTTTGAAAGTGATACCGGATTGAGGGAAAGCCATCGTCGTAACTACGTCATCGTGTCACGAGACGAAGTTCGCGCAAACACGGATGTGTTGTATATGTGTTTAACCAAAACTCGAAACTGGATAAAGTAAACACGAAACCAGTATGGATAAAAACACGAAAACTTCTACCTTTAAATATCTGGGAATACACATTGAGTATCTCTTTTAATATTACGATAAGTTCTTAGCTATTTCTAAATTCTCAAAGCGGATTAAATTTAAATCAAATAAATTTACTTGTCAACCGGCGCAATAACAGTTGGATCCTGGAACCGGCTCGGCTCCGCTTAAGCAATAACATAAAATCAAAATTTACCTCAACCTTGAACCCCACGCCATCCTAAACTATTTTAATTTTTTTTTAAATTTCGTATCCGTGTCCCCATAATAAATTATTCGAGGATAATGACACTGACAACGTGTTTATTGAACCCTGCAATTTTTAAAACACATTATTCGAGTGTATAATCATCAAAATGTTATAAATGTCAATTTTGGAGCTCAAAAATGTTAACAAACCAATTCGTTTGAGTGTGTGTGCATTATGTAATAAATTTCCATGAAATTAATCCGTTTCTTGTCGAGCCATTTCATTACCAATTATTTTTAGAAAATTGTGTCTTTCCGGTTGTGAATAATGGTTAAAATAGCGGTGTTTTCAAGACACTATCGATTACTTTCTTTCGTTTAGTGAGTCTATGTTATACGTGCTTCGTTCCACGTGTTCGAGTAATTTTATTTCATTGAAGGTAAACATGTTCTTCATACTTTCTTCTGTCTCGAGTTCAGATGATCACGATTTACCTATAAATTCAACCATATTCAGTGATCGGAAGTAATCGGGCGTCAGCCGAATTTATTCATTCTTTACAAGGTTTATGAGCATGCGCGTTTATACTTTATTCTTTTTACACAAACACTCAGCTTATCTTAATTTTAATTCATGTTTCTTGCTCTGGGTAACAGACTTTTTAGGTAAAACGAATATAGCTCACGTAATATTTTAATACAAATACAATTTTCAATGAATGAATCACTATGTATTTATTTTTATTCATAAACGATTAAGTTTTGTGGTTAAATAAAAAAAATATTTAACACATTTTTCCTTTCATAGAAATTTAGAATAATAGACACGTATATATATATAAATATATAGTAAATTCTTAAACTAATCGTACTATTATTAATTAATAAAAATAATTGTTTTCATAGATAGCAGACACATAATTTGTTTTAGAAATTATTTCAAATAGTTTTTATTGTAAATAAAAGTAAAAGTAGTAATATTTAAAAAAATGTTCATTCTTATATTTTTTAGATATATATATATTCGTGTTCTAATTTATAACTTTTGATTGACGGAAAAAAAATTATAATTACTATTTTTCGACAAATTTAAAATGTTTAAACTATTATTATTTCGCTCAGTGAAACAGTGATTTGTTAAATAAATTAAATATGGAGTAGTATTATGATAAGTTTTTTAAGAGTCAGGAAACTGCTAATTTAATCTTATTTAAATTATATTATATTCGTAAAAAAAAATGAAATAATTTTGACAAAATAACTTTTTATATTAAAATTTCATCAGACGTACAAATTATATGCTTTTTTATAGTTTACAACTTTATGTAATATTTGTTCATATAATAATAATAGATTGTTTATTTAAACATTAATAGTGATTAATTATTATAAATGAATGAAGTAACGGCGTCTAATAATATGTATATATAGTTTTTTTTTTACTAAGAATACTATCTGGAAATTCATTAATAGCGATGTAATATATAGACTATGAAAATACATCAGGATCTAAAATCAATAGTGCGCATGCGTGTGAAACTTGTAAAGAATATATATGTTCGGCTGGCGCCGAGCCAGCCCGAATGTAGTCGAAATTTTGCAAATAATTTATATGCAGTTGGTATACACTAAATTGCATAAACACCGAAAAATAACAATGATACAATAATCAATTGAATCAATAAATAATGATTACATAATTTTACAAGAACTCAAAGATGTTTGAGCTTGTTATACAATGAAATAATTATTAAAAAAAAGAAACAATAATAAGTAACACACACAGTGCCATTCTTTTGTGTTCTGGCGGCGCGTGACGTCATAATTCATCTTCAAAACACAAGCCGTAAGATTATTCTTCTCAGTTTACCTGAGCAAAGTTAACCGTAGCCCCACTCGTGTATATAAATATACGAGTATACTTTCTCCAATAATAAGCATTTGATGCTAATAAAACAACATACAAATCGCTAAGCACTTCCAGTACAAGGAAGAACTGCCATCGGTGTTGGTACTCTTGGTACCGTACCATTTGCGCGCGTGATAGTATCTAGTACCACTCTTATTATTCTTATACTTTAGTTTTATTTTATATATGTATATTTAGTATATTTATATAAAAAAAATCGTGTTTAAGTTTTTGTTTAGTTATGTTGAAAAACAAATAATTCTAGTGAAGTGTTTTGAATTTTAAGTTGTTTAGTGATTTTTTTTAATATGACGAAAATGGGACTTTTTACTTGGTAAGTTTTCAAAAAACTTCGTTCCGGTTTTTCGACTTTTAACTCTAAGATTTCGAATTATTTCGGTATATGAATTGTTGTTTATTATACATTATTGCGCAAATGATTTCGTATATGAGAATTTTTATATTACATCTTCGACAATGTATATCATACTGATAAGGCCTTAATGAAAGTGTGATATTATATATTTAATTGAAATTTTGGGTGCGCAAAAAAATACGTCAACAACATTTGGCGAATAGAAAATTGTGGATTGCCTTGTTAATATTTTAAACATTCCTATGATAACCTTAACGAAATATTAAAATATTTCAAAATTTTCTCTTTATAGATAGTTGACGCGCGCAAATTAACGAACTTGGTGATTCTTTTTGTTCATCTAATCTAATGCATAGTTCAAAAACAAAAAACTCAACTTTACCCAAGGTCTACCGTTTCTTTAAGATTTTGAAAGTCGTGAGCAAACCAGGCAACAATGAGTGGACAAAATATAATAAAAATCGTATGAGAACTGTGACATTGGTCTTTGCTTTGCAATCTTCAAATGTGAAATATGAACGTTAAATATGCATAGGTATATTATTAATGGAAATTTAATTAGTAATAATTGCTAAGATAATAAATTACACAATAATTATTAATTATTGTTATTAAACAACGAATTAAGTTATAAATAATCCCCGCGAGAAATGTATTCCAATTTATAAATACTAAAAGTTTACTTAATCCGGATCTGAGATTTCAACTATGAAAATCTCCTGCTATTAGGATGCGCTGTATTGACCCTATTCTAGCTACTAAAATAAAATTGAGTACGGATCTGATATTTCAACAACATAATTTCGTTTCGGCCGCCCTAGTGGCAATTTTTATAAGTTGTTTACTTATATTCATATATGCTTCGGCCTCTAAATTAAAGCCTGATTTCGCTATATTATTCGATTGACACATCTTTAACATTTCTAAGTAAAGATTTTTGAATATTTATATTTTATTACGAAAAGTAGTATGTACGTAAATCTATTATTTAAAAAAAGAAAAAAAAACGAGAAAAATATATTTATATTCCACACTTAGGAATTGTAATGTGCTTTCCTTATAATTATAATTATTCGTGACACATCATGCATTTTTAAAATGCATTAATTAATACTTATATAAAAATTATAGTAGGTATATTTTTCTTACTTATATGTAGTACAGGTTTTTTTTTTTTTGAGTATTTCCGGTGGGGTATATATATATATTATATATATATATATATATATATATATATATATATATATTTATATATATATATATATATATATATATATATATATATATATATATGTATATATATATATATATATATATATATATATATATATATATATATATATATATATATGTATGTATATATATATATATATATATATATATATATATATATATATATATATATGTATATGTGTATATAAATAATAACGTTGTATATACAATATAATTTCAATGTCTACCTTGTTAAAACAATATTAAAATGTGATTAAACTATGAACACATTTACTGAAAATACCAATTTACTTCATCATCTTAACAGTGTAATAACAATAATTTTTACCCTAGAGGTCAAAAAGGTTGCAGACCTTCGAAAAGCGATTCTTTGTGTCATAATATAACTTCAGTATATCCATATAGAATAGAAATTCACTTACGCAACTGACATATTAATATATTACCATTTATGGTTATTTAAATAAATTGTGATTTACACGAAAATTCTTCAGCTTATCTCTATCGCAGTCTAATCAAGCCCTCGCCTCTCAGTGAACATATGTATGTATGTATGTATAGTATAAATGTGCACGGGTTTCGATTTAGATGTTGTTTACAAATTATTCTATAAAATGCAAGGACAGTTCGGTGTTTGGAAATTTCATTTCGTTAATAATATTACACAATTTTTAACAGGGTTGCATAAAAGATTCTTTTTAAATGATGCAACGTTTTAAATAATGCCACTGACAGTTCTCAGCGTGGCAACAATAGTTGATCATTTTTTCTCTTACGTTTTATTGCAACTGTATAAATACAAATTAAATGTTATCTTCATCATCTTGACAGATGTATACTTATGTATTTAACCCTTCAGGACCTTATGTCTATCAAATCACAACAACAAATGATTAATTTATAAAAATAGTTACCAATATACATATTTCATCATCATTTAGAAATTCAAAATACATTTGACATTTTTGGATTTTCCTAATATTACTTACAATACATTATTTCTTCATCACTTTAATTAATAACATTAATTAATTTGTTATTAAAGCCTTCGGCATGGCAATACATCAAATCAATATTTGAAAGATGTTCAAGAATAAATGTACCTATACCAAATTTAGTGTAAATCCGTTCAGTATCTTCAGAGAAGAACGCGCGTTAAATTGTGGTCTTACGAGCGACTGAGCGAGCGCGCAACAATTAATATCAAATGGGTGTATGAGTTATATTTATTTTTGGATTTGAAGCGATAAAAAGCGAATGTCTCAAGTTGTTTTAAATACCTATTACTTAATTAAATATGAATAATTTTTTATTTCAACACCAAAATTCGTGTTCTAGTCAAGAAAATTCTCATCATTTATACAAAACGGATGTTTTAAAGTATGAGTAACGTATTCCAGACATCACAAAGCTTTAGCATGCATAATACTATACAATATTATCACGATGGCATCTCTTTTACATCTATTTAGTGTTTTATTCAGTGACTATTCCAGTCTTTCACATTTGAATATTCAAGTAATTTTATGTGATTCTGTTTATAGATTAAAACACAAATAAGATTTGCACATAAATGTTAAGAGAAACGGTATTTTTTTAATTGAATTATCATTTTCGAAAAGTAACTTTGTCAGTTAGTTATATTATTAAAATTCTGAGTAATAATTAAGTAAGTCGTAACTATGGGGAAATGATTTACTGGTGTATGCGAAAGTACACTCTTAAGATATGTAAATATACCTGGAGGAAAGTTAAGAGTTACTACGGAAGACTGAACGCAAAATATATACGTATATATGTTCTAAAATTGTGTAATATGTTGCTAATTTACTTTAAACATTATGCCAATTGTGTGGGAAATTGCGCGATGTTTACCTGTATTATCAGTTAAATGCATACATACATTTATTAGTACCCTGTTCTACTTTTTTACTATTTAACTTTATATAGTTTTTATCTCGAATTGCACAAATATGAAAGTATGTATACTGAATGAAGTAATGCATTTGTGAAATATATTATTTCCATTTTGTAAAAATCTTTTATAACACATTTATAAATAAGTTTTCCACCCGTATTCAAATTCGTTTTTAGTGTCCTACATGTACCACGTGACATACACTAATCACTATTATAGTCGCACCGCTTACACTTAACGCTAAATGTAACTTAAATCAATTTTATTTATTGCTTTACAGCGACCCCAAACGCTAAACTGAATTGTAACATATCTGATCAATTTCTACAATACACAATTATTTCTTTTTATTAGGTACTAATATACAACACAGTTTAAAGGCCTACTTAAAGTTAAGTGCTAGCGGTGCAACTGGGACATTAACGTACTAAATTAATATTATGGACGTGTTTTTCACAGCGATGCTAGTATATTTATATTTTCTATAGTTGCCACTCGTAGATTGTAATTATATACCGATGTGTGGCACTAGTATCCGTTCGAATATATCGTAATTTGCGCCCTAAATGCTAAATACTATTTAAACCTGGCCTAAATCGTGTAGATGCTTCCCAATTTTTATACCAACAACAATACAAGTGAGATGCGCGAACAGTTAACACTTATAAATAATTATACCGTGTGAAATGCCAACGCACACCTCTACATACATCAACACTTCAAAATGCTTAATCATTTTCAATTTTAAATATCTAAACTCTAAATTATTTTACAATTACATTGAGCTTTGGCGCTGTTCAAGTTACAATCCACTATTGCAATTTAAAAAATCTAATTATACGATCAAAACGAACCGGAAATCTTATTATTTCCTCCATAATCCGACCCTCATTGCGCAATGCAACTCAGATGCACCCCAAGTGCAACTCAGTTCCATTAAGATACATAAGTGTAACAACGTAGCTCGAGCATAGTACATACAGATCCAAATAAAAAGTGCATAAAACAGGCCAATATTTTATTATTAAGAACTGTTTAACACCTTTCGTGAATATTGTTATTTGTGGTGTTTTTTATTTTATTTTATAAATTGCGACATAGAACACCCACATAATATACTTATGTGATGTGTAAACAAGACTTCGCGTGACCTTTGACCCCGTTGAGAAGATACTGTTGCAAAATCAACAATTAACTCATTTAATTGACACCTTACAAATGATTACGAAAATAAAATTTATTTATTCATTAATTTAGAATCGAAAGCGATTGATTTATGATTATTGCTTTTTGATTTATCTTAATATTCGTTTATTTATACATATATGCACACATGTATAATAACTTAACGAAAAATCGGTTTTTGTTTTGGCGTGAAGGACAGTTGGAAAACCCTTATGATTATCGGCATGCGAAAGATTTCTGAAAATCCGAGTGAGACATCCGTTGTTTTTTATTTATTTTTAAAATCATTTGTTGACCTTTTGTGGTTAAATACAAGATCGGTTATTGTGCTCTTTGAAATCAATTCTTAGTATTATGTAACGATAACATGACGATTTTTATTATAATTATTGTTTATATAAATCCGGAACGGTTTCCTTGAAGTTAAATTCCTTGAAGAAATTATTTTCATTGTTTAAAACTAACATTAAAATATATATATATATATATATATATATATATATATATATATATATAAATATAAAAAAACTATTATGTTTTCCCATTTTGGGATTTACCTTGCCTAATTATTTCTACACCAAAATTGAATCTGTATCATATTGGACATTATTATTAACATTTAAATGAATACAACATATTTTATATAATATGAATACAATTGCGCATGCGTTTAGTACTTGTAAAGAGTGACTATAATCGAGTAACGCCGAGCGAAACCGATAAGGTCCTAAACTGAATCAATGGTCGACCTAGATCTTATATTTGCTTGAAAATGGCACACGAAAAGCAAAGATGAAATCATTTATATAAACAACTGTCATGAAACACCATATGTATATGTTTGCAAATGCAAATCTCTCTACAACAGATTTATTGAACTGTTAAACAAAAGACGATACATTACGTTAGATCACAGATATCTTTACTTTAGTTACACAAGATTTCTATATGCACAAATAAATTTGTGTTCATACACAACTACATATATATATATATATATATATATATATATATATATATATATATATATATATATATATATATATATATATATTATATATATATATATTTATATAAGCTGCACAACACTCTTCGCGTGGTTTTCGAACGACACTAGACCTATGTAACTCATTTGCTAACTCGTACCTAATCCTAATCACGTCAGTCTGATATCGTTCGAAAAACACGAGAAGAGTGTTGCATACAGAGATATGATCCACAAAATAATTGATTTTGTTCATTTATGTATGCAGTAAATAACAATTCATATATGTATATTCAATGAGTGTTTGTTGATGAGGTAATCATTGTAAACTATAAACATTCCTATTAGCCGTTCATCTTCTGTTAAGGATAAACCTCGCATTTAACAATAATTTACCTTGAACTTCGCACGTTTATATCCGGATTCATCCAAGTGAAGCTCATTGATAACCTGACGCAGGCAGAAAGTATAATTGATCGCGTCTACTGCGAGAAATTCATGGTATAAACGCAGCCTTAGGCCAAATGATCACACAGATAATAGTAACAATTGTTCGTTACGTTTATAAGTAGTATAATTATTGAAAAGCTGCTTTAATTATTTCTTAAACACGCATGTATCTTAGATACACTGTTAAACATTTCTGTATGTTTATATTAGAATATAAAATTACTTTTTAAATTAACAGAATATATTTTTTTTAATTTGTGCAAAATTATTATTATTTAAAAAACTTAATCAATATCTTAGAAAATATAGTTATATATATATATATAATATATATATATATATATATATATATATATATATATATATATATATATATATATATATATATATATATATATATATATATATATATATATATATATATATATATATATATATTTATATATATATATATATATATATATATATATATATATATATATATATATATATATATATATATATATATATATATATATATTTATATATATATATATATATATATATATATATATATATATATTAATATTTATAAGTTGCAATAATTATAATTTGTAATCTTTTGGCAAGGTGAACCCCTAATTATAATTAAGAGTCTATTTTAATTATTATCCAAGTATAAAATTCTTACATGAAATGTTTAAATGATGGAATAATTTAATGTAATATTTTTAGATGAAAAATGAACAATGGTATTTGTCATAATTTTTTATTTAAATCAACAATAATTTAAGTAGCTTTTAAGTCATTGACCAATTAAATGTCAAGCAGGTATTTATTCTGTTAGTGTAGGTATAATAAAATATAGTCATAGAATGGCATTTTAATTACTTCAGAATAAGTAAGCGAAAGTTCTAATATAAGTTTCGTTGTAAATAAAATCCACTACACTTATACTTTTAATATTAGAGAAAACAATTTTTTGCTGTGGAAAACTTGCTTCATTCGCGTCTAAAATCACGGCATAGTTCGTGAGGTCACAGATTGACCTGGCCAACAAATCTAGAGGATCTAGAGTTGAAATCGTTTGCTAACATTCCAAAGGTGACCAAACTTGCATTAGAAACACTGTTGCCATCAGACTTGCGAAATTAATCCGGCTGGCAACAGTGTGATGAGATCATTTGATGAATCTAGACCAAATAAAGGATCTACCGTTTTTAAAAACAGTGCAGGCTTTTTTGCGAGCACAAAGTAATTTGTCGCCTTGAGATATTTATAATACATTATATAAATTGATATGAATCAGGAAGTCGACAAGGTAGACCACACCAATCAATAACTTGTCAATTGCTAATATATTAACCTTTTTTAAATGTTGATAATCATACTTTGATTTCATTTCGAATATGTAATACGTAATGGAGGAAAATAGAATAATTAATTTTATTTATTTTAAAACAATTATTTTGTACATAACAAAATTAGAACTAGTGAAATTCCTGGTCGTTTCAAGGATGCGGTTGTCATTATCGAAAACTCAACATTTTTAAAATGTTGATGCTTGATTGGTGTTAGTTGAAATTATTCGTCAATTATTACTTTGTATAATACAAGTTTAACCTTCTCAAACTCTAATATGTGTCATTGTTTAAATTAACTAAAGTCTTTAAATAGGTACTTTTTTTTAATAAAAATTATTAATAATTAATGATTCGAATCGAACTATGACATTCTAGTTTCTACTCGAAAATTATTACAATATATTTTTTTAATTCAATATTTTTAAACAAATTTTGGTATCCTGCTGAGAATCCTTGAATATAATTAGAACATAAAAATGCAATAATTTTATTTATAAAATAAAATAATCATAAAATTTGATAATCTTGTTCAAATGACATTTTTCCTCCTACATATAAACTAACGAAATTCAATATATTATAATATATAAAAAAAAACAACAGTTCTAAGAATTACGCTCTTTGTACGACTGTATATTTTACAATTAACTAACTCAAAAAAATTATTGTTGACGTATAAATTATAAAAAAACGCTTTAAAAATGATTTTATTTTTAAAATATTTAATGATTGCCCTCAGTGTATAAAAACAAAAATATTGTTTTTGAAAAAAATTAATTATAAGATAGCCAAATTAATTTGAAAAATATGTTCGTTGCAAAAACTTTTAAGTATCTTTTTGGTGAATTATGGCATTTGTGACCTTCAACTTTATGCCAAAAACATTGACATTTTCGTTGGGCAAGGTGACCCAACTTGACACGAGACCGTCAATTCGTCTCGCATAAATTTACGACTACAGATTCGATTAAGATTATTGCTGTTAGTCTCAGTTGTAAGTTCGATGCCCGAAAGTATCTGATAAACAATCCTAAAGTCACGAATGATCCAGGTGAGATCTCTGTTTTGGAAAATATCTTAAGAAACGATTATTTCTGTGCTTCGCTGTAGTTGTATGTAAATAAAACAATAAATAAATAAGTTTCACTTTAAGATGCGTGGTCAGTTGACCATTTCCTTTCAGAGTCTCAGAATGACAGTCACTCTCACTTTTGTAAACGTATCAGGCCCGGAATTAGTTTTAATTTGCTTACTTTAATGACCCATACAAATTAAGTATCTATTGTGCATACATATTATTTCCAAGCACGTAATACAAACACACATAATTGTCAGACATTTTATTATAATATTAGAGAGTTAACTATGTTTAGACGAACTTTGTTGTATAAGTGCCGGAAATACTTCTAACTACTGCGAATATCATTTGATTCCTTAAAATTTAGCGCCAGTTATAAACTAAATATAGTTTCTAAAAAAAAAACTGAACGCCTATAGAATAAATCTCACTCATTCGCGAAGGTTACATTTCTGAGAAATACCGCGAATACCGAAATCGCGAATAACGACTTATTGTAGCGCTTTTTTTCTTTCGTAAAAATTTACATAATTTTATTATTACTCAAATCAGTAAATATGCAAACCGCATATAAAAATAAAACGCAAATTTCAAGGATAACTGTATAATAATTTTCCTAATATTACTTAGTCAAGTATTTCTTCATAATTTTAATTCCAATACTTGTTATTAAAGTTTAGCATAGCGAATTTTTTAATAAATAAACAATATATCACAGAGATTTTTGACATATTTTTAACGATGTTAAGTCCAATATCTTCAGAGAAGAAGGAACGACAAATGTTGGTCTTACGAGCGAGCGATGAGTTATATACATTTTATAGGATTCAGGGCGATGAAAGACGAACTTATTGTTAAAGAAATGTTTCAATCCGATATGCTTACAGACACTCGACCCAATATTTTAGGAAAATATATTGAGAATGTATTAGAAAGAAAGTAATAATAATGTTATACAATCTATAAAGGATTGTATCTTCTTGTAGTCATCATTTCTCGAAACACTTTCCAAGTGACAGTTCTAATGCTGTTTGCAAAACAATCGCAAACAATCAACGAGAATTTATTATTAATTTGTGTTTCTTTTTATTATATATGTATATATCGTACATATATATATAAATGTATAAAATGAAAAATATTGATAGTTATCGTTTGGTTTAGTCTTTCACTTTCTAAAATATTTTCTACGACTATAAATTTTTATCACAGCGATAAATTTATGAATCAGGGTGTAGTCGCGTCCAATTTACACTTTCAATGTCATTGGCATGATTATAACTATCCACAAAAGGCTACAAATCAGATTAAATACATACCTTTTACTTCATAGAAATACAGCATCTAACGGCTGCGAAATATTCGTGTAGCGTTTCAAACCCCGTGTTTTATTTGTTTAAACATCGAATTGTATTAAGAACAAGCATAGATTTGATCATCTGGACATTCACTGGCTGAAAAGCAACTTGTGTCATTTCGGTACCTACGTTTGAATTAAGAATGTAGTATGAAAGTCGTTCTTTGCGGTGAAAGTATTTAAAATGAAAAGAAGAAAGATGAAAAAATCAACGCAAGGTGTGTTTTTAACGCTAACGTGACGTCATCACTGACGGTATCAACGTTCAAAAATTAGAAGAGATTCATTGCGACAATTATCTACAACGGGAATTGAAAGTGTCAAACACTGTTATTATTATACCGCAACCAGTAGCTCCAAGACATTTAACCAGCAATTATCTTTAAACTATATTAAGATCGGTCAACATCAGAAGAATGGTACACCTATAATTTCAAATCTCTTCGAGAAAGCTCAGGAGCACACCATTAGAAATGTAAATATGAATTGATAAGAGATACTACACCAACAGCGGTTCCAAACAAACTACTATATACTAGACAGACATGTGATTTACCATAGCTCTATTCTACATATATAAATTATAGTTATGTTTACGTCTATTGTGTGACGATGATAAATTTATGTTTTTAAAAGTGAAGCTAATTACACATTTCTATAGTAACATTGTAAAAAAAATCTCTTTATTATAAATATAAACAATAGGGTTTTCTTAAATTGTTATAAATAAAAATTGTGGAATTTAGAACCACTGTACGAGTAGGTTTACATTCACCACATATTAATGAAAATAAAAGAATTTATAGTATTTGGTTCAAGTTCAGTGGAATCAAACTTTCTTTTTATTATTAATCCGTGTGATCAGTCATGGACTTTAGAAGCCTCCGGCGAACTTGATGGTCACCGTAATATCTCTTCATTTCTTCCGTAAATAGATCGTCACCCACGTGACATTTGATTCTTTTTTATCGAATTAAAACAATAGACGAGTTTTATACGTATTTATTTCAACTATACACGAAATATCATCAACAGGATATATTATATTTGACACTAATCATCTAATAATATTGCGATTAGAATATATATATTTAATAAATAGTTAAATTATCCTTGACATTATCGAAATATAAGAATGCCATCTTCTGTAAGATCTTTCTAGATGTAATTTTTTTGTTCTAGTATCCTGTCAGTATTCTTCCTAACTCAATTATGCACTGGTCAATCTTTGCATGCTCAGCCTTACCAGTTCAACATAACCGGGTATATTTTACGAAATGTACCCGCAGAGTTGCGGCAGATCGCCATGGAGGCCCTTATGGCTGAACGCCAATGGATGCCGTCACCACAAAGGTGCAAAGTGTCGGAAGAACCTTCTTGCCCACCGAACAAATACAGACAGGCCACTGGCGAATGCAATAACGTGATACAAAGCCATTGGGGAAGCAGAGGATCTGCTTTCTTAAGAATGATAGATCCCACGTACTCAGATGGTAAGATTTTGTACTGTAACTTTAGCTTAGTGGCGGAACAAAGTATAAGTTGTAGTTTGCAAAAAGAGTTATTGGGTGGAACCAATTGAAAAGACTTTGAGATGGAGAAAGTGAATATAAATAAAAATATAGATACAACTCACTTTCATACTAACTAAAATGATTTCAAAGAAACCATTCAAATCTATTTATTATCTGCTTATTTTTAATTAAATATAGCAATAATACATTCGAAATATTTAAGTTATAGATAATGGTTTTTAGAACCATCTCTTCTCAGGTTTTACCTTAGGCCATAGTTACACTGTCTCTTAATTTTATTTTATTTAGCTGTCGAAATACGTATTTACCTTTTTCAAATACTTTATATTATTATTTTAAACCAAGAGCTATTGACTCCAAATCAATTTGTTAGTAGCTTATAGGATGCTAATTACGTAAAATGTAATAAAATCATGTATATGAGATATAAAATAACAAATTTCAATTTATGGAAGTTCCGTTTTAAGTCTTGGCTCATGTAACCAGTGAAAGTTAAGAATTAACATAGAAAAATAAACAACCTTTAAAATCGTCTAAAAACTATGTAGTTTGCAAGAAAGTGGTGTAATAAAGAAAACTGCATTCTACAAGTGTTCATAATTTATTTTAATAGTAATCAATTTATAATACATACATATTTAGGTATAACACAACCAAGACTAGCTTCTGGCAACCATCTGCTTCCAAATCCATCAATGATAATAGCAGTACTTCAACACAAATCAAAAGTCCAACATAAATACGTAACTACTCTACTAGGAGCTTGGGGCGAGTTTTTACTGCAAGATTTGGTCGCTACCGCTAATCCAAGAACAGAAAAATGCTGCTTACATACAACTACAGTCCATCCGGAGTGTTACTCAAAAATCGGCGTAGACAAATGCAAAGAATATATGAGATCCATTCCGGCTTTGAGTCAAGACTGCAAATTCAGTAAGTAAATCTCAAATATACATATATCCAGCAAATATTGCTTTTAACTTGTGGCCACTTCATAAAAACGATCCTATTATGTTCTTAGAATACAGGGATCAAATGAATCTCGCTTCGAGTTTCTTGGATGGATCAGCAATCTATGGTTCAACAGATGACGCAGTCGAAGTCCTTCGAACTTACGACGCGGGCTTAGTCAATATTTCAGCTTGTATTTCATGCTCTGAAAATGCCCTTTATGCAGCTCTTTTGCGAGAACATAATCGCGTAGCGGTTAATTTAGCTCAGATGAATCGGCATTGGGAAGATGACATTTTGTTTTTGGAAGCCAAACGAATTATTGCAGCAGAGATTCAACATATCACATACAACGAGTTTCTAGTTACAGTTCTTGGAGAGGTTATTATTAATACATTTTAGGGTTTTTTATTAAGGTTTTGAGGTATTTTTTTGGCGTTGCAGGAAACTGTTTTGCAGTCTGATTTGAAGCTGCTTCGCCGGGGACATTATTCGGACTATTCTAGTTCGCATAGAGCTGGGATTTACAATGAAGTTGCCCTATCAGCTTTGCCGGCTTTTCTTTCAATGGTTCCAGCATCTTTGGTAAGTTTCAAAATGTGTTGTGTCCCGGGTATACTAAATTGAAAGCGGCTCACATTTAACTTTAAATATCTTTGAAATGATTGAAGTTAGAGATTACGACGCATGGCGCAGCGTTGAAATTAATTGCGGATAAAAAATTGTAAAGTGATTTGTTTTTGTTTGGTTTTAAGATGAACAAAACAACAGATACGTTCGCAGAAATGGTTGATAATTTAATCAAAACACCTGCGTACATGCCTTCGATGCATATTGACGTAAAATTGCGTCCGGATTGGAACACCGCATCCCTTTTAGTTCATATGGGACGCGATCATGGGATACCAAGTTACCCACATTTTATCCGAATGTGCACTGGCATGAATATCGATAATAATTTAACTTTCGAAGATTTGACTAATTTTGGAGTTAGCGCCCAAGGTGTCGAGATGCTCAAAGTTTTATACGCGTATGTAACACTATAATATTATTTTAAATGTTAGTTATTAATTTATGTTTTTTGTAACAGACGACCATCAGAAATAGATTTACTTCCAGGAGCTTTACTAGAGAACCCCTTACCTGGTTCTTTAGTAGGTCCGACGTTAAAATGTCTTTTAAAGCACCAGTTCTCAGTCTTACGTCGCAGCGATCGGTTTTGGTATGAGAACGATTTACCACCGAGTTCTTTGACTTTAGAACAGCTTCAAGAGATTCGAAAAGTGACTTTAGCTGGACTATTATGCGCTAACACAGATGGATTAGATCGGATCCAACCCATGGCTTTCGTAGCTGAAGATCCATACTTGTAAGTATATTTGTATAATTTCGAATAAAAGTTATAGATTCATTTATTTTCTACAACTTTAATTAGTAAACTAAACTTTTTATATAACTTCTACTATTTTTGAATTAATTAAATTTTTAGAAATGCGCGCATAACTTGTGATCAACACCCGTTACCTCAGTTATCTCCATGGTTGGAGATGAATCATATGACGGATTTATCCGATGAAATGTTAATGGATGCTTTAACTAAAGCCGAACAGGATGTTTTAAAACGTCGCAAAATGGAATACGAATCGTGGGCAGCCTGTAACTATTTTTTTCTCTTAAACTATATCTTTTTTGTTCTTTTTTAAATAGTATAAAATATGGATTTATTTTGGATTAGATGGAGGAGCCGATCCAAAATCACCTACAGGAACTGCAGCTTCGTTTAGTAAAGCAAACCGAGGAGCTTTAAAATTAGCAAATACGTCCCTATTGTATGAGTTTGCTTCAAACGAAATATTAAATGCACTTACGTAAGTTATCTATAATATAGATAATAGTGAAATATTAAATAGCTAATATAATATTTTTGGTATTACTAGGAATAAAAGGCGTAAACGACAACTTTTCGAAAACAGTGTTTTATCATCTGTGTTTCGGGACGAATTAACAGACGGTCTCCAAAATGTTGATGTTAGTTCTTTGATTCCGGCGCACGCATTGGATTTTGAACCTACCTGTGAAGAATTGGGGCCTTGTGATACTTCGTCTCCATTTAGAACTTTTACTGGACATTGTAATAATGTCCGCAATCCGAATTTAGGCAAAAGTTTGACCACATTCGCCCGATTATTACCCGCTGCTTATGAAGATGGTAATTCATTTAAATATTATAACTTTGTGCCAAAAAACAAAAACAAATATTAAAATATAAATCAATTTGTTCTATTTAATTAAAGGTATATCAAAACCGCGTACTACCGCCGTAACAGGAGTATCACTTCCTAATCCTAGAGTAGTTTCAACCGTAATCCACCCCGACATCAGCAACTTACACACCCGCTACACTCTAATGGTAATGCAGTATGCGCAATTCTTGGACCACGATCTCACCATGACGCCAGTTCATAAAGGATTCCACGAATCAATCCCAGATTGTCGCAGTTGCGACTCTTCCCGTACCGTCCATCCGGAATGTCGCCCATTCTTAATCCCATCCGGAGATCACCATTATCCAGAAATAAACGTGACGTCAGGCCAACGAATGTGTTTCCCGTTCATGCGCTCTCTACCCGGACAACAACATTTAGGGCCACGTGAACAAGTGAATCAAAACACCGCGTTCTTAGATGCGTCGCAAGTGTATGGAGAAAACGCGTGTGTTGCACGGGACTTAAAAGGTTTTGGTGGACGAATGAACAGCACCATACATCCAATTAAAGGAAAAGAATTACTTCCACAAAGCCCCAGTCATCCAGAGTGTAAAGCACCGTCTGGATACTGTTTCATTGCTGGAGATGGTCGCGCTAGTGAACAACCTGCGCTAACAGTAATCCATACTATCTTCTTACGCGAGCATAACCGTGTTGTTGAAGGCCTAAGAGGTGTTAATCCCCATTGGGACGCGGAGAAGTTATTTGAGCACGCACGTAGGATTTTAATTGCGGAAAATCAACACATAACATACAACGAATTTTTACCGAGATTACTCAGTTGGAACGCAGTTAATTTATATGGTTTAAAACTCCAATCTCAAGGCTATTACAAAGATTATAATCCGGGTTGTAATCCGTCAATTGTAACCGAATTCGCTTCGGCTGCGTTTAGAATTGGGCATTCGTTACTACGACCACATATTCCAAGATTGAGTCCGACATATCAAGTTATCGACCCTCCGATTTTATTGCGTGATGGTTTCTTTAAACCTGATATGCTTCTACAGGTATTTTTATTTGTTTTTTTTTTGTAAATTCGATGAGTTTTTATTCGTTTTATGGTAGGTGCAAATGATTGATGAAATCGCACGCGGATTAGTCTCAACGCCAATGGAAGCTTTGGATCAGTTCATAACTGGAGAAGTTACCAATCATTTGTTTGAAGATCGAAGGATTCCGTTCTCCGGAATTGATCTGATTGCAATGAATATCCAGCGTGGTAAGTGTTTGTAGTGCATTATATGAAATTAGTTTCTCCTGGTTGCATTACCAAATTGGTTTATTTATTTTTAAGGACGCGATCATGGTATCCCATCTTACAACAACTACAGAGCGTTATGCAATTTGAAACGGGCGACCACCTTCGAAGATCTGGCACGTGAAATACCGCCAGAGGTGATTACACGCTTGAAACGGATTTATCCGACTGTAGATGACATCGATCTCTTCCCGGGTGGTATGAGCGAACGACCCTTGCAAGGCGGTCTAGTTGGGCCTACATTCGCGTGCATCATGGCTATACAATTCAGACAACTTAGAAAATGCGATAGATATTGGTAAGTTGTTTTAAAAACATATTTAGAAACATCAATTGACTTTTCTTATTTCGATTTGTTTAGGTACGAAAACGAAGATCCTAGTTTGAAATTCTCCGAAGCCCAATTAGCAGAGATCCGAAAGGTTACTTTAGCAAAAGTAATCTGCGAAAACTTAGATATTCCATCAGATATGCAGCGCGCTGTCTTCGATTTACCATCGAACTTCCTAAATCCGAGAGTGTCATGCCAATCATTGCCCCAAATCGACTTAAGTGCTTGGCGGGAAAGTACGTCGCAAGGATGCATTATTTCCGATCGGCATGTTGCACTTGGGGAGTCCGCTTTTCCGACTCCGTGCACTAGTTGTGTGTGTAGCGTAGAAGGGGTGAGTTCTAATTTTATTTATTCCTAAATGTGCCGATTGTGATGAAATAATTTATTAGGCCCAGTGCGCTTCTTTGCGAGTCACAGATTGTTCGCAACTGATGCGAGAATGGTCACGTGATGCTATTTTACGTGATGACGTATGCACAGCTCAATGCGGCTTCTTATTACGTGAGAATTTATCGTCACGGAACTCTGGTATTAATACAGATTTAATTCCGCCACCCGCACGACATGTACGTGCCCGGCAACTAAACAACAATTTTAATTCCGCATTTAACGGATTTAAGTTACCTGATTTAACGCCATTTATAGGTTAAAACTATAGTTCATAATGAAGCTAAATATTATTTATTATCTAAAATACACTGTTATCGCGTATGTTTTCATTTGATCGGTTCCTTAAATTTAAAATAAAAACATATTGGATCGTCAAAAGTGAAGTAGTTATCGCGTTTCTAATCGAAGTCAGATTATTTATTATAATAAAAAAATAATTATTCGCTGTTTATTTATAGATTCAAAGCGGTTAACTGCTTTAAATTCTAGTAAAAATTAAAAATGCCACCATTTTGGTATGTGATGGTGAATTATGGGAGCCACCATTTTGTTGTGTCGAATCTCGAGGAAAAGTGTATTTTATAATTCGATTTAAAATTCAACAAGCGTGTTTTAATATTAAAAATGATGAATTTGTTATTGTTATTTATGTTTAGTTATCAATATTTGGCGATATTTTTATTTGACGGTGATGTTATATAGACTGATATAACCGCAAATCTTTGAAATTTATGTACATAAAATGGTTATAATTATTAGTTTATGCGAGTGCGAATGCTTGGTTTGAATGTTTAGTTGTTAAAATTATATTTTTAGTTTAATTATATTAACTGTATATCGATACTTAAGTCATATTTTAACGTTTTTAAGTTACCATATCAATCCTACTGAATCTAATTTTGCATCTACAATTTAAACGAATCACTTTCATACAAATACTATTTTTAGCTTATTTTTTAAAAATTTTTAATGTATGAGTGTTTTGTAATATTTTTATCAAATAAATAATTGTTTTATAGTCAATTAAAAATATGGTTCCATCATTACCGCAATTTTGATTATTATATATATATATATAAATATATATTTTAATTAGTATTTTATGTATTTATCATGTAATACATTCGATATTGATCCTTATGCCAAGTATAAACAAAGTGTTTGAATGGTTTCTATAATTTTCAACAAGTTCGTGCAAGAATATTCAGTGAGGTTCTATGTAGAAGTGTTCGCATTTAGTGTGTTACCGGTCTCGGAAAGTGTGTAGTGTATGTTAAAATTGTGAGATAAATATGTTTGTGTTGTGATCCAGCATCCAGGGTTCCAGATTTATCTAGAAATATCGTATTCCAGTCTTCCAGATATATGTAAGTCAGAAATATTCATGCACATGCATTTTCTTTAGAATACATTCCCGTTTTAAAAAGGTTTTACCACATATTTGATTGTTTATAATTTATTGAATATTTTATTACGAATTCTTGTTAAGGATAACTAAGAAAAGTTACAATAATATATTTGTGTATGATTTTTTTAAAGATGCCTTTTTCGGGTTAGGACCTGTTACATTTCCAATTTTGTTTATTGAATATTCTGATTACGTTATCTTGTTAGGGACACTTCTAAATTCCTGTCCTAATTTATTTTTATATTGATGTAACCTTTTATAGGATTTTTATTTAGTTTTATAGATTTAAGTCAACCCACTTGATACATGTGTTTAGCGCGTAAATTAACAATGAAATGAAAAATTAACATTTTTAATTTAAATTTATTAAATACATATCCATATATAAATAGAAAACATTCGTACATCATACATTATTGCAAAAAAACAAATAGTTATTATAAAATAAAATTAATAAGTCTTCAAATGTTCAACAACGTTTTCGCGTAGGCAACACAGAACTACTTATCCGGATTGTGTTATGCAAAAATAACGGTTGAATGTTTCGCTGAGTTTCAAAATAATAACACGCAAATCGATTAATTTGCGGGCACTTCTTTCGGTGGTGATAACGGTTCGTTGTTCAATATCGCCCCATCTACGCATTTCCACAGGCCGTACGTTTTGCCCACGGTTGTCTGCCACAACCGCAAGGTTCCATCTTCGGAACCCGACGCGTACAATTCCCCGTCCGGTGAGAAACGGACACAATGTACCGGACCGAAATGTCCCTTAAATGATTCTGATGCAGAAGTAGTAAATTAAATTAAATGTTGTTATTTATTTTAATGAACGGGAGTACATATTGTGATTGTTTTCTTACCGATTTCATTGCCTGTCGCGTAATCAAACTTGTACATTTTCAAATCGTCACCGCCGCAAACAAAAATACTTTTATCTGGATGTAAAGAGACCGAATTCGCGGTGGTTGGAAGAGGAAATTCGCGGATTTTCGTTAGAGTTTCTGAATCCAAAAAAGTTACAGCGTTTCCGTGAGTTACAGTAATTACAGTGCCGTCTCTAGATACTTCCAAACTATTCGGAACTATAGGGAATAGCATTTTTTGGATTTCCTATTAAAATTTATGTCTCGAATCAGTTTTCTTGTGAATTAGTACATATGTATATTTGGGTATACCTGTCCAGAAACCCTATCCCAAACTCTAACCGATTTATCATCAGCACACGAAACAACATGAGTATCATTTCGGAAAAAAATCACATGTCGAATACCCGATGTGTGACCAGCGAATGTTTGTGGACCTGTTTATAAAATCAAAATTACCCTAAGAAAAAGCTCAAAAATCGCTAGACAACGTACTCGCTTCAGGTTTATTTAAATCAAAAATCCGGACCAATTTTTCGTTACTGCCCGTTGCTAATAAATTTGAATCCTGTGAAAAATTGACACTTTTTACGATGTGATTGTGTTGAAACGAATGAACTTCTTCGCCGCTAATCGCATCCCAAACTTTGCCTGTGAAATCAGCGGCTCCTGACGCAGCTCGAGTTGCTTTTGCATTCAGGGCTACGCCCCAAACAGCCCCTTTATGTCCCTCGAACGTACCGATCCAATCACCAGTATCACCCTGACGCAGCATTGGTTTTCCATCTGGTTACAAAAAAAATAACCTAATTTTGATAATTAAATTTCATGGTTCATGTCGACATGTTATTGTATAAATTATAACAAATAATGGTGTTATATATCGGGTCAATACTACTATAAGGTCATTCAGAAGGTTTCGACTCGAAAATCGGGTCAAGGAAAGTTGTGAGGTTACAAATATTAATTCGATCACATACCTTTGCAGGCAGATATTAAAAAATATCCACTTTCGGTGATTCCGCTAAAATCTAAATGTACCACCGGTCGTGTGTGTCCACTGCAAGTTAACGGTGTTTGTCTTAAACTTGCCATTTTTTTACTGTTTTAACACAAAATATAAAACACTTGTTCGTTCAATCACACAACCTTTCGCCACGAGTTCGTTTTACGAACTGAAAGGAATCGAACCAAAAAACAAAATGAAACTTCAGCAAAATGTTGCATTCACCACGATTTACCTTGATTAACTTTTACCTGCGAATCATGAGCAAAGCAACAACAGCGTCGGCGTTTCTCATTCGTGCGTGAAGCGTGATCGTGTCGCGGCGGAGGATCACCGCGAACATTTAAACAATTTCATCATTTTCTTGCATTTATCTTAATTATTAATTAACTAGAAGATTCGAAACACTTTACACATACTTGTTTCGAAAGAAACCCGTTATAATTCAAACAATTACATCATTTATCTTCATGTTTGCAAATGACTTGGAGGATACAGAACAATTACATATCGTTTCGAAAATTTAAACATTTTTATAAATTTATTTGAACCAAAATAAAAAAAAACTGATACAGTCTAATTTATATCACAGATTATTTACAATTATTATTATTATTTTTTACTCGGACAATGTGTATTACATTTCATCCATTTAAAATATCTATCTTCATCACGTAATTCAGTATCGATAATGCTAGTATCAAATATCGTATCAGGTTGTCCTTCGAACGGTTCTCGTATATCCATTTCAATTAGGCTTTCATCTGTAAACATATTAAATACTTCCGGTTCGTAATCAGGAATATTACCCATCATTGAGATTTCAGAATAATCCAATTGCAGTTCCGGTACAGATTCATCCATAACATCGCGGTATGTTATGCCACTAGTAGAAGGATTTACTTGGTCTAACAGTTGGCGGAAATCTTTCAATTCGTCAGCATCCACGACTACTGGATCGTAACTTACTCTTCCGACTCTCCTTCCGGGTCGTTTTCCACCTTTTGGTTGAATCGTTGGCATACGAGCTAAATCCATTGGTTTTGGTATCGGTGGTGCATATTCCGGTGACAGTTGTCCGAAAATTTCCATTTCCAAATCTTCAATTTCGGCCGTATTTACTGGACTTCTAGCTATTCGTGTTTCAGGTACTTGCGCACATGGGGATCTTGCTCTTGGAGATGTTGCTCTTGGGGATTTTGATCTTGGCATGATTTGTTGTTGTATTGTCGGAGACGTATCGCCGTACAATAAAGCTTCTTGCTGTCGAGCTTTCTTCAAATAATCGGGCAATTCGGGCGGGGATTGGTCCTCTAATGCAGGAGGAAATTCATTTTGTAATATACTATAATCAGCTTGATTCGCTGCCCAATCGAATTCGTCTGGTATCGGCTGAACTGGCCATGATTCTAAGACTGGTCGTCCACCAGGCGATCGAACTGGAGATATTCGAGGTGTTCTAACTGGAGATGCTTGTTGTGGTCTAACTAGAGATATTTGTTGTGGTGATCTAATTGGAGTTGTTGGTTGTGGTGATCTAACTAAAGATGTTCGTGGGAATTTAATCGGAGTTGTTTGTGGGGATCTAACAGGAGATGTTCTTGGTGATCTAACTGGAGATGTTCTTGGTGATCTAACTGGAGATGTTCTTGGTGACCTGACAGGTGATGTTCTTGGTGACCTGGATGGACACACATCCGCACAAGGTCCAGAAGGAGATTGTAACGTAGGTGGAGAATACATTATCATTGGAGGACTTTCTGTGAAAAGTTCATCAACTTTTTGTTCTTGTCTTCTGGCTGGAGTTTGATATGGTTGCATGGCTCGTTTCGCTCGCGGTGGTTGTGCATATTCAGGTGGACTGCTCCAATCCCAACCCCTCGGAGGCATTGAGGGTTGAGGTTCATCTTCATCTGGGATAATTTCTTGTTCTTCGGGTTGCATCGAAAGAGGTTGCTCAGGCGACATCGTATACTGTTCTTGTACTTGAGTCATAATTTTCTGCTTGCGTTCAGCATTCAACATCTTCCTTTCGAATTCGTCTGCGTATTGTAGTTGTTCCTGAACAACTTCGTCGGTTGAATCACCTAGGATTACTCTCTCTGGTTCTCTGACATTGATGATTTGTCCAATATCAAGATCCGTGTCCAGTGGTATTTGACGTAGTGGATTTCGAGTTGAATCAGTGAACATGGGATGTTGTCTCGGAGCCGAAGGAGATAAAACCATTGGAGATCGGGTATAAGGAACTGCACAAGGGGCTGTTGTCGGCCTGGTAGGTATTGCTCTGGTTCTTTCAGACGGTTGCGTTCTAGGTCTTCGTGGTGGAGTTACAAGCTCAGCGTATGGTAATTCTTGTACAAAAGACATTGATGGTTTCTTCGCACCAAGTCTCACTGTTTTGGACTTCGGTCGAACACTGAACGTTTTCTTTTTGTAAGCAACTGGTTGATATTGGTCCAGCCCCGTTCTAAATGCTTCTCGTTCCCTTTCAGGCGTTTCAGGACTTAAAACACCCATCCTATTGAGAACCTCTACTTTTGGTAAATATATGCTTGAATCCATGAATTGTTGCCTGTCGTATTGGGGATCTTGACGTTGTGGTGGAGTACGTGGTGCTCTTGGAGTAGCAACTCCTGGTGGAGAAACTCTTGGAGGTGAAACTCTTGGAGGTGAAACTCTTGGAGGTGAAACTCTTGGAGGTGAAACTCTTGGAGGAGAAACTCTTCTAGGTGAAACTCTTTGAGGGGAAGCACTAGAAGCTCTTTGCTCTGGAGATGTGTACAAGGCAGGTGGAGATTCACAAATTTGATCAAACATTTGAGAATCCACTTGAGCAATGTCAATCACATCCATCTCTGGTGGTTGAATAGCAAAATCATCGTATTCTTCCTCTTCTTCTTCCTGATCTTCAGCACAAACTTCAAAACATCTTCCATCTTCTGGTGATTTTATATCAAGCGGAGGGCTCTCCACCTCGATACCTGCTGCTGCTTCTGGTGTATAATATTCCATCTCTTGTTGTGGTGGTGATACCCAATTCCAATTCGGTGGTGGACCCGTTCGTGGTGGTGTTGTCGGTGTCGAAAGCGGTGATTGTACCGCCGTTCTTGGTGGAGTAATGAGCGGTACTCGAAAATCGCGAATAGGTGGAATACGCGGTGGAGTATGGGCCAAGTATCTATCATCCGGTTCAAATTCATCTTTGATTGGTGATCCAGCTGGTGGTTTTGCTCCCATTACTTTGTAAGATTTTCCCGGTTTGGGACGAACCGACATGACTCTAGTTTGTCTATAGGTTCGCGGTAGTGGCATAAGCTCCAACTCTTGCCGCCATGCTCTCATTTCATATTCATCTGGTATTGGTGAGTGCCCTGCGGTAGGTGCAGGTACGGTTAACGGTGTGGGTTGTGGACGAGAAATACCTTGACAAGGTGTTCTTGGTTGTATTGGTTCTGCTCCAAACACTTCCAATTCCAGTCGTTCTAATTCTTCTTGATCCAAATCCATGTCATCGTCAACTGTTTGTGGTGGAGAGTGGTATAGACTCGGTGGAGTTTCATCAAGATCTGCGAATTCTTCTTGCTCAAGTTCTATGTCATTCATTTGCTCAAGTTCCCAATTTTGAATAATTGGCTGACCAGCTGGTCCAGTGACCGGAGATGACGGACACTCTACATCGCAGACTTCTGCCATAAAGTCCGCATCAGGGGAAAGCATAAGTGGTTCCATTAATGCTTCATTGGGTGGACTTTCTGCAAAAAGTCCATCTTCATAAATTTGCGATGACGTTCCTTGTTGGCTACTGTATGGTAACCTAGTTGGAGATAACAATTTTTTCTTCTTTTGTGGTACTTTTTTCAAATCTGGAGGCGATTTCCAACCCCAATTATATGGAGGCATTGTCATAGGTGGTGGTAAACGTCTACCTGGAACTGATTCGTCCATAATATGTGGCATTGGCGGTGGAGTAGGAGGTGTCTGTGGTGGTAGTACATTGATACTCTGGCCAATCGTTTCCAATAATTCTAATCTTCGATCGATATTTGCCACTTTTCTTTCCATATCTTTCATTTCTTGATGCTCTCTTTCGACTTCGCCTTGAGTCACATCTGCAGTCTTGTACAATACTTTACCTGTTCGTCTTTCTTGTAATTTTTGTTCGTTTTCCTTATGCCGCATTTGTCTTTCCATGGCGTTTGCTTCTTCTTCGTAATTGACGCCCTCTTTTGCCCTATAATCTGGAGCTTGATAGAGTATTCTACGTTTTGGGGCGGTGCTACCAATATTTACTTCCATATCAACTGTTCTCTGCGGACCAACGTACGGAACAGGTTCGTGGAATAACGGATGCCCAGTTGTTGTTAATGATTCCTGTTCTGTCAACAGTGGACCGATATCATCTTCACTTGTAGGACCACAAGTTATTGGACATATATCTGCTTCAGATGTATCAAGAAAATCAGGAATTGTTTCCGTGTCTAAAATATCTGTTTCCACGTCCACGTAAATATCTATACTATCTTCGGAAATGAATTCTTCAGCAGCTGGTGCTTTAGTAGTAGCTTGTTCTTCAGCAAGTGGTTCTTCAGCAGCTGGTTCTTCAGCAGCTGGTTCTTCAGCAGCTAGTTCTTCAGCAGCTGGTTCTTCAGCATCTACTTCTTCGACACGTTGTGGGGTTTGTTGAAGAGTATTTTCAAGTAATCCCAGTTGTTCTCTGATCATAGCAATACGACTCAGTACATCTCGTGCTTCGGAAACCACGGTGGGACCTGGTGGTGTTACAGGCCTCGGGACAGAATATTTCTTTGGCGTTTTCATTTTTTTTGGACTTTTCTCCTCTTGCACCGATTCTAATTCTGGTGGTTTGGTAACTTTCTTTTTTCGCCTTTTTTGTAGTTTTTCATACTCTTTTATTTGTTTTTTCCAAGCTTCACGTTCTGCCTTAGGCGTTTCTGGACTGGCTGGTGAAAGTGGTGAGACGCTGACAACTGGTAAAGGTATCTCTCCTTCAAATCGTTGTCGTGGCCGAGCTCTCGGTGGACGAGGATTATCAAGATCCGGAAATTCTTCTGCATCCAAATCAGCATCACATGGTATGTCAATACGGCATATATCTGTTAGTTGTCCTTTAGTTTTTTGGTAAAACACTTCCGGTCTCAATGGCGAGCGATCCCAGTTTGCTGGAGCAACTGTAGGAGGTAGTCGTGTTGGTGATTCTGCTATAGAAGGAGGTGCAGCAGGTGTTTGTGATGGTACTCTTGGTGGAGTAAGTTCTGTTCTCTGGTCAAAATCAATTTTTTTCGGTTTTATTTTAACTTTTTTTCGTTTACCCGCACATGTTTGTTCAGGATCATTTATGCTTGATATTCGATGTGGAACTCGTTCATAACGTAATGGACTTGGCAATCCGAAACCATTTTGGATAATTGCGTCTGGTGATGGAGGGGCATTTGAGTAAACTGGTGGAACTCTTCTTGTTGGAGTGATGACTGGTACTCGGGTATCTCGAATAGCTGGAATACGCGGTGGTGTTCTGCTCAAGTTCAACTCATTTGTTTCGAATTCTAAATCTTTGATTGGTGACACGGTTGGAGTTTTTCCTTTAACGACTCTGCAAGATTTGCCAGGTTTGGGTCGTACTGACATTGGTTTAGTCTTATATCGTTGCACTGGTGCCCGAAGTTCCAGCTCCTGTTGCCATGCTCTCATCTCATATTCTGCTGGAATTGGTGACTCTCCTGTAGTGGGTGGGGGTACAGGACGTGGAGGCGAAATTCCCTGGCGAAATGGTCTTTGTGGGCGTTTTGCGATTTCTGGCCCAAACACGTCTAGTTCCAAGAGTTCTAATTCATCATCTTCCATCTTTTGTAATGTTCGAGGGGAAAACACAGGTTCTGCTTGTTCTGGTTGCCTCATTTTTCGTATATTTTTCGGAGTGATTGGTCGATCTGGAGAACGGTATAGATCCGGTGGAGTTTCGCCAAGGTCTTCGAACTGTTCATCCTCATATGCAATTTGATTCATTTGCTCAAGTTGCCAATCTGAAAGCATTGGTTGACCACTCGGTCCTGCGACCGGAGATCCTGGACATGCAATGCCGCAGACGTCTTTCATAAAGTCTTCTTCTGGGGAAAACAGCAATGGCCCTATTGCCATTGCAGGTGAGAGTACAGCAGAGGGTGGACTTTCAGTATATAATCCTACATCTGCAGGAAAACCTTCCTTTTCAGCTTTTGGTGATGGTATACCCGTCGGAGTTTTTAATTTCCTTCTTTTTTGTGAGGGTTTTTTGAGATCCGTGGGCGTTTTCCAATCCCATTCTGCCGGCGGTGCACGTATAGGTGAAGGTAATCGTCTTCCAGGAATTTGGGCATCCATTAAATGCGGCATTGGTGGTGGAGTAGGCGGAGGCCGTGGTGGTGTGAGATTAACCGTGTTTCCAATCATTTCCAGGATTTCTATGCGGCGATTTAAATTTGCCAGCTTATTATCCATTTCTAATTTTTCTTGTGCATCTGTATCGACAGGTGGAGGCGTTGGTGGAATATTTGCCTTTATTGGACTTCCAATATTTATGTCAAAATCAAGTTGTCGTGCTGGTTGTCTGGTATATTTCGGTGGAGTGGCCAATTCTGGACTGGGTGCCAGTTGAATATCTTCCAAATCAGTATCCGGTGCTGGAGGTGGTGATTCGCTTAGTAAAGGTGGTTTCCGTCTTGGCATTGGTGATCGTTTAGGTGTCGTAACTGGTATTCCAGCGTTCATCAATGCTAAATCTTCTTCAATTAACTTTGATAAAGACTCCTCAAGATCTTCTTCGTTGATTTCTGGATTTGGTTCATAAGGCGGAGGTGTCCCAAAGAACAGTGGTTCAAAGATAAATTTCGGTGGTGCCTCTCCCAGGAAATCTAAATCACCAAAGTCTAGATCTTCGCGTGGTGGTTGCCATGTGTCTATTGGACCAATTTTCGAACTTTCAATAATAGCTTCTGCTACAGTTTTTGCTTGCGTATCGTCTTCGCCAAATGAGAGCGCGTGCAGATCTGGTGCAGTTTCTTCTGCGATAAATGCATCATCAAATCCTGATTGTATATCCGAGAAGCGTTTTTGCATTTTCGGTGATACTGGAGCGTTGTATTTGGACATGTCCAACGTTTGGCGGTTTTGTGCACGTTCGTTGAAAAATGGGGATTGACCTAAAAATTACTTCGTCAACTAGGGATCCGTTTATTAAGTCATCGAAAATGTATCGTGGATAATAATAATACTCCTTACATGGATGTCGTTTAAAAAATTCTTCGCCTGGCTTCCAAATTGGTTCTTCGAAAGATTCCATTCCGAATTCTTGAGGAGCGTATATTCTTTGGCCACCTGGACCTTCTCGAATCTTTGGGTCTCTGCTGAAGAGTGGCGGAGTATCTAGTGCTGGATCCCAGTGCTCTGGTTCATTCGAGACGTCTAGTTCTATTGGACCTGCGTAATATCGTCTTTAGATAAAATTACCCTGACAAACAAAGAAGTATTTCACCTTTTGGAGAAGGTGGAAATTGTTGAAAAATCTGATCTGGGTCTTCGGTCCACCGATCAAAACTATCCCACAAATTTGGATCTTGCTGTTCATCTGTTGGTAATTCAGCGTCTGGACGCATACTGTCCATCCATCTTAAATCTTTTTGGTCATCTGACATAAATGATTCTCCGCCAAAATCAGGGGATGATGGTGACTCGGAGCAGACAACACAAGGTGTACTAGGTGAAGGTGTTTCTAGCCGACTTGTTTCGGGGGACTCGTCTTCAACTTCTTCAGGAAGTGAAAGATCTTCAATTCTTTGTGATCTTGGTGAGCGGTCGCGGGTCGGCGAATCTTGGATAGTGATAAGGTTTGATCCCCACGTAGGTGGGACTCGATCAGAAACATCAAATTCGTCACGTTCTGGAGATTCTTGTCTAAAGACATTTGGTAAAACAACAAAGTGATCCAAACACAATGCAATACTACTTACTTAGGTATGACAACATCTGGTGGTTTCATACTATCCAACCATCCAAAATCACCATCTCCCGATTTATCTAAATCGTTTATAACTCAATATTTAATTAATACATAAACACATTTTCAACTTACCGCCAACTCGTTCTGCTTTGCCGGGCGTTTCCGGTCGGGTTTCGGGCACAAAACATGTGATATCCGGTGAGATATCGCCTCCGATTTGGGTTTTCACTTCGAGTTTCTCATCTAGAAATTATATTTGACATAAATTTATACTAGCGCTAGTATAACTGGACATACTTTCGGGGACGACGCATTTGTTAAAATTATCCCAAGTATGTATCGGAAACTTTGATACCGCGAAATAAACTTGAGTTCCGAAGTTAGGAATCGCTTGACTTGATGCGTACTCGGTCAAATCAGAAGCGTGAGCTGTGTTGTACGGGGGCCATTCTCCGTAACCACCTTTTTTCAAAGTTTCTTTCAGAATTCTCTTGTCGACTTCGACGAAATTTTTCGCTACATCTTGTAACTTGAAAATAAAATTATTTTATACTTTTAGAAATTAGCAATTATTTAGAGCTTTTACATTACTATCAGGTGGAAAATCTGGTAATGGTTTATCTTCGTCTGGAATTTGCGCAAATGGGCCTATAAGTTTTCGGCGTTGCAGCACGAAGAGTAATAGTTTTAAATAGTTGGAGCGCAGCGTAATATCGGCGTCTTCTTTCCGCAACTTTCGGATCCATGATGCAGCTTTGATTCTTTCTTTAAATTAGGAAAATACAATTATTCTACTGCGCATCCCTATTAGGATCCAGTTGATTCAACTTGTCATACCATTAGTATCCGTTAAACTTAAAACTAACGGTTTCGCAAATTTCAAATAAAACTCAAACTCTTCCGTGTCATTTTGCGGTTGAAGCATTTTAATCTGTGATTCCTAATTATTTATCATAGTAAATTATACACGTACAGAAATTTTGAATAAACTATAAATTTGATAGCCGAATTTAAAAAATGACACTTAATTTCTATTGATATCCATTTTTGACATTTTTTTTTTTTTGTTTAAATAAGTCAACTAGGATTGTGTTAAAAAAATATATTTTTATTGTGTTAAAAGTGGTACATTTTAAAAAGAATTATGAAATCTTTGTAATCATTGGTTTCTTTTTCGGTTTCTTCAGGATCTGGTTCGGATGTACTGGCCTTAACGTTATTGGATCAACGAATATTGGTAAATTTCGGTCATCTGGTGTGTAATTGAAAAATGCAGAGAAGAATGCTGTTATAATATTTTTGATCCAACTAAAAATAATGATCAAGTTAGCTTTCTGTTGGTTTAAATCCTCAAATTCCCAAAGTTCCAGAAGTCCATAACTTTTGGACTGCTAAACCTGGGAATTTGGACTTCTCAAACATACTGGAAAATCGCAAAAAATATATTATCATAAACCACAACTTCATTACTCTTTGGATACATCTCCATAATAAAATCCGAACTAATTTGAGTTGATTTCGTCTCACATTTCACCTTCTTCCTATCTTCCAGTTTCGACGGATGAGTTTGAGTACTCCTACACAGCAGTGTCTTAATCCCCAATGGCTTCTTTTTCCTACTTTCAGTATGTTCCAATTCTTTCGTTTGCGAACCTATACTAACTTTATTCGACGCTCGTACGTCGTTTCTTAAATCTGTATGTGATTCAATTCGTTTCAATTGCGGATCCATCAAAGTTTGATCTGGTTTCAAATGATCCACAATTGTCTGGACTTCACTAGGATATTGAATATCTCCAATTTGTTCTGGAAATTCTGGATAGTGTTCCTCAATTGGCATATAATATGCAGAGTTTAGCAAATGTGGTTCGTGTAATATTGGATCCGAATAATAGATTCGTTGTTTGACTTTTTTTGGTTGGACCAATGATTCAGGGATATAATTGTCGTAATAGTAGTACTGTGGTTGTGAAATAGGTTTATTTTTTACGCAATAATCGGAATAAACAGAACTTTTAACGTATTTTTCAGGCATATAGGTGTAGTAGTTTTGGTTCTGTTGGTCGAAAACTGGTTTTGGGTACACACATGATTCAGCATCAATGTAGGTTCTTTTTGTTTTGCCACTTTTATGAACATTGGGATGGTTTTTATACTTTGAAGATACACATTTCTCAAAATAGACATCTTTTTGATCAGATATCGGCGTGTTGTAAAGATATTTCTGCTTAAATTCAGACCCATATGTTTGTGAATAATCGGAATTCGTTTGGAAGATGTCTTTGTAATCACATTTTTTATGTTTATTTATCATATGTTTCAATTTAGTTTTCGTTGATAAACTAGCTCTGGTATAATTTATTCCAATATCGTCAGTCGATTTAAATTTTTGGCTCATTTTCATTTGCAAATTTTATGTAAATTCTTTATAAACTTTCATGAAAAACGCCATATATTTATAAAACTATATATTAATTTACATTGAAAGCTGTCAAAATTCAAGGTTTTCAAACTTCATCCGCAGTTATCTTTTGTTTCTCAAAAACTGACATTAAAACATATCTATAATATTATTTGTAATTTATAAAAAACACTTATTTATCAAAGAATGAATACATTTGACTTAATTTACGCTTTCAATGATTTAAATTTGAAATCCGCCCAAAATTCAGTTCAGTAACGAACCGTGAGATAACACTACATGTCTAATTTTAATTATCAAAGTATACTAAATATTGCTTATATATTTAATTCATTTGTTTAACAAAATAAAGAATAATTCATAATGAATAATAAAATAAAAAGAAGCTAATTTAATTCTTTTTGTTTTAAATCAAAATTAATTTTCTCATTGGTCAAATCCATCGGTGCTTCATCAGTTTGTCGCGTAGTGGCGCAGCGGTCGCACTCATGGCGAAAGAGTGAAATACCTAATTTCTTTTTGTTACTGTTGACAATGTTATTTTGTTGTTATATAGTTAATTAGAATGTGCTAATTAGTTAAATCTTAAACTATTTATTGTTTTGCATGATGTTTTAGTGTTAAAATGCGTTTTGTTTATGTTTGTGAACGGATAATTACGTACAAGTTGGAATTACTCTGCAGTCTACCAGAATCATTCGAGGTAAATTTTGTTTCAAATTTTACTAAATATACTGTTACTTTATTGTTTACCGCATGAGAAATAAACAATTGTATTTCGTTTGGGATTGAATTTGCTAGCAATTTCGTTTTATTTTGAGATGTAACGAAAAGTTTTGGTTAAGTTAAGGTTATACCATGGGGTTTGGAAATGTTATTAAACTTGCTGGTTTTTATATTTGTTATAATTTTGTTTAGCATGTTGAGGCTTAAGCTATATTATTTAAATTAGAAATATTTTGAAATTGTAGTCCAAACATAGGATTTTTATTGTAAAGTATAAACAATGTGATATAAACATAAATTTAGATGTGTTAGGTTAGAAATAGAATCAAATTTATAGACACTAGTGCGTACCCTTGACAAATTTCCAAAAATAGAGAGCGATTTATCAAAATACTCATAAATTATAGCCTATGGATTATTTATTTCGGATATGAAATAACGTTGCTAAACAAGTATGTTTTTATTGCAACTACAATATTAAATCAGGGTGACTAAAACTACTTAAATAATAAATATTTGATGATTTTATAATGAATTTTCACTGTTATAACGGAATCTAAAATGATTGGTATTCCTTATAAGGCCCCCATCTGGTTAGGGCCGGTGGTTACCGGTTAGGGACGTATAAACAAAAACGGTTGCCCCTTTTCCTGGAATTACTCAATACTTCAGGGGCAGCTTTATTATAGGGATAATTTCGCCTCTTTCAACCAGCGATTCCCAAACTCTTCATAGGTATACTCTCTCACACGTTTAGTATACATACACATATTTCGAGCTTGATATAAACTATAACAGCGTTTTATATTAAAAAATCACTATATGAAAAGATCAATACAGTTTCTTATTTACTTTTCACACCTTTGTTACAAGTACAGGGCCGGACTGGCTATAGAAACAAATTTCCTATGAAGACTAGAGTTAAACATTTAATTATTAACAATAACAAATTCTAGGATCATACTAAAGTATTAGTTAATATTTCAAATTGTCACTAAATTTTGTTTTATTCCGGCTTTAAAACATAAATAATAAATGTATTGTTGTTTTGAGAGAATTGATATAAAATTTAAATAAAATTGTGATTTGTTTGGGGACCGCTGTTGGTTTGAACGCTTGACCATCAAGCTGTACTAGGCCAGGTACAAGATTCTTGTAAACGAATTAGACATCGTATATACGCCAGTCGTGGCCATCGGCGTTTTTCCTTTGCATCAAGCCGTCATTCAAAATTCAAACACATATGCACTTATGAGTGCAATTTCATAGTGTTCACACTATAATATAACATTTAATAGTACATCATGGTATTTCTGGTTGGGGACTTGTGTATACAAGCATCCGTAACAGAATAGTTTAGTAGTTAGGGGGGATACAAGAAAATAATAAAAAATCGCTTTTCTTGTTGAGGATTCGTCTTACAAAGCCCAGTTTTAAAATGAACACGTGAAGGATGAACTCTTTTTGATCTTATGTCAAACATACATATACATATATAACTGCGGCATTTTTATTTATGTTTTTCTTTGATTGGGAAAAAGTATTGATAGGTCTCTGTGATTATTGAAATAAATAACAAAAAGAAAAAAAAACCTGAGTTGTGTGTTTGGTCATGATTAGAACGCGATAATATTTTTCTGCAAGTTCAAAGACGCGGGGATATTTAAAGTTCAAACGAAAATAATTATAGTTTTTGTTGAAGGATACAACTTATGTGTACCTTCTAATTATTTCAAACGACGTAGAGACCGACAAAGGTTGCTTGTTATTATGCTATTTTACTTTATATACATACTACATACATGCATACATATATATATGGTTTAATTTCAAATATAAACTGCTATTATTACTTTTCAATGTCTTTATTTGTACTTTTTCTTGCGGAAATAATATTATCAATAAAAGAACAGGTTTAAAATCTATCGTAAAACTATTCTAAGTGCTCTTATAACTAGTTAGAGGAGAATTTTATTACTGGCCTGACGTTAGGCACTAACAATCGAATTATTATTTCATTGTATTGAATGTCGAATGACAGATTTGACGTGGGCGAGATGAATGGTCATCCTCGGAATAAGTGAATAAATATGATTGTGGAACGAAAAGTTGTAAGCAAAAGATTGTCTAGAATGGAATGGATGTAACGGAGTTTCTGCCACCTCCTTTGATAGGAATAGGTATGAAGTTATGTACAAAGTAAACATACGTACAGAATATGTTGTAGAAGTTCTAAAATAAATTCAAAATATACTATAGGAGCTAGCGACCTCAACAGTAATTTCGTTTGCTAATAAGTATTGACAAATATAAAAAAATTGTTGATATCTTGATTAGGATTAGAAAATATGCGGCGGACGTATTAAAAATTGGCGTCTTTGTGATAACGGTAAAAGGCGGTATTTATGTTATTGATGGGCTCTGATTAAATTGTTGACAGTTCGGTAGTTTTTATAGCTTGATTAGAAAATCTAATCAGTAATCAGATTTCCACAAAAGTAATTTGAAATTATGCGCGGCCCAAAACAAAGTTCACGTTTACCTAAATTCAACGAAAGGGGACAAGTGTACCGATTAAGTTGGTTCAATAGTGTGATGTGATGGCTGGGTGGGATATGTTGGCTCGAGCCAATCAAAACAAAAGTGTTTCTTTTTGTGCACACAGTCACAGAAATTGATCCACTTGGCTTATGCCCCAATGCCATGGACAACTAATGCCAGTGCTGGTTTAATTTATAATAAAATAGAGCAGAAATATATATTTTGTAGCTGAGTATACCTCTCAGAGTTAATAAATACACCTACAGGACCTACATACATAGGTACCACATATATAGAGGTCGTGCCAGTACGAGACGTGTAATAATAACACAGTGGCGTCGAACTGTCTGGGCCAAATAATGCCTCAATGATTTCTTCTCTCAATTACAATTTTTTACTCGAATGTATAATATATCATGTATGTATGTGTGTGTGTGTGTGTGTTTCGATAATGGAAATGTTAAATAAATAATATTTTTCTTGACGAGTGGCTTGTCTGGGCCTTTAAAGCTTGCAGCGACTTTCCATGTTCTAAGTAAGTAACGGTAGGCGCTCTTGCGCAATAGGCTTGTTTCAAATCACCCCGTATCACTTTGCTAAAAGCAAAATCAGGTACTGCGAAGTGCGAGCTGCATACTTAATTATTTCACTCTGCGATTTCGCAACGATCTCCTATCTCGCACAAATTCGCAGTGGACATCATCTTCAAAGTGAGAAATATATAAAATAATCTCTCGTGTTAGACAGATGAGGTTTACTAATACTAATAAAGTATATTTGTGCCATCCATCAAGTTGACATGTACCCCCCGCCCCGCGACCGTATGCCCCGTGCTCGAGAACTCACTAATGGCGGCAGATAGCCGGCCAAGATAGCGTTTCATTACATACATTATATCAATATCCTTGGTGTGGCTTTGATCTTATGCCGCCGCAGCTTGTGTATGTATGTGTGTGTGTGTGTCCCTCCCCACAGCCCCACGCCCCTCTCTTAAAAGCCGCTACGGACACTTCTTGTACCTTACCACTCCGCCCCTCAACACTTCTTAAAGAACCCGATGATGGTGCTTTAGATTTTCAGTGGCGTATGTTTCAATCGCAAAGACGTGTTGTTTGTTTCATTGATCATAACCATTTTTTTTATTACTACATTTATAGAAACCAGTCAACAAATCGTAAAAATATTTTTTGATAAACTCAACTATTATATTTTTCTCATTTCGAAATGTAACCCATTGTTCCCATTGTACACCCCACCCCACTCCAATAATAATATCATCAGAACATCCAAGAATCTAGATGACAATTCCATAAAATAGAACTTCAAATCCCATTACGCAAAGAATAACATTTTCCTTGTTACTTCAACGAGTCATACTTGAAACTCCTCGCTATACCCCCCCCACCCCTACCTCTTTTTTTGCTCAAACAAAAAAAGCGGTTGACTCAATGAAGCCCAACTTGATGTGTACAATACCACAACGTCATCTTGTGTATATCTCAATCAATTTCGTTTTATTTATTATTTGTTTTTCTCATTGCGCCCCACGACATGTCTATATCTTTTTGTATTTGTTGTCTCCGTTTCTTCTTGTTTCCCTGCGAATGACGGAACCGATTTCAGAAGCATTCACGTTTAGTACCGTACCGGAGACGGAAGTAGTGACAGTTTAGTTCGTGGGGGTGACCACTGCACGGCGACACTAACGGTGCAGCAAGATGGCGCTCAACGAACAGCTGATGGTTCAGTTTTAATAGTTTTCGTTCTGTATTTGAGTCATTTCGGGCGCAATGATTGTTTTACGTTCACAGAATTGTTCGTTTTATTGGTTGATATTGTTTCACAAGTTGGTGAGTTGAAATATTACTCATAGGCAGCTTATTTAGGACTTACATATATGTTGTGGAATAATTTTATTTACTAGTAAACTTTTTGTTGAAATGTGGAAATATTTAATAAATAAAATTCCATTGTCCGGTTGGTTATACTATTTCATATGTCACATATCTGTAGTAACCGGTAATTCTCTATCGAACCGGTAAACCGAATAGTTCGAAGAATGTACATCCATATATATCGCAAATATTTTATATATTGGTATTTAGAGAAACTGTACGGCGTATAAATATTGGAATGTAACATTTAATATTTCGTTTAAACTTAACTGCATGTTATAATAAGTGTCAGTTATGATTAAGCCGTACATTTCAGTTACTAATAAACATATTACGCGCGCACATTTTATTTTGAACCTCTAAATTAAGATCTGTCAGTTACATACCGTTCTAAGAGTGTATATCTCACACGTCTGTATGTTTAGCCGTTAAGTTTTCCGAATCACCCTACATATTAGTAATTAGCAAAGTGTTACACGACCTAATCTATCTTCTAGAATACCAGATATCTCAAATCAAAACTTTGTTATCGTTTTTCCCATCATTGAATTAAAGTTGCAACGTGGTTTTCCTAACTTATCACATTATATATACAAGTTCTCTAAAAACTATTAGATCCTTTTTTTTTTTTTTCGTTTACGCCGTAAACAAATTAATATCTGTTGTAAAAGTACATATACTGTGGCATCACTTAAAAGACATTTCTAGTGATCATCAAACAGTCATAAATTTCATTTTGGCAACACCAGAGAGATCAAATATACGCAAGAAAGAGATGGAATAAACAGCATGTGTTATACAAACGCATAGCCAAACATTTAGGTAGAACATCAAAGATTCTCGTGAAGATCTAAAGCGAAAAAATCTTAAACGATAGATCAGTCTATCAAATGAATTGTGTATATTTAATCGTCATAGTTACCTTCAATCTAACAATGACTCAACACCAAACTATTTTCTTAAAAAACATTCCTTTTTATTGGTCACAAACTACAATTTATTTGAGTGAAAACTCGAAAAGTAATTCTAGTTAATTAACCGTTGGTTAAAAGCGAGTTTCAGCTCTACTTATGCTGCATTTCATTCTGAATTTGTTGAGTATATACATCAAATAGCTTAGTAGTATGAATCGGTAAAAGATTAGGAAAAGGTTGGAGTTATATTTGAGATTTGTTGGGTTATACGTATGTACACCTTCGAACATAAGTCTTGTCCTTTATATAGCCACCTAAAGTCTCGCAACCAGCATTGCATGATTTTAATGCAAGTTATTCAGCACGTATAAAATCAGTTAAATTGCGTAGGTGAATCCATATCATTCGCTTATTATGGTAGGATGGACCACCCCTACGTGTTGCATAACTTGCATTAAAATCATGTAATGCTGGTTGCGAGACTTTAGGTGGCTATAAAGGGACAAGACTTATGTTCGAATGTGTAAGTAGAGGTGCTTATGTACGAGAGATTAGAATAGATTTGTGTCGATTTATTTGACGTTGTAATCATATATGAAGAGTGCTACCACACAAGACAATATGAAGAGACTAAAGAAAGTGTACCGTTGGGAAAACCGCGTGGAAAATATATAAACATATAAACAAAGACAGAAATAGAAATACGTGTGTGTGTGTGTGGGATGCACAGTGAAGTGAAGTGAGTAATATTTGCCAATGATGTCGGAAGAATAAACCGATGACAAAGGCACGCGGGATCAGAGAGTTTGCCGACTTGTTGACATTGTGGCACAAACAATCCCGGTGACACGATAGAAGTGATCGTGCCGCTTTCTGCTAATGCCACTAACTTTATAACGTAACGCCAACGAAACCACATCAAAGGCGCCGATTTCTGCAATTTGTAAACGTTTAAAAAAGAAACGGACACCGCGCAAGCTTTTGACAACTAAGCGCGATTTTTTATCCACTTTATTGACTTTCGGATTGTCTTTTTGTATGAATTACACAAGCAAAGATATACGCCCATTGGATCCTAAACAATATATGTACATATATTAAGAAATTTCGAGTAGGTATAGTTTTGATGTGATGGGTATTTTTGGATGTGCCACAGTTACAAGTTTGGCATAAAATTGTTTGGAGGTTTGAAAAACGAATGCTTTGTGTATCGAGCCAGCAAAGTTGAGCGGTTCAGTGATCTAAGGATCTTTAGCGTTAAAGCTTTTGATGTTTTTCAAAATGAAAGATATGTCACCTGAAGTGTGATGGTTTAATTACTCTTACGACAGCGCCAAGATGCGATCTTAAATTTACATCTTAGTTCCTGATTTATTTTTAATAAATTATTTAACATATGTTTACACAGTGCGGACTTTGAAGCCAAATTTCATACTGAAATTTAAATATTCTTTTTTTTTGTTTTGTATATATATATATATATATATATATATATATATATATATATATATATATATATATATATATATATATATTTGCATTGAAAATCGTTTAAAATCACATCAAGCATACGACACAGAAATCTCATTATTTAATCAGAGACTCTTTCTACGACAGTTGAGTTAAGTAAATATATATTCTAAAACCAATAATTCTATAGGTAAATCGAACCGTTTGTCGGTTCGCTTTTGCTTTGCAAATAATAAAACATCATGTGTGTGTGTGTGTGATGTTCGAAAACAAACTCAAAGCAAATAAAATAAAGAAACACCAGAGGTTGACTGTTGGCGGTGTCTTTTAAAGATTATTTTTATACGAATCACGAAGGTGATAAATGAAATACCTGTTCGTTGTGTGCAAATTAACACAAAATGCAAGGTCACACAAACAACACGCGGTTTCTTTTTAAGTGTCCTAAAATTTTCAATCAAATCTATCCCGATATAAAACGGATTTTCTTCATTTTTAACATAAGAACTACATGTTTTGGGTAGAAATATCAATCCTGATTAGGTACCTATACTAAAATCACGTTTATATTTTCGCCTCCAACAAACATTCTACTACGTTGTATTGCGAAGTATTAAAAACGAACAAGTCTTCAGCAATAACGGGAGTTGATTTAATAAAAACTAGTACAATTTACAACCGGGCAAACACGCTCTCATATGGGCATTGCGAAGAAATTAATACTGATTTGTGCACAAAAAAAACATGGAACGACTTAGGCACTGAATGACCAAAAAATCAGTCACCGTGCACACATTTAAACAACAATCATGCAGAACGGTCTATTCGCAATACAGACAAATAAAAAGAGCATTACGCCTCCTCGAATTAAACAAGCGGCAAGGTTCCCGAAACCAGTGGGGAACTGGCATGGTTGTATAGGCGATTTTTGGGTCGCTTTCGGCTACTTCTTTCGCGGCGAGCTTCGGATGGCCTTTGAACACACCCGACAAGAAATAGTGGGACGGTGACCTTTTATGGTACTTTACTTGTTTACTGAAATCTGGTCATATTCGCTAAAGTCACGTTTGGGAAGAACAATTACTAATTTTGCCTAAAGTCAGATTTTCTAAGTTACACATATGTACTTATGTACATATAACAAACGTAACATACTCATGTTATGTTTCCGCAACATAACCAGAGACTAGGAAGTTTTTATTAAAACAATCTGCTAATTCGTATGCGTAATTTTTAATTAGTTAATTAAAATTTACATGAAAATGAGTCAAAAAATTAAATAATACAAAATTAATTACGCTAATTTATAATATAAATAATTAAAAATGTTTTGTAATCATGAATCAAACATATTACGTGTAAATGTGAAATAATTGATAACATAATTATTCTCAATAAAATTGTGTTGGTGTTGAAAACAATTAGATAAGTAATTTCATTAAAATTACTCAGTTATTTGCGATTTTCAAATTGTTTTTTTTTTGTGTGTGTGTGAAAGGGTTAAATATTGCGTGACTAGTTCTATCGGTCATTATATTCCTCTGACCCTTCTATTTTACTTCTAACCGTTCTTCATTCTTTTGAATTCTACACCGCTCCCATTCGGTATTCGGTTTAGTATATAGTGTCGCCCTCAGACGTGAACCACCGTTACTAATAGAGACATATTACGAAAACCGACCGACAGCTGGCACAGCCGTAGGCGTAAAATGCAAGCGCGCGGTTTTTTAAATTTATGATTCACAAATGTCGATTTTAATTGTTGTTATTACCTTTATGGTAATCTTATTAGCAGTTTATATTTATTTTTGAAATTACTTCCACATATTTATATACTAGTTCTTGTTAGGAATAATTTTGTTAGCTGTCTTAATATTTAGTCACTCTAATTTCAAATTCTAAAAAAATGTCTGATTATAATGTATGTAGTTATTAACAATTAAGCTTAAAAATAAGTAGAAAATAATGACAATGCCGGAAACGCGTCATTGATGATCCCTTGAATAGATTCTGTTGTAAGTGGTATCCATCGATGAAACTAACAATACATCACGAGTCAGATATTAATTCTTCAACCCCAACATATATAATCGTTTTATAAAATCATAATGAAATTATTAATAACGCCATATTTGCCAGCTTTCATACACCATTGTTTGGTACAAACAGTCGAACCTAAAATTCATCGACGAAGAGAACAAAAAAAAAATCTAAACACAAAATATCTTTTATAATAGTAACCATAACATCTATGTTTACCACCCAATATACTCTATTGTTTATTTACAAAAAAAAAATATACATATATAAACAAATTTGTTGTCCTTAATTTAAACATTATTAATATTAAAAACCGAAGTGTATGTTGACAAAAGTACTTGCAAACCCATTTACCAATCCTATTGTTAACATATATCACCTGTCCCAAATTTCATCGATGAAACCAACAAAATTTTTTTTTTTATCGTTTTTAAATCATATTCAATCAATATGTATGCAATTTCATAAAACTACCCATATCAACCTAATCTACTAACCAACTTACTCCCATTGTCCGTGTATAATATAAAATGTGAAATTCATCGATGAAACTCTTCAAAATATATAATTTTTTTATATATATATTTTTATAATAATAACTCAGACATGAATTCTAAAGGTCTTTTCATAAAAAATATGATTCATAACATTGATCGAAAAGGGCCCCCTTGGTTGCGCAGCTTACGCTGGAGTTCATCGATGGAGCCTCCGCGCTCAGCTTCATCGATGCACTCTGTGTTCCGCTAGCAGTCATATCACATCATTTTGCATTGTGTTAGATTGAAAATAGATTTAATTCATCAAACATGAACTCCACAATGGTATGTGTGTATTTTATTATTATTATAATTTATTTTTTTTGTTAATCATAATTATGTACCTGGGTTGTCGGATCATATTTTCTGGCCTATTGAGTTTCACGTATTGTTCGGTTATGATTTGTTATGACAAGGATAACCGTGGGTTATTTAGGGGAAAATCTACCTGAGATTAAAGTTATATTTATTAAAAAAAAATGTTTAAAAAATAATAATAATTTGATTTAAGAAATTATATATCAATTTTTTTTCTCTTCTAATTTGATAGATTTAGATAATTAATTGTTTTTTTAAAGTCTTTCGACAATAATTTAATATAAACAATTAATAAAACAACCATCTAATCATTTATGAAACAATTCCAAAATATTTCAATTTTCATATAAAATAAAAACAGATTTTATAATTTTTAATTTTTTTATACCTGCAATTAACAAAAGACTCCTTTGTCAATACAAATACCCATCAAACATTTATTAAATACATATTTCTCATACATTTCATTATTAAAACCTGTACAACTGTACCATTCTGCTCTCGGTTTCCATTGTTTGGTCCATCGATGCTGGCTTCATCGATCGACATTTCGGTCTTGTACCTTGGTGCCCCCTTGAGTTAGAAGCGAATCTCATTCGTCCAAATGATTGCATGGAATGAGAAACTTAAAAGCATCCAGACTCTTTTTTCATCCATATATGTATATGCGCATGTCACTTTTCCAGCTTTCATCGACGAGATTACTGCTTCATCGATGTAAACAGCTTCTAAGGGGTTGTATTGTGTACGGGATTCTATTGTTTGACATATGTTTATTTTCAATCTAGATTATATAATGAACAATAATTTTGTTTATAATAATTGTTTATAATAATTATTTAAACAAAATTAAAAATTGTTTATATTTAATGATAATTAGAGTTGAAATAACGAATAGCGATGTAGACTATATAAAGGCATTGAATATATCAATATTTGTTTAAACAAATTAATTTGTTTATTAGGCTGCTTTAGATATAGGGTTAGTTGATTTTTATTAATATCCTAGTTAGTATATATGGAATTCCTATTTTATATTGTGTATTTTAAATAACTAAACAATTTTTTGATTATGTTATATTTAATATAAGAGCCAATGTTACGAATTTTTATTGAAAAATAAACTTTAATTAAATAAAAGTATTTTAAAATTTTAACCAATACAGTTTTTGGCTACTTATAATATGTTGTTAATAACGCAAGATAAAAAATTACAACATATTCCCCTTTCTTTAGGAAAAGGGTGTTTTATTTATTAATTTATTTTGTTTGCTTTTTCTGTTATAGAGTGGAGTTCGCCATGAGGTCTAGAGGCACAATCCAGATATCTAGAGGTTGTATGTTCTGTTTGAGGACTCTTTGGGGTCCTGTCTACCTTTTAACATGAGTGAACGGAACCGCGATAAGGAGAAGTCAAAAAATCAAAATTCAGGTAAAGGAAACGTAATATTTTATGTACCCAAATCGAATTATCTAACGCAACCGAATGTTTGTTTATATTAGGAGTGGTTTGCGATGCAAATTTCAATGAACACTCTCCTAGACCGTGGATTCCCGGAGAGGAACGTGTTCATTGCAAATCGGATTGGGGTACACTGCAGACCGATTGGACTAAATACAAAAGTTCATCCCCGGCACCCACACCCAGGAGATCTTCCTTACCGGCACATTACCTCTACAATTCCCATGGTATTTTCTATTTATAACACCTACTAAGCGAATTATTTAAGGTTGCATCTTTTTTATTGCGTAGTATCTAATTTTTTGTACACACTCTTAATCAATCAATCAATGATATAAATTACGTGACAAATTCATATTTATAAGATGGGTGTCCGGCGCCGATGGGGTACGAGCCTGAGGGCAGCGCCCGACCGCGCACTGGAGACTCGTGCTCACCGCCCGCTTGTCTCCGATGGGCACGCGCCCTACACCACCTCCTCGAAGACCCGGATGGAGTCACCCTCTTCCGGCAATACCTCCAGTCGGAAGGCAGACCGCACGCGGACGCCCTGGACTTCTGGTTCGCCTGCGAAGGCTTACGGAAACAGAGCGAACCAGATAAAATCGGACAACTTGTCAAAGTCATCTATAAGTATGAAAACCATTTTTGTCAACCGTTTAGAATGTGTAACTAATAAATAATTTTTTTAGACGTTTTTTCGTGAAATCTGCCCTTCCTATTAGCGATGAATTAAGAAGAGAAGTCGGGAGAAGGGTGAAGGAGACACAACAGGAAACTGTTTTCGATGTCGCCCAAGCAGAAGTGGAAAGACTGATCAACAACACCACTTATCCTAATTTCCTTAAAAGTGATATGTACCTTCATTATGTTCAAGTACGTATTCAAAGTTTGAACATCTTTATGTAGGTTTTTAATTTATTATTATGTTAGGTAATGCAAAACCCAGGTAGTAGTGAGTTGAGTAGTGGATCTGGGTCTAGCAGTTCCAGTAGTTCAATAAGTGCTCGCGAAATGGCGTTACTGACCCAAGGATCCGGATTATTACCCACGTTACATGAAGACGCCGAACTGGTCACTAACGCCACTCTTCCTATGCATTCTTCCAGTAAGTCTTCAAAACGAATCATCCATTTTCAGACTGTAATATCATTGTTGAAAACTTGCAGGTGCTGGTAGTATAAGTGCAGGTCATCATACGCCAACAGTAGAACCAATGCGACTAACAAAAGACATTCTTCTCGCTACGCAAAAACGGCGCTTAGACGTACGACCGAAACCCGAAGCTTATGCAGGGTGAGTTTTACTTCAAAATACATTGCATCTAAGCCGGAAACCCGTAGAAATTACACCTATTATTTACTTATAAACTATGAAGATTTCCACGATAGAGTGGGGTTACAGTTTGCATGTTATTAATAGTTTTTGTTGATTTATTATTTATTTTGTTTGCTTTTTTTTTTGTTTTCGTGTGTGCCCTTTGCTCGTTCGATCACCATGTAGCATGTTCTCGTCAAATCACACGTCGTATCGATTGAATGGACCGTATCACCATTCCACGGGGGTGGGAACGCCCCAAGGGGGCGTAGCCCCTCATCCGCACGCCTCCTATTCCTCTTATAACCCCGTTTCGAGACAAGACAGCGAACTACAATCACTTAGCAGTCACTCGGACGCCCGCACAGAATCCGACAATATGTCTCTCACTGATAATAGCTCGTTGTAAGTATTATGATTTTGTCCCACCCTAGAAACTCATCCCAAATAATAATAAGAATTTGAACTATGCTTTAACCCTCGCTTTTATTTTTACTTGTTAGTAAAAATGTTAGATGTCTTGACAGAGACGGCATGTCCATGCACCGATCGTCTCGCAAACAGAGCAGGCAGTCCAATCGGGCGGCTCGTGACCTTGCTGCCTTGAATCGGGATCCGTGTATACATCAGACGATGATTCCGCGCACCCAACGCATCGATAACAAACTATGTTTGCCGATGAAACCGAATAAATTCGCGGCGATTTTGATCGAAAAACTCGAAAACGTCAAACGACAACAGGACGCCCAAGATATGTTAGATCGAAAGCTTATGGAGGTAGGATTCTTAAATATGAACTGGTTTAATATATTTTCGTATATAAATAAACGCTATATGCCATACTAACACCTGTTTACATATTTAAAAACTTGTGCATTCATTTTTGGAACTCGGATACAAATTTAAGATTATTAGATTGTTATCTAAAAGTAAGAGATTTTTTTTAATAGAACGACCAAACCGCTGAACACATCTCCGAAGGACAGTCGCGCACTTTGGCGGACGCAATCCGTGAAAAATTCCATCTAGAAGACGACAACGACCAAGACATCTTAGACCAACATGTCTCGCGAGTTTGGTCCGACCTAACCCCATCTAGATCCCCAGGTTTGATGTCTCCGCGGGCGCATTCACCTACCCGACGCCACGCTCCTGGTGCAAGCTATGCTCGATCGCGGCGCAAAGAAAAAGATGTGTTCTCCACGTTTAGTTCCGATTCTGGAAATGTCCACGATTTCCCAGAAACGTCCGAGCATAAAGGAATGGTCAAATCTAAGTCGATGCCAGAGGACGCTTATCTGCAAGACCGGTTCTTGAGACAAAGCGCTGGTAGGAGGTCATCAAGCAAAAAGACGCTTACGGATTTGACGGATAGTGGAGTTAGTGTTGTGAGTGATACTCCTCCAGTCGCTCCGGTGCCTCCAGCGGCGAAAGATTCCAGGGTGTTGACGTGGTTGATGGATTCGGATCGACCTGGAAGAACTGCTATGCATACCTGTAGTGAGTTGTCAGGAAAACATAGAGGGCATAGGCCTAATAGTGCAACTTCACCAAACGCTAGCAGGTTAGACTTAATAATAATAATAAAATACTCCTCTGATGAATGTAACTCAGAAATGAAATATTTCTACAATTATGACCCGTTTTGTTTTAGACACCGAAAAACATATAGTCAATCCCGATCGTCATCACTTGAACGCAGTTCAGTAACGAGTAGTCTTGGTGAACGAAATGAACGCCGTCGAGAGCCAGCCCAACCATTCGTTGCCGACCCCAACATGCCGCCAATGCAACCTCCCCATACCGCAACTCAGTTAGAAGAAGCACGCCGAAGACTCATGGAAGACGCTCTGGTTGGCCGGCAAAGCAGGCAACGGTATACAATCTCACTTGTTTACTCCGATTTGAGTTTATCTATTATTTTCCAACGATAGGAGTAGTGGGAAAGCGTATTTGCAAGACTCTCAATCGAATCAATCAACGTTGAGGAAATCTACGCGAGGGCCCCGGCCTCCAGCGCCTCTTGGAGCACCCTCTCAGAATAATTCGGATGAGTTTACAACGGTGGTGTTTTCGTTCTGTGATGAGCAGTTTCCGTACCGGACTAAGATCCCAGGCAGGCAGATTACTTTGAGACAGTTCAAGGAATACCTTCCGAAGAAGGGCAACTATCGGTGAGTTTTTATTTTTTATAAATTTATTTTATTTTAACCTATTATTAAATATTAGAATTTTATTCTAACAACGAAATAAACTACATATATTTAAATACTAGCTAAACATGTATTTATAAAACAAATCTACTATATGCGTATTCCCATCAAATGAGGTGACAGAAAACCCTTTACACCTAACAGTAAATAAACTGTTCACACATTTCGTACTATTAAATTCTAAATAATTCGGTACTTAAGTCTATATTGGAATTCAATTCCTACAGTAAATTATGTTATTTTATATACTAGCACATTTGAATACGTTTCTTACGGCAAATAAACTGTATTGTGTATATATATATATATATATATATATATATATATATATATATATATATATATATATATATATGAGATTTAAGACCAAAATTCATTGAATAATTATTCGAAATTAACAACAAAAACTAACGGAATAGAAGAAACGAACACCAATAAAACATATTTCTAGATACTTCTTTAAAACGGAATGCGAAGAACTTGACAATCAAGTGATCCAAGAAGAAATCAGTGCTGATTCAGATCTATTGCCACTCTGGGAAGGTAAGGTGATGGCTCAAGTAAAACCAACTGATTGAGCTACCAAAAATCAAGGTAACCCTTCCGCCACTTTAATTTTTGTCCACATAATGTCGAAAGTATATCATTTCGAAGCGTACCTTCGAATCATTTCAATTTTCGCAGCGTTTTGTGCATAAATAATTAAATAAAAGTGATAAAACATACGATTTTAAGATAGTGAAAATGTCGTTAAATGAACCTTGCCAATTTTTACAAAGTGCAACTATATTTAAAAATAATTAAAAACGAAAATCAGGTGCGGAATTTGTGCCTTCAAATGACTTATTAGTTTTTATCGTTTGTTCCTCTTTAGTAAAACGCGAAATTACCTTGTGAACATCGACTACAAAGGTTAATATTTAATTTAAATATTCTGCTAAAGGCAGCTCTACAATGCAAAAATATATTTTTATTTAGCTTATTTAGATATTTTTTTGTATACCTCATGTACTTCGTTAGTTTAAATAGTATTATTATTAACAAATTAAAACAAACCACTTAAAAAAGTGGACTCTATTGTTGATGAAAACCAATTGGCGGATGTTTTGTCTGTACGAAATTGCGTCATTGACAACAATAGATGTAAATTATTACTAATTGTATATTTAATTTGATTTAGTTAAATTCCAACTTGTAAAGTAATTGAGTAACGTCATTTTAGTCGTGTTATGTTTTAACGGCGGCCTTTTTGTTAAAATGACGGTTGTTCGGGTGAACTGCGCTGCTGTATAGAATTTATTTGTTTGCACGAATTATTTATATATTTAAAGAAAAAACTAATGAAAATGCATTTTTAAGAGATATATTTTCACTTGCGCTTATATAATTTTGTGTTCCATGTTCTTTTTATATAAATATAAATGTTTCACGATAATAAAGAAAAATGTAGCTAGGTTTATTATAATGAAGAATGAATTGAAATTGAAAAAAAAAATGCCTGTTTTTTTTTGTAATTTATTTCGACAAAAATATATATTATGATCGTTTTATAGTATTTTTGGATCTATACAAGTATAGAACTTTTAATACGCGGTGAAAAATAGCTCTACAAAATAATGTTTAATAGATGAGTTACATTCATTCTTATAATAACCGGTTCTCAATGCGTATCACAAAACAGCCGTTGTTAAACGAAACGAACCCGTTCTTTTAAGAGCGGCTGTTTTTATAACGGCTGGTTGAATTTACAAAATAACCCCAGCGGCAATTAAATTAATAACAGTGCCATTCGCAATAATCGGCCTATCGGAATCATATTTGAAAATATGTGCGCTTCCCAGTTTTCGTAAAAAAAAATGAAATAAATAAGGCAATAATTTAATGAATGTTGAAAATTGAGAAAACTATTTTATAAAATCACCGTATAAAAAATAATTATAGTTTTGTCTGTACATTAAATCACATATGTAAATAGAATCATAACACTTTTTGTATACATCACCGATCACAATCTCCATAATGTTTAAATTAAAAAGATTAGTATTTTCTAAAACTGTATTTAATCCTCCCTTGAAACCGGCGTTAATTTGAAAGCCAGGTGCACCCGCACCTGCCCGTTACCTTGGTAACCAGATGTTACTTTTATAAAAACATTGGAGAATACTTTGCGGTCATGGACATTCTCTATTAAATTATTTCAACATAACTATGACAGATTCGTCCGACGAACAACTTTTAGAAGGTTTGTTGCTTGTGTGTTTGATCGTTTTTGTTTGTAAATCGAAACTGATTTTCATTGAGAAGCTGTCAAAGACGCTCTGACAAAAAATGGACAGCTGGACAAGTTCAAAGGGGAGATGCGAGCGGCGGTTATGTCAGTTTTAAACAAAACTCCAGTGGGTCAAATACCACCAGATATCCCGAGTGAGACGCTGTTGCTTAACGAATTGATCAAAGAATTCTTGGATTGGAATGGGTACAGATATACAGGACAAGTTTTAATAGCAGGTAATCCTGGATATGTCATGGTCAGGCAGCATACAGGTACATTTTTCATATTCTAGAATCTGGTCAAGATAGCCAAATTACTAGAGAGAATTTAGCTGGGAAACTTGGCGTTTTGGACGACAATAGAACTTTGAAAATACCTCTTTTATACTATGTCCTAGCAGAGTTCCAGAAAAAGGAGGAGAATTAACTTATAAGTTGGCAATTCAAATAAATATTTATATTAACAGTTGTGTTTTATTCTAAATGATAAAATTACTAAGTATCCGGTTGTACATACATGCATACATACAACCGTTATATAGCTAAACCTTGGATAGTATTGGCCTTTATTTTGTAAAACTCCATATTGATGTCAGGAAAAATGAAAAAAAAAAACTTAGTAATTGGTTTTACGTATGTTTATTTAAGTTAGCGACTAGTATCACCACCACACTGTGGCATCATCAGGCTATCTGATAGTCATTTTACATACGTAAAACCAATTATTAAGTTTTTTCTTTCTTTCATTTTTCTGTTATATAGCTAGCTATGCTTAAAAACAAAAACTATTTTTGACGTTATTTTGTAAAATTCTGTATGCTTTCGGGAGGGGGTTTTTCAAAAAAATGGCTCTTTTAATAACAGTAACTTGGATAAATTTATTTGTTGTCTTAATGGCACTGTTGTGCTATGACTAATTTCGGAGTAAGTAATTAAAAATTCACAATGAACCGTGGTAAAGGGCCACCGGCCCGAAATCGCCGAAAACCGGTGGTTGGCGAAGACCTACCAGCAATTAAGAACGCCATGAAAGAAATCAAAGACCAACCCATCACTCTCGATGAATTTTTGACACTCATCGCACCTCATACCGGTGACAAAGGTAAAACTACTAAAATATATTAATTCCACTCTGAATCAAATCAATCACCAGGAGCATCGTTGATAAAAGTGATGACAGAAGACATAACTGCTTTTCGAAGAATGGTCATTAAAGTGTACGATACAATGTCGCAAGATGTAAGCGATGTATTAGCGAATGAACAGATGGAACTTGCTAAAGTGTACTCGGAACGCCAACGTTTACTCATGGATAAGATGTTAAGATGTCTTCAGCAAATCTCGGATGTTATCGAAAACTTTGATTTTAAACGATATTACGCGGACCCTGAAGGATATTTAGGCTTGCTATTCAAAATAGCTGACGTAATCGAAATCAATAATCTTTCAGTGCTTCTTTTAACTAGTTTCTTGCATTAGATCCCGGATGATGAAGAAGTTGAAGCTGCTAAACGACAATTAGCTTACCACAGATTGCAATGGTTACAATCTGAAGGAGAGCGATTACAATCTGAAAATGTTAAGCTTCAACAACGGTTGAAGGAACTGAAGAAAATTCAGAGGGCAGACATAACTGAGTCTATACGAGTGGAAAAGGAAGCCGAATTCAAGAAAGTAGCCCTTGAGAAACAACAAACTGAAATGCAGAATAAGTAAGTAACGACAGCTTTGTAGTTATGCCTTAAGGTTTTCCAACTTCTTTTAGATTGGAAGAACTGACAGAGGTTCTACAAGAAACGATTGTAGCAGAAGAAAAACAAACGATCGACAAAAAAAAGCAAGGCCAGAAGAAAGCATTGGCGAAGAAACCGACGTCCACCACTACTGTCGCTACCACCGGAAGAATATCTTCGAAAATTGGTTCGATTGTTCCGTGGAATGTTAAAACCGCCGCAGAAATCGAAGGTACTCATGTGATCGGTTCAACAGTGAGCCAATCTACAATTGCAAGCAAAAAATCTCAAAGTTCTACAAATCGTTCATTGATAAAGCCAAAAGGGACTCTTCCAAGACGACCATCCACACAACCTTCTGCAACTTCATCAGAAATTCCTGTAGGTCCCCCGTCTTCAAAGCAACCTCCCGCTAAAGCGAAAACTGCTTTTGGAAGTTCTGTACAGCCTTCGACGTCACGCCTGCGACCACCTTCGACGTCACGATTGCGACTTCCTTCGAAAAGTACTAAACCAACATCATCGACGTTGCAAGTGCCTAAACCGGCTGCGCCGGGCAAAAAGGCCGCTGGCCCAAAAAAGAAAAAGCCAGCACCTGCTAAAGATCGACCAGAATGGCGAGATGTGGATTTACGCGAATTTGAAGTTCCCATCGAAGCTGAACAAGTTCCAATGGATATTTTCAGGAGGCCTGCTTCAGCGCAGCCTTGTCCTCCGACATGTGGAGCGGGTGGAGCGCAACCTCGACAAGCTTCGCTTCCTAGACAAGCCTCACCACCTGGTGAAGCGGGGCCATCTAGACAGGCTTCACCGCCGAGGCAACCAGCAGCAGCAGGACCACCTAAGCAGGTTCCGCCGCCACGACAAGCCTCGCCTCCGTGTCCACCGACCTGCGGTACTGGAGCGCCTCCATCTAATAGACGGGGCTCAGCTCCACGAGATTCGTGGGGTGGTTTTTATTGAATGAATTTTAGGAATGATAACCTAAATTTTTGTAATTAAACGTTTCGTTATGCATTTGTTTTCTTTGTTTATTTGTTTAACCGATGATGACACAAGTCAAAATTCTTGTATTTTAAAATGAGCAGTGATAATCCACAGAATTTAAATTATGATTGCAATTATAACATGTTTTTGGCCAAATCTATATTACAAAATTTACCCAACGTGAAAGGTAAGCATGAATTGAGTTTGTAAATAAGAATATTTCAGAGTGATTAATTTAGATCGTCAAAAAGCTGTCAAATGGATGCGAAAACTTGCGACGTGTAATCAATCTGTAGGTGAAATGAAACTAAGGAACGATTTTATGTATTATTTAGTAGTGAACATCCAAAGTTACGAATTAAAAGCGCCATTTATGGACGATCCACCCGCTGGAACATTATATGAGTTAGCGCATCTTTTGGTAATTAATTCACAAATGATTGATTTGTAAATAATAATCCATGTGCCTGAAAATTATAGCCAAAAGGATCGGAGAGCCAAGGAAATTTGGAAGAGGGTGGCGAATGGGCAGGTAAAAGTGGAGAAGGTGGACAACCATTTATTTATTCAAATTCACCAGATGGAGGAGCATTTCTTGCCGCGCAACCAATACCTCGTTGTGGGGCTTTTTGTTATTTGGCAGTTGTCAGTCGATCGAAAAATTAATATCAAATATGTGACATTAAGAATTATATAATCTCTTTTTATTACGTTATTGTTACATATTTCGTGTAAACCTATGTTCAATATAAACATGCCTTAATTTAATTCGCATTAGCTTGACTTCATATTTAAGTTACATATAAATCTATTTAAATAATTCAGATATAGGTCTGATATAAACATACATTTCTAATCAAGTTACACATATAAACGTAGAATATATGAAATCTCATATAAACATGCGTATTTTCTGTGAAAAATCATTGGGCTTTGTAAATAAACAAATTTCAAATCAAGTTCGAATAATGAAACGAATAACGAAAGATAAATCAAATAGTATTAAGAATGAGTCTACTACTAAACGAATAACTAGAAGTACAAAGGCAGTGCAAATCAAATTGGAACAAACAACATCGAAAGAAGTTGATTTGTCTCAATTTAAAAGTGATAAAATAAATCAATTAAAGCGTAATCACATTAAGGTTGAATTAGATGAACCAAGTACTTCAAATAATGTTACAATTAAGCCTGAAGTTGAATCTAAAATGAAGGTTAAGGCTGAACCAAACATTTTAACAAATATTAAAATGGAACTAAAATATGAAACTGATTTAGTAAATATTAAAACAGAACCAACATGTAATTCTTTAGCAAATTCGTTAAACAACGAATCGGTTAAAGTAGGAATTGATAAAAAAATGAAGTTGGAACCTGAAAATTGGGAAGTGGTTTTGGGAAATTTACGTGAAATGAGGAAAAATCATGATGCTCCTGTAGATAATATGGGATGTGATAAATGTATGGATGAACATGCACCTGCTCAGGTTTATACATATATTGTGATATGTTCTAAACAATGTTTAATTTTTTGTTTTAAATTCAGGTTATGCGATATCAAACATTATTATCATTGATGCTTTCGAGTCAAACTAAGGATCAGGTCACTCATACTGCTATGCAAAAACTTAAGGAGCATGGATGTACAGTTTCCAATATTCTGGAAACTTCTGATGAGAAATTAGGAGAATTGATTATTCCAGTAAGCTTTTGGAAGGTAAGATTCGTTTTTAATATCTGGTTTTTAAACGCATATCATTTAAACATATAATAAAGGCGCGTTTATATATCATATAAACATTGGAGAAACTAGTCCAAGTGTAATTAAATTTGTATATTTTATAAGTAATCCGACTTAAATAATCTACTATAATATGTTACTCCGATCCAAATTTACCGACTCTATTTTATATATTTATAAACTCAGACTAAAGTAAAACACATTAAAAAAACCTCTGAAATATTAAAAACTCAATACAATGAAGACATCCCGAACAACGTCGATGATTTGTGTAAATTGCCTGGAGTCGGTCCAAAAATGGCCCATCTCTGTATGAAATCGGCTTGGAATATCGTATCCGGTATTGGTACGTTTCCATTTGACCGGCTTTGATGCCCAAACAAATATAAATCTCTCTTATTAGGCGTTGATATTCATGTTCATCGTATTTCAAACCGTTTGGGATGGGTTCGAAATACGAAAACACCGGAAGCAACTCGGAAAGAGTTGGAGCAATGGTTACCACATGAATTGTGGTCGGAAGTGAACCATTTATTAGTCGGCTTTGGGCAACAAGTATGTCAATCATTACGACCACAATGTGCTACATGTTTAAATTATGATTTGTGCCCTTATGGCCAGTCTAGTTTGGGGAAAAACTTAAAAACTGAGCGTAAAATTAAGAAGAAAAATACTTCAATTTAGTTATGAGTATGTTTAGTAATAGAAATTACGTTATATAAAATGGCGGCAGACTAAAAAAAGCGTCAACTTGTTATCGAATAGGTTTTTTCAGAATATTGATTATTTTCTATTTTCATAAATAATAAAACTTGTTTTACAAATAACTTTATTTCAAAAATAATTACATCGAAGGTCCACCACCACCTCCCCGTTTTTTTGACTTTTTATCTCTAACTTTCATCCTCTCATTTTTCTGGTGTCGTGACTTCTTCTTATTCTTCATCCTCTCCATTTTATTCTTAATCTGAAAAGGTTTGCTTTTTTGGACATTCTTAGTAGCTTGTTTCTTTAACGCTTTCTTGAATTCTTTTTTCGATTTAAATTCAGGGGTATCTATTTTCTTCACTTTTTTCTCCAAGGGTTTTGGTTTCAGTTCCATTCCAGGAACATTATCCTCTTCTTCCTCCGGTTCTTCGTCTTCTGATACCTCTTTTTCGTACTGTGGTCGATTTTCTCCGATCCAATTATTTCTTTCGGCGATATCCGAAGTGGATAATTCTGTAACTTTAACCGTGACATCTTCTTCCTCGTATTCTTCCGTGAAAAGATTCTCTAATTCTGGAATATCTTTATGAGAAACAACTAGTTTTTTGTAAGATTCCCGAGCTTCTTTTTTGAGGCGCTTTCTTTCCTCTTTTAATTCCAACGCCAACTTTTCCTGAAAAGCTTTTTTCCGTTGCACCTTCCGCTTGTGGAAGCCACCCAAAAATTCCCTAAATAAACGTGGTAAAGTTTGGTTAGAATCTTAATTTAACCCCGCCAATTAATTTAACGTGGTTAATAATTATTTTTCGGTACCAAATTATAGTAATTACTTGCGTTTTTCTTCATCAAACACTAAAACAACTTTACTTTTGCGATTTTTAGGTTTCTTACTATTGTTTTTATTTACTTGTGTCGCCATTTTGAATCAAATAAAAATTTGTATTAATAACGTTAAATTAAGTTAAAAACAGACAATGACGCAATAAAAGTTATGGACAAATCTCGTAATTAATTTAGATATTTATTTCTAGTTATTTATAATGAAATATTTTGTATAATTTCATTCTTTACTTATATTTTGACTGTTGTAGTTCTCTATTTTACCTTTCACGCATTCTGATTGGTCGAGCACTACCCTTAACTGATAATTTTCGACCAATCAGAATGAAATCGTGGTATAAAGTCGGACTCATCAGCAGTATGGCTGTCAGTATAAATTTGAACCTTGAATGATGCACTTCCCTTCCGTACAAAGTCATTATAATAAATGTGTATTTTATAAATATTCATTACAATGCACACATAATTTGCATCCGTTACGATACAAAATGACATTTAAACCTAATTAACGCCTAATTGGACTATCGTAAGTCGATAATTTTATGATTTAACCACAAAAATAGTTATTTAATAGCGCGTCATAATACTAAATTTTATAATTGTTTACATTTTATTGGTCATAATCACTCATTGACGGTCCACCTTGACTTTTGTATAAATGTGTATTTGTTTTATATATGATTAATAAGGAATTAACTGTAATTAGGCCACCATATTGGCTCCATTGAAAATCCATATGGTCTAAATGCCAGGGACCGTCAAACATTTTAAAAGTAGGTCAGGTTTTTATTTGTTTATATTATTTCAGGATAAAGTAGATCTGAATCAAATACAAGATGACTGGAAGTCGGTATGTACAAATTATCATTTATATTTTATATACACGGACAGTGATTTTTAAAATATAAATACATTGCGAAATGTTTACAATAATATTAAGGGATGCCATGGAGCAGTGTTTTAATAGTTTTTAAGTTGGGGAGTTTGACTTCATTCACATACATAAGTGACATATATGCGGTGTTATAAAAACTAGCGTTGTTCTATGATTTTTTGCTTTACATATTTGTTTTGGTGTATTTAGGTTAGGGTTAGTTCGGCTTTGCCACTTTGTGGTAAGAAGGGATACAAAACTGTGTTACCTTTCATGATTTGGGTAGATTTAATATCAATCTGGATTAGTTAAATTCGATTTAAACCATAAAATAATTTAAAAAATCGTTTTGTAATAAATTTATTTAATTTATTACGTGTTTTTTTCCCCTCTAGATTGGATAGACTATTTGTCTTACTAGAATCAGGTTCTTCGGCTGTAACTCGATCGGCAGCTGCCAAACAATTGGGCGAAGTCCAGCGGTTACATCCACATGAACTACACACTCTACTAGGGCGGATCACCACGTATCTACGCTCTCAAACCTGGGAAACCCGAATAGCCGCTGGGGAAGCTGTCCAAGCTATCATCAGCAATTTGCCGCAATGGCTACCACAAGGAAGCGATATCCAAAAAGGTAGATTAGTCCCCTCATCTCTTTTTTAAATTATTGTAATTAAAGTTAACAAGGATACAATTATTTGTAATTGAGCGAAATATAAGCTGTAGTTGATTAGAATTTACATTTTCTATTATCTGCATATTGTATGGAAATTGGTTTCATTTTGTTAGATTAGGCGCGTTTTTAAATGACGGATATACAAAAGTATGCTTAATAGGTTATTTTCAATTTAAAATATAATTAGTTCTTTAAAATATCGAACATTGTATACACTAGTTTGATATTTGGCGACGCTCATTAGCCAGCATCTTCCTCCGCCGACGCATAACTTCACCTAAAACTGATCAAAGCCATTATTTCTAGAAAACGAATCCGAAAGTTCCGTATCCCGATTGGGACGGTTAAGATTCGATTCTTTCGATATGGCGAAAGTTTTAACAAATAGCAATCATCTAATGGGATCGGAAGGCAAAGAATATGATCTCGAAGACGATTTGAACGCTGCCGTTGATATGAAAGAGCGGATGGCAAAACAGCGGCAAATATTAAACGCTCGATTAGGTCTTGATGTTGCATGTAACTTAGGAATGGACATTTCGGATATATACACTAACGATGATTTGGTGACTAATACAGATGAGGTGAAGAACGACGAAAGTAGGGTAAGTTTGAACTAATTTTCGGATGATTGTACTTTGGGAAATGAAATATATTTTGTGTTTGGGAATTCCTGGTTTGTGCAATGAATAAATTTAATATGTTATGCAATAATAACAATTTATTTTATCATCTATAATTAGTTTTTTATACAATGGCTAGATTATCATCACTATAGTAATTTTTTATTGTCATATTCATATCAATGTTTTAAATTGTTCAGTAAACAATACATGGTGACCAAAAACATGTTACAAAATATTGATTTTTAATTGCAAATTATATAAATATTATTTAAGATGCATTAAAACGATAAAAATAAATATGATGCAACAAATAATAGATGTTATGTTATTATAATGCAATAGATTAAAATTTATCTCACATATATATATATATATATATATATATATATATATATATATATATATATATATATATATATATATATATATATATATATATATATATATATATATATATATATATATATATATATATATATATATATATATATATACGTCATATCTTATTAAAAGACTGTGACAAAAACCTATTATCTCCAAGTTTTACCCTTTCGAATATCAATTTCTGCAACATACCACAATAAATAAATAATTTATTTTGCAGAAACCAATAAACATTTTAATAAAAAATGAACATTACATCTCGGGTAGCTTAAGTTCGCGTGAAATAAACCGTGCTAAACGAAAAGCGCGACAAGCGGTTAGCAAGCAACGGTCTGTTTGCGATGACAATAACACAATACCCGAGGAACCAGACCGAAAAAAACTGAAGTTAGAAGACGTTAAAGATAAAGAAGAAATATCAGTATTAGGCGAAGGAGTCCCAGATGGAACTGGATCTTGGGGCGAAGCTGTCGATTGGCCATTGGAATGTTTTTCGGATCAATTATGCCAAGATTTGTTCAGCGCTAGTTGGGTCGTTCGCCACGGCGCCGCCACAGCTTTCCGTGAAGTTTTACGCGTTCATGGAAAAGGGGGAGGACGCTCAGTGGACATCAGAAAGGATATGGTGAGTTGAAATTTTGTTTAAGTTCTTAAAATATGTTTCAAACATCGTTTATTAGATAGAAGAACATCATCAAGCTTGGTTAGAAGATATCGCGATTCGATTACTCTGCGTCTTAGCTCTAGACCGATTTGGGGATTTTGTTTCTGATGCAGTGGTCGCACCTGTCCGTGAAACTTGCGCTCAATGTTTAGGGACTGTTTTGCGTCTTATGAATGAGAACGGAATACAGGGAGTCTTGAAAGTGTTGTTGCAACTGTTAGAGCAAAAAGAATGGGAAGCACGCCATGGAGGACTTCTTGGACTTAAGTATCTTTTAGCTATCAAAATGGTACATTTTTGACTTCTTCCTAAACATATAAACAATTTCGCAAACTTGTTCACTAGTTAAGTGATTTTTTTTAGGATATGGTGCATATGTTGCTTCCGGCTGCATTCCCAAATATCTTAGCAGGTCTGTCTGATCCGGTGGATGATGTCGGCGCTGTTGCAGCTTCATCGTTGATCCCAGTTTCAAATGATCTTATCCGTTTGTTGCCTGATCAGATCCCGCTAATTGTTTCTAAACTCTGGGATTTGTTGGCGGAACAAGATGAATTAGCAGCCGCTTGTAATAGTTTTATGGGATTATTGGCGGCGCTTTTAAGTCTTCCAGACGCACAAAAATTATTACCGTAAGTTTACTCATTTTTGAATAAATAACAACTACAATTTGACTTGTTTGTTTATTGGTTAGGCCTCAACCTTTGAGTAATGTTGTACCGAGACTCTGGCCCTTTTTGTCCCATAATGCATCATCTGTACGGCGGGCCACTTTACAAACATTAAAAACTCTGACGTCAAAATGTTCTGATGGGGCCCACTTACAATGGTCTCCAATGTTATTACAGGTTATTTAATTTATTTATAAAAAAATATATATAGAATTTAGTAAATAATATTTCTTTATTTAGGATGCTTTGCGACATGTATTTCAACGAGTACTTGTTGAACATCTTGAAGATGTACAAGAAGCTGCAGAACACGTCTGGATCAACCTAGTTCAGAACTCTGGACTTGCAGAACTTTTACACGCTGCTTGTCCATTCGTAAGTACTTGGATCTGTCTAACTATGCAACCCGCCAAAATACCATTCGATTGTACTCTGCTGATCCATGCAAAAACATCTAGGGTAGGTTTAATTCGACTTTAAAAAAAAAATGCATAACTTGATATTTATTATTCTCTGATTAGGAACGAAAAAGTAAAAGTATCGGCTCCGTTGAATCAGAACACCCCTCAATAATTACACAAAAATGGTTTATGGGAGGTAGCGAAACTACTCCTTTAGCAACACGGGAAGGTAACGTAATCCGAGCACGATGTATGTCCGCCCGGATGCTAGGACTCCTCAGTTGTTACATCGTAAAACCTGCACCGGAAATAGAATACACAGACACCATGGAAAGTCCAATAGATTGCTACGTGAAAGTCTTATTAGTCCATCTGCAATCCAAATCCGCGATACAACGTATGATGGCCGGATTAATCATTGCTGAATGGGCCAGGTATAGCGAGAACTCAGTTCCGTGCCCGGATTCTCTAAAAATCAGACTGCACCAATGTTTATCAGAATGTGTCTACTTCGACGAAATAGCTGTAAGTTTCACGCGTTTACTACAAGAAACTCGCGACTTCTTAGCAATGATGAAACACTATAAATTACCAATTGATTACGAGAAGTTCGGGTCTGTGCTGACGTTGGATCAAATCCAACAATTGAGTGGCCTTTCAACGCAACAGTTGCTCGTTAAAGTGAAACTTAAACCAAAAGTCGCGGAATCGTTGGAAGAACGGCGGAAAAATATTCAAGGCTCTGTTTCGCAAACGAGCTCCGATCAGTTCATGCTCAGCGTGTCTACGTTGGCTGCGTTAGCTGGAGCTTCAATCATGTTTCAGACACTTCCGGAAAAGTTGAATCCGGTCGTGAAACCTTTGATGGAATCCTTGAAACGCGAAAATAATGAACAACTTCAGGCGATCACTGCGAGACATTTGGCGCGTCTTATGGAGCAGTGTGAACAGCGACAACCTTGCCCAAACACAAAAATTATTTCGAATCTGAGCACGTTCTTGAAGTGTGACCCCGAATTCACACCAAAAGTATATGTAAGTCACTTTTAAATATATTTAGTTTATATAGTGAATGAGTATAAATGTTAACGGTGAATGACGTCGATGTTGCCGTCAAGAACTTATGATAGCCGGGCTATATATTTAAGCGTATGTGTCAGGGTTTTTGTTTAAGAAAGTATTAATTTTTGTAGCATACAAGTCTAGAAGGTAGTTCGGATTCCGGAATTGAATCCACAGGCGACAATAGTCGGACTACAACACCAACAGCACCATGGATGCAAGTCGGAAACTACATCGGGATCGTTACATTAAATAATCAACAACGAAGCGCTGAGCGTGCTGCATTTAGACGCTCCAACAGCACGGGGCGCGGCCCTGGCAGGCCCCCAATCACAGATATCCCCCTAGAAGAGCTGTTCAATGCGGAAGACGAAAATCAAAAAGGGAACCGGATACAACGAAGAGGCGCCACTTTAGCACTAGTCGAAGTGACTCAGTATTTTAACGAGAATTTACCTACGAAATTACCTCGCCTTTGGGAACTAATGATAGGGCAACTTGTAGAAACGATTAATCCTGTTAAATTTGAACCATTGTCATGGTTGAATAAAAACACCGCTGCTGAAGAACTAGTTTGGATCTTGCAAGTCTTGGAAGTAACTGTGCCACATTTACACCGTTCGCTTATATCTACAACATTCGATTCTACTTTACCGCGACTTACAATACTTCTTACACATCCGTATTGCGCTGTACGACATATGGCCGCTAGGTGTTTGGCGATTTTGGCCAAAATCGAATCGGTGCCAGTGATGGAGCGAGTGGTCAGTGAAGTTATGCCCTTATTAGGCGCCACGGACTATGAGACAAATAGGCAAGGCGCTGCCGAAGCTTTGGCGTGTATTGTGGATACGTTACAGTTCGATATTGTGCCGTATGTCGTGCTTCTAGTCGTTCCTTTATTAGGTAAGTTTCAAAAAGAAAAAGTCATAAATAATAAAAGTTGATTATAATTGTTGAAACAATATCTAAATTGTTTGAAATTTCTTTTAGGTCGTATGAGTGATCAAAATCAACTAGTCCGTTTGATGGCAACTCATAGTTTTGCCACACTAGTCCAACTAATGCCATTAGATGGTGCGGTTCCAGAACCCCCATCATTACTCTCAAGTTCCTTAAAAGGACAACGCGACAAAGAGCGTGAATTCCTTAAACAACTTCTCTCACCCCGAACAATACCAGATTTCGTAGTATCAGTGCCAATCGAAGCAGAACTTCGCTCGTATCAACAATCCGGCGTCAATTGGTTGGCCTTCTTAAACAAATACAAACTCCATGGAATCTTATGCGACGATATGGGCTTAGGAAAAACACTACAATCTATTTGTATCTTAGCGGGCGATCATTCAGCGCGAGAAAAACAATTTAAATTAACCAAATCACCGGACTTAGTTCCACTACCCAGTTTAGTCATTTGCCCCCCGACTCTAACCGGTCACTGGGTCTATGAAGTCGAGAAATTTTTATCACACAAATACCTAAAACCTCTACAGTACATCGGAACTCCAACAGAACGTGAAAAACTTCGATTGAAATACAAAAAACACAACCTCATCGTTGCGTCTTACGACATCGTCCGCAAAGACATAACATTTTTTCGTTCAATCAAATGGAATTACTGCATTCTAGATGAAGGACATATAATAAAGAACGGGAAAACACGTACATCAATCGCTATTAAACATATAATCGCGAATCATCGCTTGATTCTCTCCGGAACGCCAATACAAAACAACGTTTTAGAACTATGGTCTTTGTTTGATTTTCTGATGCCTGGATTCCTGGGGACGGAAAAACAATTTACAGCTCGTTATTCGCGTCCGATTTTGGCTTCCAGAGATCCTAAATCTTCACCGAAAGAACAAGAAGCTGGAGCGCTTGCAATGGAGGCGCTGCATCGACAAGTGTTGCCGTTCTTGTTGCGGCGAATGAAGGAGGATGTTTTGGATGATTTGCCTCCGAAAATCACGCAAGATTATTATTGCGAATTGAGCTCGTTGCAGGAGCAATTGTATGAAGATTTTTCCAAATCTCAAGCTCATCAATCGTTACAAGTAAGTTTTATTGAATTGACGTTTTAATGAATGATGATTATTATTATGATAATGATTTAGGAATCGCTATCAACCGGAGCCACTGCCAGTTCAATGCAAGGAAATTCGCATATTTTCCAAGCATTGCGTTATTTACAAAACGTTTGTAATCATCCGAAACTAGTATTAAGCCCGCAACATCCTCAGTACCCAGTTATCATCAATCAACTCAAACAACAAGACTCCAAATTGGATGATATCGCCCATTCCGCCAAATTGCCAGCTCTCAAGTGAGTTATCTCATTTAAATATGATTATTTTTATAATTCTTTTTATTTATAATCTTCTTACAGACAATTATTGCTCGATTGTGGTATTGGAATCACTGAAACGCAATCAACAGAATTGGTAATCAATCAACATCGTGCATTAGTTTTTTGTCAACTCAAAGCCATGTTGGACATAATCGAAAACGATTTGTTCCAAAAACATATGCCAGGAGTCACATATTTGAGATTAGATGGAAGTGTACCTCCCGGACATCGTCATAATATTGTTACAAGGTAATTTGGATTTTTAATTAATATATAATCATAACCATGAGTAAATTAAAACCTAATTAAAATGTATACATAATTATGTAAATGTACACAACTGATTTAATAGCAACCATTAAGTGTCATTTTTACTTTTAAAATTACATTGTTTTGGATAAAGTGATTTTGTTTTCTATTAGATTTAACAATGATCCATCTATCGATGTTCTACTGTTGACAACGCAAGTCGGTGGCCTGGGTTTGAATCTGACCGGAGCCGATACGGTGATTTTCGTCGAACATGATTGGAATCCAATGAAAGATTTGCAAGCGATGGATCGCGCACATCGGATTGGACAACGCAAAGTGGTTAATGTTTATCGGTTAATCACCAGATGTACTTTGGAAGAGAAAATTATGGGGTGAGTTTGGCATGTTGTCTATATTTGTTGTTGTCGGGGCCTTGGCAAATGTATGCCGGCAAGTGACGGGTCGGTTTGCCGTCAATGTAAAATAACATCAGGCTTTTTCTAACGATGTTATGTATGATTTCATTCCTTAATATATTTCAAAATATGATAATAATATTACATTTAAACTAAATTAGAACTTAAGATAAGTTAATTACATTTAAAATTATTGCGTTATGGTTTATTTAATGAGCTTGGGAGTCAAGTTAATGGCGGCAAGTGACGTCGATGTCAACCGCCAACTTAGAACGATCATCGGGCTGAATTGAGCGTTTTATAAAATTGTTTTTATTGTTATATTATTAAACTTTAGTATGTTATAGTTGAATTTGAGGTTTATAATATTAAAAATTAAGGTAAAACTGAGTCTTTAAGGGCTTCACTGACATTTAGCAAAAAAAAAAACACATAACCGCTGAAGGATAGTTCCAGATAATTCATCGAAAGTGTTTGCTTGATTTGTCCTCCACCCCCACCCCACCAGCATAAACTTTGCCCTGGCTTAAGGGGCAAATCCCTTCGTAGGGTATGCTTTTTCTCTGTATTTCGTTGGCAACTCAGTTTACCCAAAATGGTAAAGTTATTTTTTATTTTTATAGTTTACAAAAATTCAAAGTACAAACTGCCAATACAGTTATAAGTGGGGAAAATTCGAAAATGGAAACCATGGAAACTGGTCAACTTTTGGACTTGTTCTCCCACAAACCAACAGCCGGTGGAAGTTCTTCGTCGAATCCAGTGTCCGGAAGTGTTAAGGCGATCTTGGAAAATTTACCGGACTTGTGGGACCACAAACAGTATGAGAACGAATATGATTTGAGTCAATTTGTATCGAAGTTGAATGACTAATAAATGAAAAAGATTTATTTTTGTGTAAAATTGAAAAAGTATCAACTAATTACGCCTAGTTGTTAAACGTGAATTAAAAGTTGCACATTTAAAAAAATTAAGTTTCAAACTTTATTTGCTATATTCATAGACAACATTTGGATTCTCTTAATTTATTTACAGTTGCATTAGTTTATCTTTTTATCAAGTTTACTTGTGTTAAAAAATAAATCGTTTTATTACGAATTATCTAGTTTAAGTTTAACTCTGGTTTAATAATTTTAAACATATCAAGCTATACGTAATAGGTTAACTTTCATTTAAATTAATATTAAACAATTGAATTGATATGTTTTTGTTCAAACTTTTAATTTAACTTTAACTGGTGCTGTTCTGTATGTTATATAGAAATTCTATAAAACTATAGCGACTAATAGATATATTACAAAATTGTGTATTCTTTTGAAGATTATATAGTGATACAGAACAGCACCTTAAATTCTGGTTTAATATTTGATACTTCTTCTAGGACCGAAAGTTCAAATGAAGGTTCCTTTGCGCCCTAAAATAAAAAGTAGCAAGGACCGTATTCGATTTATATAATCTTATTAAATATTTAAAATTAATACAAATAAAAAAGACAAGGTAAAAATAATGAAATTTAAGGCTTGTGTATTGTAGTGTTGCCTAATTTTCTAGGCGCTTTTTGTGTATAATAATTTGGGCCTTTTTTCAAAATCGATTGTAAAACTCAAAAGTGAACAAACCCGAGTAGAATATTTCTTATTTTAATTTATCTGTTACAATTTCCCGAATAATATTTAATTTATTTTGATATGTTTACAAACAATTCTTAGGTCTTATTTAACGATATTTCTTTTTTATCGTATTGTACACAAATATCTCTTTTACTTTCACTTTTGAGTTTCATTGTAGTTAATAATGATGGCCTTTATGTGTTTAGGAAAGTTATTAAACAAAAATAAGTCTGTATGTATCTTTTGTGTAAGATAAGTTTGACCAGTGAATTGTTATTGAAATTCAAATAAAAAATGATATCGCTGTTTAATATTTGTAAATAATTATTGCTATTTTAAAAGAAAGATGTATACGCAAATATTGATTACATTAAAAAAAGAATAAATTTAAAGTACTTCTAATAGTAATTTCTTAGTAAAAACAGCGAAAATGGGCTTAAATGTTAGTATATTTGGTACAAAAATATCTGAATCCTGTGTGAATTTATTATGATCCTTGTAACTTATATTATTATAAACAAAATAAACTTATTTATATTGTATTTAATGTGTAAATTGACTGAACATCTGTAACGAGAGCAATAAATTCGTCAATAACCATAAATTTATTACTTTTTATTTATTTATTACTTTCAGGTTTTCATATGCACCCAACAAGTATTAAAATTAATAAATGAGAGCTCTCGCGCGGTTATACACATAGGGATATTAAATCAATACGCTCTGACCAATCTCGTGCAAGCAGCACATGGGCGTGTACATAGCAGCTGAACACACAATAAGTGGTGGGGGAAATTTCATGATACGGCTCAAAAATTTTACGTTAGTTAGACAGAGCACGAACATGGTTTTCATACCCAGAATACTTACGCTTTTTCAATCTATGTGATCCGCCTACCAAATGTGAAAAACACGAAATTTTTGAAATCTCCATTTTTGTAAATTTTCATTTTCGTTTTTAAAACTAATTGATATTGTTTTATTAACTTTTAAAGACATTAATGGTTATTGTTTTATTAACTTTTAAGGACACTAATGTTAATGGCAATATATAATGAATTATTTTAACCATCTATTGAATTTTTCTTATTTATTTTAATGGTGTGTATTGACAAATACTATAGTAACACTAATATCTATAAATAAAATTCGATAAAATAATGCTGATAAATTAGATTCCCGCTTGGTGTTTTTTCGGTTTTTATAAAATCCGTTTTTAATTAATTCTGCGGGAACCAGCAGCGCCACAGAGCTCTCGCGCGGTTTCGCACTAGGTATGGACTCAAGCAAAAATTAGAGACGCTAAAATCGCAAATCGGAGAGATTTTTTTTTTTTGGTCCAAAAAACGGCAAGGCTATAGTCTTGGTGTTTTTTCGGTTTATTATAAAATCCGTTTTTAATTAATTCTGCGGGAACCAGCAGCGCCACAGAGCTCTCGCGCGGTTTCGCACTAGGTATGGACTCAAGCAAAAATTAGACACGCTAAAATCGCAAATCGGAGAGATTTTTTTTTTTTGGTCCAAAAAACGGCAAGGCTATAGTCTTGGTGTTTTTTTCGGTTTTTATAAAATCCGTTTTTAATTAATTCTGCGGGAACCAGCAGCGCCACAGAGCTCTCGCGCGGTTTCGCACTAGGTATGGACTCAAGCAAAAATTAGACACGCTAAAATCGCAAATCGGAGAGATTTTTTTTTTTTGGTCCAAAAAACGGCAAGGCTATAGCCTTGGTGTTTTTTCGGTTTTTATAAAATCCGTTTTTAATTAATTCTGCGGGAACCAGCAGCGCCACAGAGCTCTCGCGCGGTTTCGCACTAGGTATGGACTCAAGCAAAAATTAGAGACGCTAAAATCGCAAATCGGAGAGATTTTTTTTTTTTGGTCCAAAAAACGGCAAGGCTATAGCCTTGGTGTTTTTTTCGGTTTTTATAAAATCCGTTTTTAATTAATTCTGCGGGAACCAGCAGCGCCACAGAGCTCTCGCGCGGTTTCGCACTAGGTATGGACTCAAGCAAAAATTAGACACGCTAAAATCGCAAATCGGAGAGATTTTTTTTTTTTTGGTCCAAAAAAACGGCAAGGCTATAGCCTTGGTGTTTTTTTCGGTTTTTATAAAATCCGTTTTTAATTAATTCTGCGGGAACCAGCAGCGCCACAGAGCTCTCGCGCGGTTTCGCACTAGGTATGGACTCAAGCAAAAATTAGAGACGCTAAAATCGCAAATCGGAGAGATTTTTTTTTTTTGGTCCAAAAAACGGCAAGGCTATAGTCTTGGTGTTTTTTCGGTTTTTATAAAATCCGTTTTTAATTAATTCTGCGGGAACCAGCAGCGCCACAGAACTCTCGCGCGGTTTCGCACTAGGTATGGACTCAAGCAAAAATTAGAGACGCTAAAATCGCAAATCGGAGAGATTTTTTTTTTTTGGTCCAAAAAACGGCAAGGCTATAGCCTTGGTGTTTTTTCGGTTTTTATAAAATCCGTTTTTAATTAATTCTGCGGGAACCAGCAGCGCCAAAGAGCTCTCGCGCGGTTTCGCACTAGGTATGGACTCAAGCAAAAATTAGAGACGCTAAAATCGCAAATCGGAGAGATTTTTTTTTTTTTGGTCCAAAAACGGCAAGGCTATAGCCTTGGTGTTTTTTCGGTTTTTATAAAATCCGTTTTTAATTAATTCTGCGGGAACCAGCAGCGCCACAGAGCTCTCGCGCGGTTTCGCACTAGGTATGGACTCAAGCAAAAATTAGACACGCTAAAATCGCAAATCGGAGAGATTTTTTTTTTTTGGTCCAAAAAACGGCAAGGCTATAGCCTTGGTGTTTTTTTCGGTTTTTATAAAATCCGTTTTTAATTAATTCTGCGGGAACCAGCAGCGCCACAGAGCTCTCGCGCGGTTTCGCACTAGGTATGGACTCAAGCAAAAATTAGAGACGCTAAAATCGCAAATCGGAGAGATTTTTTTTTTTTGGTCCAAAAAACGGCAAGGCTATAGCCTTGGTGTTTTTTCGGTTTTTATAAAATCCGTTTTTAATTAATTCTGCGGGAACCAGCAGCGCCACAGAGCTCTCGCGCGGTTTCGCACTAGGTATGGACTCAAGCAAAAATTAGACACGCTAAAATCGCAAATCGGAGAGATTTTTTTTTTTTGGTCCAAAAAACGGCAAGGCTATAGCCTTGGTGTTTTTTCGGTTTTTATAAAATCCGTTTTTAATTAATTCTGCGGGAACCAGCAGCGCCACAGAGCTCTCGCGCGGTTTCGCACTAGGTATGGACTCAAGCAAAAATTAGAGACGCTAAAATCGCAAATCGGAGAGATTTTTTTTTTTTTGGTCCAAAAAACGGCAAGGCTATAGCCTTGGTGTTTTTTCGGTTTTTATAAAATCCGTTTTTAATTAATTCTGCGGGAACCAGCAGCGCCACAGAGCTCTCGCGCGGTTTCGCACTAGGTATGGACTCAAGCAAAAATTAGAGACGCTAAAATCGCAAATCGGAGAGATTTTTTTTTTTTTGGTCCAAAAAACGGCAAGGCTATAGCCTTGGTGTTTTTTCGGTTTTTATAAAATCCGTTTTTAATTAATTCTGCGGGAACCAGCAGCGCCACAGAGCTCTCGCGCGGTTTCGCACTAGGTATGGACTCAAGCAAAAATTAGAGACGCTAAAATCGCAAATCGGAGAGATTTTTTTTTTTTGGTCCAAAAACGGCAAGGCTATAGCCTTGGTGTTTTTTCGGTTTTTATAAAATCCGTTTTTAATTAATTCTGCGGGAACCAGCAGCGCCACAGAGCTCTCGCGCGGTTTCGCACTAGGTATGGACTCAAGCAAAAATTAGACACGCTAAAATCGCAAATCGGAGAGATTTTTTTTTTTTGGGTCCAAAAAACGGCAAGGCTATAGCCTTGGTGTTTTTTTCGGTTTTTATAAAATCCGTTTTTAATTAATTCTGCGGGAACCAGCAGCGCCACAGAGCTCTCGCGCGGTTTCGCACTAGGTATGGACTCAAGCAAAAATTAGAGACGCTAAAATCGCAAATCGGAGAGATTTTTTTTTTTTGGTCCAAAAAACGGCAAGGCTATAGCCTTGGTGTTTTTTTTCGGTTTTTATAAAATCCGTTTTTAATTAATTCTGCGGGAACCAGCAGCGCCACAGAGCTCTCGCGCGGTTTCGCACTAGGTATGGACTCAAGCAAAAATTAGACACGCTAAAATCGCAAATCGGAGAGATTTTTTTTTTTTTGGTCCAAAAAACGGCAAGGCTATAGCCTTGGTGTTTTTTCGGTTTTTATAAAATCCGTTTTTAATTAATTCTGCGGGAACCAGCAGCGCCACAGAGCTCTCGCGCGGTTTCGCACTAGGTATGGACTCAAGCAAAAATTAGAGACGCTAAAATCGCAAATCGGAGAGATTTTTTTTTTTTGGTCCAAAAAACGGCAAGGCTATAGCCTTGGTGTTTTTTCGGTTTTTATAAAATCCGTTTTTAATTAATTCTGCGGGAACCAGCAGCGCCACAGAGCTCTCGCGCGGTTTCGCACTAGGTATGGACTCAAGCAAAAATTAGACACGCTAAAATCGCAAATCGGAGAGATTTTTTTTTTTTGGTCCAAAAAACGGCAAGGCTATAGCCTTGGTGTTTTTTCGGTTTTTATAAAATCCGTTTTTAATTAATTCTGCGGGAACCAGCAGCGCCACAGAGCTCTCGCGCGGTTTCGCACTAGGTATGGACTCAAGCAAAAATTAGAGACGCTAAAATCGCAAATCGGAGAGATTTTTTTTTTTTTGGTCCAAAAAACGGCAAGGCTATAGCCTTGGTGTTTTTTCGGTTTTTATAAAATCCGTTTTTAATTAATTCTGCGGGAACCAGCAGCGCCACAGAGCTCTCGCGCGGTTTCGCACTAGGTATGGACTCAAGCAAAAATTAGAGACGCTAAAATCGCAAATCGGAGAGATTTTTTTTTTTTGGTCCAAAAAACGGCAAGGCTATAGCCTTGGTGTTTTTTCGGTTTTTATAAAATCCGTTTTTAATTAATTCTGCGGGAACCAGCAGCGCCACAGAGCTCTCGCGCGGTTTCGCACTAGGTATGGACTCAAGCAAAAATTAGAGACGCTAAAATCGCAAATCGGAGAGATTTTTTTTTTTTTGGTCCAAAAACGGCAAGGCTATAGCCTTGGTGTTTTTTCGGTTTTTATAAAATCCGTTTTTAATTAATTCTGCGGGAACCAGCAGCGCCACAGAGCTCTCGCGCGGTTTCGCACTAGGTATGGACTCAAGCAAAAATTAGAGACGCTAAAATCGCAAATCGGAGAGATTTTTTTTTTTTTGGTCCAAAAAACGGCAAGGCTATAGCCTTGGTGTTTTTTCGGTTTTTATAAAATCCGTTTTTAATTAATTCTGCGGGAACCAGCAGCGCCACAGAGCTCTCGCGCGGTTTCGCACTAGGTATGGACTCAAGCAAAAATTAGAGACGCTAAAATCGCAAATCGGAGAGATTTTTTTTTTTTGGTCCAAAAAACGGCAAGGCTATAGCCTTGGTGTTTTTTCGGTTTTTATAAAATCCGTTTTTAATTAATTCTGCGGGAACCAGCAGCGCCACAGAGCTCTCGCGCGGTTTCGCACTAGGTATGGACTCAAGCAAAAATTAGACACGCTAAAATCGCAAATCGGAGAGATTTTTTTTTTTTTGGTCCAAAAAACGGCAAGGCTATAGCCTTGGTGTTTTTTCGGTTTTTATAAAATCCGTTTTTAATTAATTCTGCGGGAACCAGCAGCGCCACAGAGCTCTCGCGCGGTTTCGCACTAGGTATGGACTCAAGCAAAAATTAGACACGCTAAAATCGCAAATCGGAGAGATTTTTTTTTTTTGGTCCAAAAAACGGCAAGGCTATAGCCTTGGTGTTTTTTCGGTTTTTATAAAATCCGTTTTTAATTAATTCTGCGGGAACCAGCAGCGCCACAGAGCTCTCGCGCGGTTTCGCACTAGGTATGGACTCAAGCAAAAATTAGAGACGCTAAAATCGCAAATCGGAGAGATTTTTTTTTTTTGGTCCAAAAAACGGCAAGGCTATAGTCTTGGTGTTTTTTCGGTTTTTATAAAATCCGTTTTTAATTAATTCTGCGGGAACCAGCAGCGCCACAGAGCTCTCGCGCGGTTTCGCACTAGGTATGGACTCAAGCAAAAATTAGACACGCTAAAATCGCAAATCGGAGAGATTTTTTTTTTTTTGGTCCAAAAAACGGCAAGGCTATAGCCTTGGTGTTTTTTCGGTTTTTATAAAATCCGTTTTTAATTAATTCTGCGGGAACCAGCAGCGCCACAGAGCTCTCGCGCGGTTTCGCACTAGGTATGGACTCAAGCAAAAATTAGACACGCTAAAATCGCAAATCGGAGAGATTTTTTTTTTTTGGTCCAAAAAACGGCAAGGCTATAGCCTTGGTGTTTTTTCGGTTTTTATAAAATCCGTTTTTAATTAATTCTGCGGGAACCAGCAGCGCCACAGAGCTCTCGCGCGGTTTCGCACTAGGTATGGACTCAAGCAAAAATTAGAGACGCTAAAATCGCAAATCGGAGAGATTTTTTTTTTTTGGTCCAAAAAACGGCAAGGCTATAGCCTTGGTGTTTTTTCGGTTTTTATAAAATCCGTTTTTAATTAATTCTGCGGGAACCAGCAGCGCCACAGAGCTCTCGCGCGGTTTCGCACTAGGTATGGACTCAAGCAAAAATTAGAGACGCTAAAATCGCAAATCGGAGAGATTTTTTTTTTTTGGTCCAAAAAACGGCAAGGCTATAGCCTTGGTGTTTTTTTTCGGTTTTTATAAAATCCGTTTTTAATTAATTCTGCGGGAACCAGCAGCGCCACAGAGCTCTCGCGCGGTTTCGCACTAGGTATGGACTCAAGCAAAAATTAGACACGCTAAAATCGCAAATCGGAGAGATTTTTTTTTTTTGGTCCAAAAAACGGCAAGGCTATAGCCTTGGTGTTTTTTCGGTTTTTATAAAATCCGTTTTTAATTAATTCTGCGGGAACCAGCAGCGCCACAGAGCTCTCGCGCGGTTTCGCACTAGGTATGGACTCAAGCAAAAATTAGACACGCTAAAATCGCAAATCGGAGAGATTTTTTTTTTTTGGTCCAAAAAACGGCAAGGCTATAGCCTTGGTGTTTTTTCGGTTTTTATAAAATCCGTTTTTAATTAATTCTGCGGGAACCAGCAGCGCCACAGAGCTCTCGCGCGGTTTCGCACTAGGTATGGACTCAAGCAAAAATTAGACACGCTAAAATCGCAAATCGGAGAGATTTTTTTTTTTTGGTCCAAAAAACGGCAAGGCTATAGCCTTGGTGTTTTTTCGGTTTTTATAAAATCCGTTTTTAATTAATTCTGCGGGAACCAGCAGCGCCACAGAGCTCTCGCGCGGTTTCGCACTAGGTATGGACTCAAGCAAAAATTAGACACGCTAAAATCGCAAATCGGAGAGATTTTTTTTTTTTGGTCCAAAAAACGGCAAGGCTATAGCCTTGGTGTTTTTTCGGTTTTTATAAAATCCGTTTTTAATTAATTCTGCGGGAACCAGCAGCGCCACAGAGCTCTCGCGCGGTTTCGCACTAGGTATGGACTCAAGCAAAAATTAGACACGCTAAAATCGCAAATCGGAGAGATTTTTTTTTTTTGGTCCAAAAAACGGCAAGGCTATAGCCTTGGTGTTTTTTCGGTTTTTATAAAATCCGTTTTTTTAATTAATTCTGCGGGAACCAGCAGCGCCACAGAGCTCTCGCGCGGTTTCGCACTAGGTATGGACTCAAGCAAAAATTAGACACGCTAAAATCGCAAATCGGAGAGATTTTTTTTTTTTGGTCCAAAAAACGGCAAGGCTATAGCCTTGGTGTTTTTTTCGGTTTTTATAAAATCCGTTTTTAATTAATTCTGCGGGAACCAGCAGCGCCACAGAGCTCTCGCGCGGTTTCGCACTAGGTATGGACTCAAGCAAAAATTAGACACGCTAAAATCGCAAATCGGAGAGATTTTTTTTTTTTGGTCCAAAAAACGGCAAGGCTATTAATATTAAACAATATTGTTTATTTTTATTCCATTCAATAATAGCATAATACATTTTAAACACAAAATTAATAACAATCACAGGACACAATTTAAATAATTAATTTATTGCGTAATTCTTTACCTATTAATTAATTAGCTATTGTTTCCTCTGTGTCGATCTGCAATCCATTGCTTGATCCTTTCCGATAATTCGATATCGGCGATCACTTGATCCATGGTGAGTGGTGAGCGATTGAACGGATCTGTTTGGTCACTAAGAAGGTGCCTGAAAACAAAGATATCTCTTGAAACTATGTCATTTACAATTCCTGAAGGATCATTCTTTAGGATATAATCATGTAGCAAATTTTAAAAATGTTTCACTTACCTAGCAATTGTGGTTCGGTCAACAATCTGTTTAGAACTGGGCAAAATGACAGGATCTGACATCAAGGTTGACATGATCGGATCCAGGAATTCTTCAGGTGCTTCTGCAAGTACTTCTTCCACAGCTTGTTGCTGCATTGCCAGTTCAGAGACTTTTGTAGCAACTTGTTGCAGTTCACTGATAAGGGCTCCGCCACCTATACGAGCTATTACACAAATAATTAGACTTTGATTTGATTGAACATTAAATCTTCACCTAAAACATCTTCTGCCAATGAGAACAACTGTGGACTATAGGAGCGGCCATCTTGTGAAACAGCTAAACAAAACGCATCGCTTTCGTATAAGTGAGCGTAAATTTTACAGATGTTTAAAACTGTATTTGCAGGGTCGAATTCATACTCTTTTTGGTCCTTAACCTAAGGGAATAATTTGGGAATTTATTGGGATTTCTATCGTAGTCAAATTACCTTAAAATTCTTCTTATTCGGTCCTACTAGATTGAATAAGAAGTAATTTAACATGGCAGCTACCCGATCCATCATTGTGGAATGCGTGAAAACTGTTGTTATTTCTGATGTTAAGAACTCTAAAGTATGGATTGTTTCCCGTCCTAAAATATTGTCGAATCTTGCGATCATTCCGATATGTTGAAGATGACCTAAGTTTTGTTGGCGTTCTTGTGTTGGCAAAGAGTTCCATTCGCCATTTTCTCTATAAATATTTATAAGAATGTCTTTACAACTAATTTATAGGATAATTTAACTGTTAAAATATATTAAATTATTTATGCACATACATAACTTCATGCCTATTCGCATTAAATGGGGTTGCAGAATACCCTTTACATCCATTCGCATCTTGACAATCTTTCGCCATTCAACTCTATCTTTTGCTGCATTCAGATTCATCAAGTTCTTCATACATTTATGTAACATTATTTAATAAATCATACCTTGCAGTTTGCATCGTTTTCAGTTGTGCCATATTAGATAAAGATTCATCTAGCAAAAACACAGCATCATTCATTAATAAATTAACAAATCGCAAGAACAACGGTGGAGTTACTGCTTCCATATTTGCTTCGGCTTCAACTGCTAATTGCCTAACATAACACACACACACACAAATTAGCTAATTTAGTAAACATTTGAAATAAAATTTTAAAAAACCCACTTAAAATAAACACGATGTTCTTCCAACTGCCATAAATAATCCATAACAATATACATGGGTCTTCTATAGTTAAATTTCTGCTCGAACTGCACACTTTGACCAGTCATTTCAATTCCAACAAACACATCTAATAAATTTCGCACAATCTAAGAACAAAACTACATTTCATCTAATGTGACAAACACAATTGTCTTATACATATAAAATCAAATTGTTTAAAATAGAACAGAAATTAAAACAAACCTCTTTTCGATACGGATGAGTTTTAAACAGTCGCTCCCTCTGGAATCGTCCCATAGGATTCATCTCCGTCGGAGCATCTTTATTATACGGTAATAGAGCCTCTAAACACTCCGCCATACGAGCTCTTAAATGAGGATTTCTCATCCGTTGTGGGGAGCCCATAAAAACTAACACCATCGTCAAAATCGGGTCCAAGAAATCATAGCCCTGCTCCTCAAGTGCTTGCGGATGAAAACGACGCAAAAATGAGAGATAACCGACTGTATTTTCTATCACAAATTCAGGAATGCATCTAAAATATTTTGTGGATTTAGATTTGATTTTTATTATTGTGTTTGTTGGTTACTTTAAAGTATCAGGTACCGTGTCGGGTAACGGAAAGGTTATGGGTCGAAAGATGAGCGGCGCGTATGTTGACAGGTCTTTCGGTGGGTCACAGCTCATGGTGACCTGGGTCAACCATGTTGCGGTTGCCATATGGAATTGCGATAACATTATAAGTAAATTTGGTTCTAGTAGAACGGCTCGTAATGAACGATATCTAAAACATTTTGTGTACATGTAGAAACATTTGTAAAACGTGTACAGTTTATGAAATGATTTCTTTGAATAATAAAAGCTCATCAACTATTTAGTACTAAAAGTACATAATAAAAATGAATAAATGAATGAATGAAAACGAATTACCTCGTCATAGAAGACTCCAATCTTTGTTTAATCGTATCTAAAACGTCACTAGCACCAGCAGATTGATTAATAGCATCATTATACGCTCTCTGAATCTGACCAATATCCTAAATAATTCATATATTATTTACAAATAAATTAAACGAAATGTTGATGTATTGATTTATAATAGTTTACCTGATTCATTCTTACAAGCTGGTCCACCGACACCCGGAAACCTAAATCCAGAGTCCGGTGAGCTAAATAAAAGCACTCCGTAACAAAATTGTACGAATCGGCCATAGGCCGTGATGCACTACTACTAGAATCATCATCTGATGAAATCGGAATTAAACATGTCTCTGAACCTAAATCGGGCATATGAACACCTTTCCTTACTCGATCAACCTCCTAAATTATTTATTTAATATATAGTTCCAAATTAAAAGTTTGCAAACGCTCAAACTCACCGGTACGGCACAATAAGTCGGGTCAACCTTAAGTATTTTACCGTTTTTACTGTTTGAGCAAAATGGCTGGCACAAATTGAGCACGATGTTGGCTAAATTGATCATAAACCCGTCGCTGACGCTACTAAATTGGGCTGGATTAAAGTCCATGGCGTGCGCATTCCATAATTTCCCTCTACCTGTATTTGCTTTCAAACATTGCGCTAACCAATTTAGTGTCCGATTTCGGATTACTTTTGAGCATTTTAGTAACTTTAAAAATACACGATGAAGCTTTTCGTTTATTGTTGCTGTACTTGTCCATAAATTGCTTTCCATTATGGAAGACGTCTACAATTTTATAGCGTTGTTATTTAGAGAGGGAGGTGTGTGGGTGGTAGGGAGTATTTATATGTTTACCTGATCGAGTGGTTTATCGAAGAATTCGTATACGCCATTGAATGTTTTTGGTAAAATCGAAATACATAATAGAGAACCGAGTAGAGTATTTGAGAAGCCTATACCGACGTCTAAATTAGCTGGGGTACACAGATCGAGTAAAACATTCGCGAATGCTTCGTTGGAAGAAAATAGATCGAGAGTTGTATAAATAAAGTCAGGGACGTTTACTAAAGTTGCTCGGGCCGCTTCGATATGAACCAGTTTTAAAAGCGGGCCGAAAACCGATAAAAATGTGTTTTCATCTGAAGAAACAATATTTTTAATTCTTTACAAATAATTAATAAACAAACATATTACATACCATCTGGAGAGAAATCCCTCGCGATATCAGCGAAAAACTTATCAATATAGCAACATGGCTCCTTTATAGCATCTAAAATTTGCACAATAAAATCCTGCCCTGGGAAAAGGTCCGGTTGGGTCAACGCAAGCAAAACATTACGAATGATCAAACTAGACGCCGTCGTTTTCACATTTACCTCACAGTTATAATCATTTAGCCGCATATAGCACCGAAACAAATAAGTTAAAACCTGTTTTTCGCACACATCTGAATTGACGTTCTTAACTTTAGGAATAATAAAATGTTCGGGTGATTCTAGTAAGATGCGTTCGAATAACGCCTGTTCTAGAAGTTCCAAATCAATGGTTGTTTGATTAAAACTACCGGCCAAATCTTCTAGAAATACTACTTGTATATCATCGTGTCTCCGATTTTTGTTGATCGTAAAGAAAAATACATTTTCGATAATATTATTTAATTTTAGTATAGATTGGAATGATGTTTCATCTTTGGGATCTAGTTTAATATCTGCTGAAGCTTCTTCATCAGTGTCGATTAGCGCTGCAAACGGATTTGCAGACATACTTCAAGAAATATTATAAAATTGTGCTAATTATATAGTTAAAGCAACTCGAAGTTTTTATAAATTAGCATATTTGTACATGTTTAGGTTATGCTTTAAAATTTCTACATCTGTCATCTTTGGGTTGCGTCCAAACACTCAAATTATTGTATGCTTCATTTTCCTATTAATCACATCATTAAAAACTACGTTATATTTTCAATTAAGTTATACATTTGTATTATAATCATTTACAATATATTTTAAATATTATTCAAACTTTAAATGGCCTTTATCTATCTTTTATAACAATTGTTATAATTTGTTTAAATAATGAGCACTGAACGTACACCAACGCCAACGTTGACAACTTTTGGTTAGTTTAGGGAAACATCAGATGACTCAAAACGTGCGAAATTTTTGAATTTGAACTTTATTTTTAAACTTTATACCAATTTTAAATTGCTATTATAAATCTATTATACATATTTATAACCAGAACTAAATTCTACGTCATTTGAACCCAAACTCGATCTTATACTTGCAAAAATATTGTTAAGTTAGCCCGGGTTTATTAACCCGGAGTAGTGTGAACCAAAATAAATTAAACCCGGGTTATGGTATACTCGGTTAATTGTAACACGAGTATTTTTGGACTTAAAAATCGAGTTTGGATTGAAATTAACAGGAATTTGATCAGGGATGCAATTTTGCTATTTAAGAAAAGCTATGGGAATTTCTAGTCGCTAATTTAATTAATAATATAGCCTTATAGGTTCGTTTGACTTCAGCGGTATTAGGGAGTAAATATTGTACAGATGTTCTTAATTTCTGTTTATGGTCGAACTAATCAATTAATCATACAAATTAGCTTCCCTAAACAAGTAGATCAACAACAAAATTAAGATCAAAAGTGCAAAGATGTATTGGAAAGATGATTTCGCAAGCCTGGAATGTTATAAATATAGCCTTCAGTCACAAATGCGCACACACAAATCTCATACACACTGACACGTGTGCAGAGAAGTGACGTCACTGCGTCCATTGTCGTGATTGGCTGTAAAGTGGAGGCTCGGCGGCCGGGTAGCCTATAACGTAAGGGGCGCGTAATACGAAGAAAAAAAAACGGAAAAGCGATTGTGAAAGCGACATTGGCAAGACGAGAGAGGCTCGTTTCCATTTCAAATTCAATTCAACCAACCAACCAGTTACGGTTCGGTCGCGGAGCAAATCAGATGCGAACTGAGTACTAGTAAAACGAGTGCAAGTGCTTTCTTATCAACCTTGGGAGTTTCACTTCAAACGAGTTCATTTTTTCTTCTCCTCCTTAATTATCTTATTCTGAACTGCTTCTACTTTTGATCAGTAGTCCTTTTTGAGCACCCAGACGTCAAAATGACGCCGGCAGAATCTGAAAAAGGATTCTTCCGCAGAAATGCAGGTCAGTTATAAATTTTATTCAGTTTTACCCCCCTTCTTTTAAATAGGACTTTTATGAGTTGTTTCTATTATTTTAAATTCAAATATTTTGCATGTTTTTCCACAATATATTTTAATTTATATTCAAAACGTGTCTATCAATAATTAATATTTCATGATATTATAATATATAGAAAATGTAAAGTGTGTATGCAATTTATTACTGTATATTAAACAGTTTTAATATATAAATAAAATATAGTATATTTTTAGAAAATTATATATTTTACAGAAATTTAGTATTTTTTTTAAATGAAATATGTATATATATATATATATATATATATATATATATATTTAAATCCGCAGATTTTGCTGATGTTCGTATTTATAATTATTATGACGTACTTTAGACATAAATGTATTGCGAATTTCAACATTCCAGCGCCAAATATGGCATACCTTGATGCAACATGACCTATTGCTATTTTTCGACATTTATCAATATTATATCTCTATTAGTTAAGTTTTTTTTTTTGCTACCATTAATATTTCGAAAACTAATACGTTAAACGTCAAAATATTAATTTATATTCTGATAACAAAAATTTCGTTAAATAACATGCTATATAAACGGTGTAGTACTTTAAGAAATATTATCTATTGTGTAGCTACAAAATTTATATAACCATCAATACTATATAAAAACCAATGATAATCTTAGGAATTTGTTAATTTAAAATGTAGGTTCGCATTACAATATTTACATGTGTTTAAGATGATGTATAAATAAGAATATTTCAATGCCAAAAGATTTTTAAAAAAATGGTTTAAGATAGATTGACCAACAAAAATAGATACTGTATATTTTTAGAAGACACAAATCTATTGCAAATGAAAAACATGAACTTCATATTTCTAAGGTACTTACATATGATTGTAAGTAATTCAAAACGTGAGATAACTAATAATAAATATAAATTCCCATGTACTGAAAACGGCCTTGAGCATACACATAAAATTTGTAAATTAAAATCGAAAATTTGATTAATATTTAAAAATAACTCATATTATTTAGTGTAACACAGCAATTATATCTATATATATATATGATGCTGATGGATGACACAGTAGCGCTGAAGTTATTATTAAATTAATTAAATAAGTGCATTTTCTGTTGCCAATTTCCGGATAGATTGTGTCATTTTATTTGATATATGGAATTGTATCCGAACCATATCTATTACAGCAGACGGATCGGATAACCATGTTTAAAAAAAGTTTGAATGAAAGAAAGAAAGGTCGCCCTATTTTATTAAATACTTATAATTTTATGTTTATTGCCATGGTTAAACTTAATTCTTTCATTGCAAATGAATACCGGTTATTTAAATTACCTTGTTCATCTAGCCTTCGGTTAAATATAGCATGTGCCCTCCTCGTATATTATAATTAATCGTGAAAAATCAAGATTATAAATAATGATTAACTAATTAACAATTGTTTACCAATAATACTATAATAATTGTTAATCTACTTATTTTAATTCATGGTCATTTCATTTAGTTAATTATATATTCGCAAATGTAAACCGATATCACCATAATACCGGTTACGCAATGCGTAACCAGTCCGAAAAAGAAAATATATTTAAGTCAATTTCCAAATTAACTGCTGACTAACACAACAAAAAATAGCCTGAAATTTATAAACTCGGTTACGTTTCAGAACATAACCAGATTATTCCTTGGTTATTTGTGTAACCGTAACCAAATTTTGCTGAGAAGAATGCATTTATAGATTTTAGAAACTTGGTTACGCTCCAAAGACCAAAGCGTTAGTAATTTGTAGTAAAGAAATGTAATAGAAAAACCGCAATGCATCGAAACTAGTGCACACGTTAAATGATAGTGTTAAAGACCGCAGAAATTAACATAATTCGTAGTATCTCTACTTAAGAATCGAGTGCATTGTGCATCTATTATGAAGTTCGTCGACCCAGAAACAATAAACCCCAACCCTATTGGTCGTGCTGAACTGACCCGGTTTCCCTATTGGTCGGTTTCAGATCGCGTGAGCTGTCGACAAGTCCTCAACGGGATGGTCATCTTAGGATTCATGTTCAACTATATGTTGCGCGTGAATCTAACAATTGCCATCGTCGATATGGTGGCGCCAATCACGGATACAAACGATACTAGTCTGGCAAATAAATTTGATATGAATTCAACAATGGACGCATTCGAAAATGGAACAGACTTCCAAAATGTGATCACTACCAGTGATGCAAAATTTCATTGGAACAAATATGAACAGAATTATATTTTAGGTTGTTTCTTCTGGGGCTATGTCTTAACGGAGCTACCCGGTGGACGATTAGCAGAAGTTATTGGTGCCAGAAGGTTTGTAAATTTTATGTTTTATAAGCAAAAAAATGCTGGTATTGCTAGTTACATTTTATATAATATTCTCCAGCTATTAATTATTATGTTTTAATACATCCACATAATTAAATTTGCTAGAATAATAACATTTTATTACTTAGTCTGAGAGATGTTGTCAAGTAAATTAATCACTGGGCTTATATCAAAATTGTTATATAATTTTAGATAACGTGAAAACAATTTTAAATTTATGGGGTCTAATTATTTTTAATCAATTTATTAAAAGTCAAAAGTGAAAAGGTGCAGCAAAATTAATGGAAAGTCTATTTAACTTATAAATTAGAGCAATTCCAGTCCAATGAACCTTTTGCAAAAGTTGTTTTAGCACCTTAAAGGCACATTTATGTTAAGTTATATTAAGAGCTTAAATATTCAATTGTGTAACATTCTCAGAATTTCGAAAAAAAAAGATTACGAATTAATGTTAATGCTGTTTACGAAAGATTGTTTTGCAAAAATACGCTAATATTTAATACGCGGGAAAAACACATGGTCAGGTACAAATTCTTGGTTACTACACCTAATAACACGTTTCAATTTCCGAGAATTGTTGTGATCTTAAGAGTGAAAAAAAGGCCTGTACCTGTCATGACGCATAACGATTAGCAACAAATTACTTAAATTTATAGAGAAATTAAAAAGTAAATACCAAATAAACTGTTTCATTGCAGAGTTTTTGGATACTCCATGCTGGCAGCTTCTCTGATAACGCTTTTAACGCCACTAGCATGTAACTTGAGTATCTACGCAGTAATTCTTTTGCGAATCCTTCTGGGGCTTTTCTTGGGAGCGACCTGGCCGGCGATGCCACCCATGGCATCCAAATGGATACCTCCGATGGAGCGTTCGAAATTCATCGCAAACATGATGGCGTCATCGCTTGGAGCGGCGATCACCATGCCCGTTTGCGGCTTTTTGATTTATAATTTGGGGTGGCCCAGCGTTTTCTATATCACAGGTTAGTTTAGGCAGTTTTTTCTCAACATAAATTCAATTTTGAACGATGTTAGTTTTACAACATTAGCAAAAATTAGATTATATGATGAATCATTTAGGGTTTAGCATTATGTTAATTTACCAATTTAATCAAATATACGAAAGATATTCAAGGTTTAAAATTAACATTTTGTCGTTGATGTCATATTTTAGTAGCGTGTTAAACGTACGCAGTTTCAAAAGATGAAATTTTTTTTTTGTTGTTTCATCGTGCGTTTAGGAAAATAAAATCTTGAAACAAATGATAACGATATTTTTTATATATATATATATATATATATATATATATATATATATATATAGTAATTAATGTTGATTTGATCTAAAAATTAGCATCTATAAAATGCAACCGGACATAAGGCTAGACAAATATTATTTATTTTAAGAATGACTCTGTTATATTTAAAGACAAAGTTCGAAAACAAAACAGAAAAATATTCCAATTCCAATGGAATTTTTTTTAACAGGCGCCGATAAAACAGTGCACAATACAATTTCATGGACAATATTCTATAATTATTGAATTCATATGCTAGAATTATGTTTATGAATTGCCTTGTCTAACTTTTTATTATCCAAAAGTTGACCTTTTTGAACGCACAAACTTTGACGCCAATCAAATTACTTATAAATTCTATATTTATCAAAATTGTTATAAAACGAGTATATTATTGTGTCTCATAGTTTATCAGAATATTCTATAGGAGGTATCAAGTTACAAAATAATTGTTAGTTACTCGTACAACTCGAGCATTTATTTGGGTTGCAATGGAAACTTTGTGGTATCATACGATCATTTCTTTTGCATTTATCTATTTATTTGCACTAGTTTCACAACATTGTTTGACCTGAACGCGATCTGATTAGTATTGCTTAATTTAAATATAAATGTTAATTAACTATACTTCCAACAAATTCGTTTTTAAATATATATATATATATATATATATATATATATATATATATATATATATATATATATTCGGATTACTTCACTTATTACGCCGATCATAGACAGAATGATGAATTCTGTCTACTCATATTAGTAATGTTTGACGATGAATATAACACATATAGCAAAGAAAAAATGCAAAATACAATAGATAAATATGAATTAATGATTTTTGTCCTTACCAACTAAATAGTTATAGTTATACATGAGAAGGTCAAATAACTACATTTTTTTTAAATTTGATTCATGAATCATTTTAGAAACATATGGGTTTGAAAATTATTATTTAACACACAAACTCGTTTAAATATGTTCAATTTAATTATCGCCACATATCCTCAAGTGACTTTTAATCTCGCGAAAAACCGAAAATATTGAATAAACGCCTCGATTATATATATATATATATATATATATATATATATATATATATATATATATATATATATATATATATATATAATATATATATATATATATATATATATATATATATATATATATATATATATATATATACATATATTTCGAACACCTAGGCGTATGCAACCCGCGGTTCTTGTCAGCTGACTTGGTTGCCCTAACAATCAAGTATTTTAATATGTACATACTTATTTTTCAGAGTGCTAAAATGTCTATTTGTTTCCCCAATAGGTCTAATCGGACTAGTTTGGTCTATAATCTGGTTCTTAGTCGTATTTGACACTCCTGCAACTCATCCTCGAATAACCGTAGAAGAGCGTGAATTTATTGAGCAGTCCATTGAAAAAGCCTCCGGAAATGGCAAGAATATGAAGCCTAGCCGTGTGCCATGGGGCCAAATTTTAACTTCAGGACCCGTTTGGGCAATTGTGGTCACTCACGGATGTTCCGTTTTTGGATACTTTACCGTAGTCAACCAATTACCAACATACATGAAAGATGTACTACATTTCAACATCAAAGAGGTAAACATATACAAATCAAATATAAGGTTTAATCAGACATATAACCGAATGAGTCCGTACGCATGCGCGTTTAGTTCCTATTTTTTTAATTTAATGTATATTATATTGTTCATTCAATTAATTTCAATAAATAATAAAACACTTATCTGATGATCAAATATTTATATTTTATAAACACTGTTTACTGTGCCAAACAATAATAACGCCATAAAATATTGCAACATTTTTCTTTTATCTATAATGTTATCGTAAATTACTTTTTAAAAAAATTGTTACTCGCTACACGGTAATCACTTTAATTGCGGTTAGTGGAGTGGCACTAGCCGCCATCAATTTGCTACTCTCGCGCTCGATATATTTTATTTAATAAAAACATAATCTATTTTTTGTTTTATCAAATATTGCTACAAAATGTCCTTGTCGCGAAAATATACCAATTAAAATTTGACTGGCCACTTTAACTTGTTATTGTTGATCTGTTTATTTAAATAAATGAAAATGACGTCACGCCATGTTGACATTTAAACTTTGATCTGCAGTACAATAAGAGGATACTACGGTTGAATACATTTTAATGTAATTAAAACAGTAAATTATTATTCAAAGTGCGCAATTCTTTGTTTAGTTATTTAAATGTATGCATTTGTTTCATAAACCAGTTGATGATGCAATTTCGCTATATTTTACTGGTCAATACCAACGACAAAAGGCATTTGTTGTTGTTTATGGCTTAAATTGCCCTATGGGCAAATCTGTTCAATTAATAAAGGTATAATTAACACAAAATCATTGAGCGTGTCCCGTTAAAAGTGGAATATAATTATTTTGTTGTTGGTACAAATGTATCTTTTTTGTTCCATTCATAAAATATAATTGCGTCAATTTCGTATGAATTTACAATTTTAAAAAATCGTAAATCATTATTTGCAATTGTATACTATTTGTAATTTGTTCATGTATTTCATTTTTAGAATGGACTATTATCAAGTTTGCCATATTTTGGTAAATATATCATGGCCGTTTTGGCCTCATGGTTAGCGGATCATCTCCGAAGAACTGGCAAGTTAAGCACGACCGCAACAAGAAAAATATTTACTACTTTTGGTAAGAAAAATTACTTTTTATCTAATATTAAAACAATTTTGTACATTATACATACATAACTGCATACCTATTCCCATCAAATGGGGTTGCAGAAAAACCCTTTACATCCATTCCCATCTTGATAATCTTTCGCCAATCAACTCTATCCTTAGAAACTTCTTTTCTTTCATTCAGAAAATATATATATATATATATATATTTATTTATATTGCTTATAGCTGTAACGTCGCCCGGTTTACTCATGATAGCCCAAGCCTATTTAGGCCTCACCGCGGCATTTTCAGTAACTATTTTCACGATAGCCCTCACAATAAATGGCGCTGTAACAGCGGGTTACCTCGCCAACGGCTTAGATATCGCTCCGAATTTTTCGGGCACGATATTCGGGATGGCAAACACACTTTCGTCAATCGGAGGTTTCGTGTCTGCGTTCATGGTAGCCGCGTTGACAAATGAAGACAACAGTTTCGAGCAATGGCGCTGGGTGTTTTGGATTTTGGCGGTCATTTATATATTTGGTGGTTACAACTATTTGATACTTGGTAGCGGGGAGCAACAACCGTGGAATTCGGTGCAAGCACCTTGGACCGATTCAGAGAAACCTGTTGATGAGTGCCTCGAATATATGCCGCTCACCAAACAGGAGAAACCGACTGTATCGCCTTGATGGCAACAATTCGGATAGACGAGTTTTTAAGTAAGTTTAATTACGTCATAGATGCGCACAGAACTCATGCGCATTAAAGACAATTGCATTTACCTAATGAAACCCGTTTATTATAGTGTGAATTTTATTTTAAACTCAGTTTAATTGTCTTATTTGTATATTTGTGTGTGGGTGAATGAGTAATTATATATGTATATATACACTAATAAGATCTGCTCATTTACTTATTATTAATTAGTTAAATTAACTAATTATTATTTAGTTTATTAATTTGGAAAATTAATTGTAATACGTCGATTTAAATGTAACCGCTATTTTAACTTTTAACCGCAATTACTTAATTAAAAATATTTTATTAAACTATATTCGTAAAATGATTATAAATATTTCTATGTATCTCTAATAATATTTGTAAAAGCTTAATTCTAACTAGAATCCAAAAAGGCGTTATCATTTTACGAATATTTCATTCCATTTCTAGTGCTTATAAATTTTGTGAATGATATAAGTTATATTTGATTTTAAAACGACACCCTCTCTCGTTATCACTAGATAAGTGACCTCTATAGTCTATAACGATATAAACCATGCCCGTAAAAACATAGTCACTATTTATCCATTTCACACCCTAATTCCGATAGCTGTTATCGCACTGATAACACCGGATACACCAGTGTGTACTACGACTTTTGATTCAAACTTCCAATTGAAAAACCCATTTTGATATTAAAAATGATTTTTTTAATCTATTTGTGCGCAAGTACATCACAATTAGTTTTACCATGATTTTTATCACGTTTTAAGATTAAACATAATCGAAGTAAACCGCACCTGACTTCCAACGAATTGTATGTTTTGTATATAATACCAATAATCAATCGATAATGATTGATTCGTACTGGAAATAAATAGAAATATTTTGTACTTTGTGTTTTTTCTATCCTTATTTATTAGATTATGTTTGTTGATTGTTTTTAGATGGAAGGTCAAAATTTTCCATTCATTTATTTAAACATTTTTATAGTGATTTGGGAAAGATTTTATTATATATATATATATATTTATTTATCGGGTTGGTAATTAATTAATTTAGCGTATTTAGACGTTTCACTCTTTTTATTTAAATTATTATTGGAATTTTGTAATTTAAGGGAAAGGTATTGTTTATAGTTTGACAAAAAAAAAGAAATTTGTGTTTGAAATTTATTTGAGAATGGTGTCCATGTTTTCTTATTTTATAAATTCGTTCTCTTCGAGTTAGAGATGACAATTAATTATATCTTTTAAAGTTTCAACAATCGTTAATAATTTTGAACAGTTTCGTAACCTGTATAATATATTTATATCTATTATTGATTTTAAATTCCAATGAGATAATTATGTTATTAACTAGAAATGTCAAATAAACGATATATAGTATATATATATTAAATTAGACTTTTAAAATAAAACTTTATTTATTAATATTAGTAATTATTTGTAACCAAAATGGTACGGTTTGTTAAGAGACTAATCTAAAAAGAGACTAGCTTTTAAGACTATTCAACGAATTGGGTTTGCAAATCAAATCTAGAATTATTTTACTGGGGTGTTCAAAGTTTTATACTTTATTCATTTGACGCATAACTAGTTTATTTACAATAATTTTCTAACTCAAACTATACTACATATTTAATTAAAAAATTAAAAAAATGGGGTGGTTAAAACCACTTCCAAATATTATTAAATTTACATAAAAACAAGGTTACAAAAACCACCTAAATGAATGAGATATGTTTGAATATATTTATTGCAGTTTTGTACTATTGTTTTAAAATATGTATTGGGAATTATATCATATTTTAATTTAATTTAATTTGTTAAACGTCAAATTAAATTAGAATAATACTAACTAAGAACACCGGAGCTAAGTTCGGTATTCAAATCTGGGTCTATTCTGAGCGGAAAATAGAGCACAAATTGAGAAACGTCACGGCTCACAATATCAAGTTATCTTGTAGTGTGGCGTCTCTATTTTCAACTCTGAACGTGTCAGATTTGAACGTGAAACAGCACAGATAACTAGTTGAAATGTTGTGTCACTGGTCTGAAAATAGTCTATATCACACATTAAAGGAATTGTTATGTTACTTTCGTTTTTAATTTATTTGCTATTATAATTTAATGAATCTGAAAGGGGTGCTAAGTTCTATCCTAAAAAATATCTGATAAAATTTGGTGTGTTAATGATTTTCGTGCAGGATGATTTTAAAATTAATTATTTATGCCAGGAATGGCTTACTTGTCTTAAAATTGTCTAAAAATTAACCAACAAATGTTTATCACATAATATCGTAAAGTCACTTACAAACAAAGCGCCTTCGGTTCGTTTTACATGTTTTTATTGATTTTGAATCCGAATGTTAGCTTCTTTTCAATTTATCACAATTTACCATACTTGTTAGGCTATTTTCTAATAAAACAGCGTAACAAGAAACCCTTTTTTAATTCGTTTCAGCTTAAAATCAAAATTGACGCAATAAGTAATAATTTACAAAACCACAAAAAAAAACATACTGAATCAAATGTATATATACTAGAGATGTTTATACACTTATTACGCCAATTTTAATTTAAAAATTAGTGTTAGTGTTCCCTAATGTTATCACAATGTTCACCTCAAATTCGGACTCAACTTCAACACAAACCCAGTAAACATTTCTCTACTTGTAATATCTCTGATATATTGCATTTTGACATGAGCATCCCCCGCAGATGTAACAAATGTTTAGTGGTGCAAAACGGGCCTTACGATTCGAAATCGGTAAGGTACTAGAGTTGTAAGCAGACATAAATAGATAACTGAACACATAATAAAACATAGAAAATATATCGATAGTACAATAATGGGTATTAGCTGGATTATTAGAACATAATAACGTACGAAGTTTAATAATAATAATAATAATAATAAGAAATTAGCAGAGCGTCACAGCCGCAAAGAGCAAGAAAGGCAACAGCATTAGCATAACATTTAAGTTTTATCGGGACACAAGATAAATCTCACCGATCCTGTGGTATCCGAGTGCCACGTAGCACCTTGCTTTGCTGCATAGAAAACATAAATAATCGTCACATCACTTTTCATCATTTCATTTAAGCCACATTTCGCATTTATATTCCGCTGTATCCATTTTGCAGCTCATTATAAAGCTACAAGTTATAAAAACCATAAAAGACTAACCTGAAACTGTGCCTCAGTGTCAATAGTTCCGATAACAGCCACCACCTGGTATTGGCGCGCTTTCATAGCGGCCTCACTCTTCCGGATTAACCGGAGTGCGTGTAGAGCGGTACTGGTGTCCGCCAGCTGGCTCATCTGGTAAGGTGAATGACTCGGATCCAAAACCAACAACGTTATTGATCCATCACGAAGTTGTTCCACTCCCATTATAGTTCGACTATGACCTAATAGCGGATCCGGAAATCAAATACAACTTTTCGAGTACGTAACGAACAATTACCTTGATGTTGAAGGTACAGTGGTGGTATAAAGTCACCGCTATTTTGAAAGTAGCGAAGCACCCATAAAAACAATTCTGGATGAGTTCCATCAGGGCCTGTAGGTTTATGGAAATCAACCAACTGACACCTAAAGTTTAAATTGAATTTAGTATATAAGAGCGAAAATGAAACTATGAATGCCTCTAACCGAATTCTGAGTGACGATAAGAACGTATCAACTTCCGTCGCCCCGATCCATTTTCGGGTGTTGTATAATTTGCACCCCAGTTGTTCGGAGCCCTGCAGATCGAAGCCCTGCGCCCAGGCGGTTTCGATTAAGCTCTGCAGGCGAGAAATGCTCGGAACAGAGCTGCGCGGTGGTTTTTGTGTATGCCACACGCGGTACAGTAATTCATTGTAACCGGTGTGTGTGAGCAAAGAAGAGATTAACATTTGTGTGTTGCGGTAACCACATCCCCAACCCCGGTCACCGTAACTCGCCGCGTAATGATCAACGCAGGTGCACGTGTATACGCGATTTACTTGTGGCGAATTTAGACTCACCGCCCGTATTCGCCCAACCTAAATATGCGTACAAGTGTTAAATGATTCTTTATTTATACTATGTAATTTGTAAACATACTATTCCTCTAGTAGCAGAGCTTCCATCATCGACCCCACAACTTTCCGCCGCCCTCAGATCCAATTGCCTTTCATAATAATCAGAAACACTCATTTCGCCCGCATAGACCGCCCGTTGCATATTCGTAACACTTTGTTCCCGAAAGTTCCCCTGATTGTCCATCCCATACTGCGCCTTCAATCAAAACTCACACATAACTCCCAAAACTTACTTTTTTTCACCGGATATCCCTACCCGTAGCATCTCAAATTCACGTTGTTCTTCACGCTTGCGAGCCTCCTGGTCAGAATTTGAGCCGCCTTGTCGATCACAGGAGGGACTAGGCACCGGGAAATGTGCCTCGATATGTTTTGCAGCCAAATCCGCTTCGAGCTCCATCGAACACACAGGACAGATATTCAAGGCCGGACTTGCAGGACTAAGAATGTCTTTGTGTTCAATGTTCACGTGCAACTCTAGATCGGAGACGGTTTCAAAGCTGTGGGTGCACAGAGGACAGATGTGCATGTCGTGATGGCTGTTTTGTTGATTAGGTCCACCGGGACCCACGGAAGGGGATGTTAAATCGAAGTGTTCTCGGTTTACGTGTTCTTGTAACCGTGACGGACTGTTGCTTATGTGCGGACACATTGGACACTGTAGATTTAATTATCGAAAATCAGCGGATTTATCAAAAATGTACGTGCAGTGTGAACAGTTGTTGAAAAATTGCTGACCTGTAATGTACTAGCTGGCGATTTTAATTTCAAAGCTAAATTATTTCTTAAAGGTGATCCCTGTGGATGATTAGAATGTTTTGGACTAATTTCTCCTCCACCATTCACTACGATATTTGTTGCTAAATTGATATTGTTCACCCCGCACGCTCCCCAATCATCAGGACTGTAACTTCTACCATTGCTTAAATGATTCGTTTCACTGGAAAAACAAAAATCACACATCAACAACGTCCAACTTAAAGATTGCTTCCATCGCGACTTACGAAGGACTGTTGTCTTCATCGATAAACGCCATTAGCTCAGCTTCTGGTGTTAGGAAATCCAAATGAGCTTGATTAACGTGCAGAAGAAGCTCCGCCGAAGACACAGCCGCCAATTCGCAAAACGGACAAGTCGCGTGTCCATCGAGATGTTTCGCTTTCGTGTGCGAACGCATTTCTTCCTCTGTCATGCCTTCTACACCGCAAATTTCGCACGAATAATTCATATTTGATATGTTGCTTGCCATTTTTGTAATGAACCACGTAAAATTTAGAATATATTTGTCACACTTCAACCTCAAAACTGCTTATTATTATATAATAAATAAATCAATGATAATTGCATTTCCTGGTTCGCGAAACTAAAACTGTGTCAGTAACTTAAAAATGATGTTTTGAACGTTTCATTTCTACGCCGTTTGTTGTCATTCAAAATCAATCAAAATGATTACTACAAACTTGAAATAATAATCATTTTTCGTTGATTTTGGACAAGCCGCAACCGCAACGCTTTAACTGCAATGCAAGTTGCGAGCATATCCGTCATTAGTGGCGTTGGCCAAAGCGGATCAAGGCCATGCAAGATGGCCGAAATTGTTCCAAACAGCTGATTCAAATTTATCGATGTTTTACCCCAAATTCCAGAACATTTCCCGACCCAAACTACAATCCAAAATTGCTCAAATCATATTCTAATTTCCCTCATAACTAATTTATTTTATAAATAGATTCGGACACAAACATGCGGCGGATGGAGCGTGATCAACTAATTCAAATTTGTAGTTATTCAAGAATATTTCCAGACCCAATCTAATCATAATGCAATATTGCTAATAAGTATTTCTTTGTTTACTTCTTAAATGGATTTACTTTATAATATGTTTTTCAAACATTTATAAATAGATTGTTTTTATGACTCATAAAAAATAAAACCAAAGAAAACATTTCGCCGTAACACGGCTTGGTTATTGTGCTTATGAATATTATTAGAAAGGAAAATATAAATGGTCATGCTTTATCGCATTCTCGATTCATTTCATGACGAAACGCTTGACCTTTGGTGCGATTCAACGCCCGCTGTACAAGCTAGTTTATTTATCCAATCAATTCTTCACTATTTACTAGATAAATTAACTAAAAATTACTCGAATAAACAGTTCGGGGTATTAATTATCACGTTATGATCGTTTAGTTAAAGTCAGCTGCGACACATCTATTTTTCTACGGTTTTTATCCAAAGGTATTTTATCAAAAATAGTGCAAAATGAGTGAGAAACATGTGGAAGTCCCAAAGTATATGAAATTCGCATTTGGTGGAACAGCAGGGTACGTTTAATCATTATTTTAATAAGTTTTGGGTGTAGCAATAACTTGAAGTACTTTCCCCTAGCGGTTTAAAAAGTGGCGCGATTTTAAAGTATTTTAAATTTTGTAAACGGCGCGATTTTCAATTTTATAGAATGGCTGCTTCTTGTGTGGTGCAACCGCTGGATTTGCTGAAGAATCGGATGCAATTAAGCGGAGTAGGTAGTGCGAAAAAAGAGTATAAGACTTCATTTCACGCGTTCCGAGCAATTATCGCGAATGAGGGATTTTTTGCGTTATATAATGGACTTTCGGCTGGACTACTACGCCAGGCGACTTACACGACTACTAGATTAGGAATCTATACTTGGCTTTTTGAATCAGCCACTGGGTAAGATTTTTTTAAAAACTATCGACAACGCAATAACATTACATTTATATCACCTGTCTGGTTGATTTATTAGGAAAGATGGTAAACCTCCAAACTTTGCCCAAAAAGCCGGATTAGGCATGATTGCAGGAATGTGCGGTGCCTTCGTAGGTACACCAGCTGAAGTCTCCCTTATCCGGATGACTTCAGATGGTCGTCTACCATTAGCTGAACGTAGAAACTATAAGAGCGTCGTAGACGCCCTGGCAAGAATAGTTAAAGAGGAAGGAGTTGCCACTCTTTGGAGAGGAGCAATCCCAACTATGGGTAGGGCTATGGTTGTAAATGGGGCACAATTAGCATCTTATTCGCAAGTAGGAATTGATTTAATATTATATTTACATCTTACACGTATTAAGGAAACACAATGCGATATTTTAGATATATATTATGTAACGGGGATTTTATGCAAATAAAAAAAAAATGTTTTCAGGCCAAACAAACTCTTTTAGCAACTGACTACTTTGACGACAACATTTTCTGTCATTTCGTAGCGTCTATGTTCTCAGGATTAGTAACTACAATTGCCTCAATGCCAGTTGATATTGCAAAAACTAGGTAAGTCCGGCGATACCGGCTAGTGACGCGACATAAGGCGCCATCTATAACGTCACCGCGTGTTTATGTAATATATGTTCCCTTTGCAGAATACAAAATATGAAAACAATTGATGGCATACCTGAATATAAGGGCACAACTGACGTTCTGTTAAGGATCCTTAGAGCTGAAGGACCTCTCGCCTTATGGAAAGGATTCACTCCTTATTACGCACGTTTGGGACCACATACAGTCTTAACTTTTGTATTCCTTGAACAATTAAACAAAGCCTACCATCAGTACTACCAATAGCATTAAAATTCAGTGCCAAAGATCCCAGTCAAAACAGCAACAACCATGCTATTTCCTCTAAGAGTGATGTAGCATGAATGTTGCGTTGTTATGTTATGAAATACGATTTTAGTCTTTGTTATATGCTTCGATTAATTTTCTTGCATTTATGTTATTACCTTTTACAAATTATACACCATAATGTGAACAATCAATCATGCACAAATATATTTTTGAACAAATTAATTTATTTTGTCTTTTTCGACCACTACATTTGTACATTGATAAATATATATATAAGTATTAGATATTTCATATTTGTAAAAGATACGATTAAGAAAATTAAACTGTGATAATAAATTATAAGCGTATACATCAATATAAAACAGAATATATATATATATATATGGCAGCTTTCAAAATAGATGTTTAATAAATAATAAATTTTCGAATAAACGTTAGGGAAAATTAGGTAACGGTTAAAATAATAATAAATACCTAGAATGATCACAATATTCAGACTTTTTAGACAAATCTCTCATCTCGTTTCTCTTTGTGGACCAAACATGCATCTTTAAAATTCGTAACGTTCAATCCAGCAAAATAATCATCATGTATAAACCGAACAATATCCTCCATTTTGCAAAAAATACTATTTTTCCCATTATGTAACACCGTTTCCAAATTTCTGCAGAATAGAATCTCCTTAGTGACATCTTTTCCATTCACCAACATCTTAAAATAAAATCCTTTCGGTCCGGATTGCGATAATCCTTCGTTTTGGTAAACTTCAATGACTAATCTAGACGCAAATTGTAAACTTGCGTGCTCATTTGAAATCCCTAACGCTACGCTTAAGTACTGTAAGGTGTAATCGTGTCCTGAATAGATGACAAGCTTCGGACTTGGTTCGGACGCCATTTTTAACATATTCGAGACGATATTTTTGAATAATCCGTAAGCTTTTAGTAGACAGGCGTTCCGCCAATGTTTACTTTTCCATCTTTGATGGTTATCCCATTCGGTGTACGCGAATAATGCAGATACGTGATCAGCTCTTAAGCAAGATGACGAACTTGCGCATGGTAGAACTGAATCGTGGCATATGTAGGTTAAAAGGGCGTCTCTTAAGGCTAAAGGATTTGAAATAAGGGCTTCGTCTGGTTGTTCAAAGACTAGCATTCCAGCTTGGCGTACCAGACGCACTACAGCCGGATGTAAGTGAAGTTGTTCTTTGACTTCTTTGTTAAGTAATCTATAATAATAAACAATTTTTTTTACCCCATAACTCAGTTTCTGAGAGCAAAAGTACTGCGTATGATATCCGCTTGTGTTAGTCTGAGTGTAAAATAGATGGCGGCTAATGCCGCGGCAGTAGTCCCGAAATTAAACAAACATAGGCTTATTTTTAGGCCGACAATTAACCAAATTGATGGCGGCTAGTAACGCAACACTAGCCGGTATCAATATAGATTATGATTATAACTCTCTACTAAACATATTTAGATGATACTAAATGTAGAATTCTAATAGCAAATTTATATAATATTATATTAAATCAAGTCCTAAGTCCAAATTTTATCAATGTTTATAACATTTTAATAGTGAAAAACAGTTAATTTTGATTAGTATTAAAAAAATTGTTTATATTTAAATCATTAAATTTAAAAAGAAAATTGTACAACTTAATAAACGCATATATATATTTCGAAATGAAATCAACTCGTTTAAGCACAAACATGTAATATGTCCCAATATGAAATTTATTCTCCAAAATATTTACCTCATAAAATGCTCGGCTGACGAGCACGCACAATCGGAAAAACAGAAACTAATACTCGGACTCTCCCTGATCACAACCCGATTGAATAATTCGATTGGTAATATTGGAAACAGCATCGCCAACACCGATTGAAATGTTCGGCGGTATCGGGTGCAATAGACAGCGATATCGGGGCTTGTAAAATTGTTAAAACGTAACAAATTGTTATACGCTTGTTTTAAGATGTGACCAGTGCGTAAAAGTTGCGAAACTCCTTGCATTGTCAACTGGCCCAGTGCACACTGAGTAGCACTCGCTGGCAAGAATGGAAAACCATGGAAAGCGCCCATTTGCATCCATGATACGCGCCCCGAAAGAGTTATATTATGGATGTAGTTCTATAAAGGTGTTTTACAGAATTACGAAACGAAAACAAGATTTAAATCAAAATTACTTGGTATGTAGTTAAAAGTAGATTTGTAGGCGATCCACAATTAACTGTTGAACTATTTCGTATATGCTGCAACGGCCCACGATCCCCATGTCGTATAACAACAATAATTCCTCGCAATGTCCAGTGAGGAATATCGTTAGTACCTTTAAAATAATCGTGTAAGCAATCAGAAGCGAAATGCGACTCAGTATTTAATGTACCTTCTGAATCGGGTAGAATATCATCTAGGCGGTTACAACTTTTGAATATTCGTTTCGTTTTTAAACCGTTTTTATAGTTTTGCATGGATTCCGTATGTGGAATATCGAATAATTTCGGTTTTTGCGCCGGCTCTAAGTATTTGTATAACCCCGCAATAAGAAGAAAAATCCACAAACTTAACAATACATAACAATGTAAAGCGCGGTGCTGCGTTGATAAGCGAATTATTTCATGGAACATATTATTATGTTGTTAATTTACGTTATTTTATCAAAAGCAATAATTAGAAAATAACAACAGGTCATCAGATTAATGTAAAACTGGGGATTAAACAAAAATAACAACTTCGCTGATAAGATAACATGTTATGCGCAATATTAATTGAGAAAATCTAATTTTATAATAATGATTGATTGTGCAATTTTATGTCGTCGTCTTCAAACATTTTACTTTTTCCGAACTGTCATTTATTGAATCTGTCAAATTAAGTTTGATTCACACAGAACTAAATCAATCATGTAGTTTTTAAAAGGTCAAATTTTATTATAAATTCAATGTATTTCATAACATAAATAGATTAAACTAGAAAATATTGCATAATATTTATAATTAGTTCGCGTATTTCTTATCTTATCACTCGCATTTATATCTGAATATTTGAGCTATGTAAACGCAAAATCAAAATAGACCTGTCAAAATAAAGCTCGATTTACAACATACCAACTAGAGTATTAAGCTAAACAAAAGCCAATATTCTACTAATATTGCAATAGTTTTTCACAATAAATATTAGATAAATTCATTAAACAATGTAATGTTTATAATAAGTACACACGTACACTGCGTTTTTATATCTTATCACTTATCAGTAAGGAATTGTATCAAAACATTCGTGCTATGTAAACGCGCAAATCAGTTACATTAAGTCTTGATTACACTAAACAATCAATTTTATAAATGAAAAATAATTATTTTCCATAACAAATCTACATAAAACCGTAAAAGACTGTATAATTTTTAAAAAAATTTATAAATATACTTATTTTCTATAATAATCAATTTGATTTTACCAAAAATTATTCGGGAAATGTAAACGCACAAAACAGCTGTTGAAGTGCCCAAAAAATGTTTTGAACTATTTTGAGCTAATTCAACTGTCAAATATAATTATTGATCAGAATATTATTATCTGATTGTTAACGAGAAAATTTATGTTTAAATGAGCGATAAAATCATATTATTTATCTACAGATATCTGTGGATGATAATTTTGCATTGTCTTTTAAATAAACAAAAAATGGTTTAGAGAATATCAAACTATATTATAGGTAATTTTGCAAATTATGAAAATTACAGTAACCTTGCTTTTTCGGATAGAAAAAAATTTTCATTAAAATTACATTTAGAAAAGAACCTTTTTGCGTGTTTAGTGAAAGCCGGTAAATATAATGGATTCGTTTAAAATAACAGAACACACTAGGCTCTGAATAAATTTATTTCAGCATAAAATCGATTAATCGCAACAAATACGCGAGTGTATAAAAAAACGCCGGTAAATATTGTTATCACGTGATCACCGCATGCTGCGGATGAAATGTAGAAGGGGGGGGGACACACGGAGATATGAACGAATGACACAAAAAGAAAATAGCCACCAACGCAAGTTGTTCGAATCTCGAATGTGCCGGAGCGAACGCGAGACGAAAAAATACCAAATCGAAATCTTCCTCGTTCAGTAGTTTAAGTGACGGCGGACGTGTTCCAAGTCACGTCTACCGCGAATTAAATCGTTTAGCGTTTTGCGCATATGATTTGGCTGCCGAAAAACTGTATTTGTGCACCTTTGGATAACTTAAAATAGAATTTTGTGACATTTATAAGCGACTGGCAATGTTGTGAAACTGATATCAGTGATTCCTGTGTGGTGTAGACTGTTTAATGTAGACCAGTACGTGTTGTAAACATTGTGAGATGACACAGCGTGATACTGTGATACATTTGGTGGCTGGAGGGTATGTAAAATGTACAGATTCACACATTCATTATTTAGCGTTTAGCGGCTGTATGCAGCGTAAAGTAAAAAAAACGTGCAAAATCTCTCCCGATCGCCGTTACGTAATACGCTGCATTTTTTCTAATGACGCGCAGTTTGTGTGTAAACAACATACTTGGCGCTCCGTACGAATTCGTTTTTAGCCACTCTCTCGTTCACATATGTTTCCAAATTTACGCTTCTCTTACTCAAAATTATATTTGGACGAACCCTGTTCACTAGTTTCGCCAACGATCGTTGACATTTTATTTACTATGTTATTTTTATAAAATTTTATCAAAATTATTATTAACAAACATATTATTCACCAAATACGAGCATTCAAACAACAAACAAAGCTATCTGTTACATTATTATCTAATTATGTACTACTCATATCGCTATAAACCATCTGTTACATCTCTGATACATTCCGGTACATATCCACGAATTATCTATAATAGTAATGTATCACCAATATCGCTATATGAGTAACTTTGACACCAGTAACATCCCCGAAAATCATTAGTTATATCTCTGGTACAAATCTGTGCTTAAGCATCTAGAAAAATCCCAAGGATATCACAACAAACGGCCTATTACATATTTGATACAGTCCGTTACAGATCTGTAGTAGTAATGTATCCGAGACGTGCTCATTTGACTGAGATTAATTAATTTTGTTCAAAATAAACGCAATTACTATTTATTTGCATAGCAACAGTGTTAAATTTGGACTATACTGCTAGCCAAACATTATGTACGCAAATTTTCATTTATAAAAATTCAAGTCTGTGCTTTATCAGTTTGCGGTGTTAATTAATATCAGTAGATTTTATTCATTAACGAAATTAGAGAGTTCTGTCGTCTGGAAATTTACTAATTAGTGTATTTAGTACTGTGATACTAAATGATAAAATAAACAAACATTTTTCAAATTGAATCTAGTGAAATCGATTACTACGGTACTCCGTAATGGATACTTAACACACAGTTATCACTATGGTGACCAAAGTTCTAATAAAAGAATATCAATATATTGTTAAAAAAAAAAACAGGCCCTGGGTTCAAATCCCAGTTGTTTTTGTAGGGTTTGTCTGGTTGAATTTTAGACGCAATTGTTTATTCCGCAGTACAAACCGACATAACTGTTTAGCAAAACATCCGGACTACAACGGTCGAAATATCGAATGAATAAATTGTTCAAAACAGTGTTGCAGGTACTGTGGGGGCGATCGTAACATGTCCTCTGGAAGTAGTGAAAACTCGGCTCCAATCCTCCAGCAGCGGCTTCCATGCGGTGGAAGTACCAAAAATCGCCGCCGAAGGTGGCCACAACGCTCAAGTAACATGCAAAACAGTTCCGCCAGAACACAAACGTCGTATCTGCACCGCTTCGCTCCAACGGGGCTCACAAGTGATGACATTTTCAGGCTACCGGCGTCACATGTCCCAATCGATGAATTTAATCCAATGTCTGCGACATATCATCAAGAACGAAGGGCCTGCAGCGTTGTTCAAGGGTCTGGGGCCTAATTTGGTGGGCGTAGCGCCAAGTCGGGCGATTTATTTTTGTACGTATTCGCAGGCGAAACATTTTTTTAATTCGGTGCTGCCGCCGGATACCCCAATCGTTCATGTTTGTTCTGCGTTCGGCGCTGGGTTTGTTGCGTGTACCGCCACAAATCCGATTTGGTTTGTGAAAACGCGGTTACAGTTGGATCATAACCGGACTGGTCACATGACGGCGGCGCAATGTATCCGGCGGATTTATGCACAAACTGTAAGTTTCAGTTCTCGTCCGTTTTGGGTTGATTCTAAGACGGTTTGGTTTCGAATAGGGTATTCGAGGTTTCTATAAGGGTATCACAGCTTCGTACATGGGCATCTCAGAGACTGTGGTTCATTTTGTTATCTACGAAGCTGTCAAGTCGAAACTTATAGCACACCGGGCGCACAATGAGCACGACTCCAAGAGCTCAAAAGACTTCTTAGAATTCATGATGGCAGGCGCCATTAGCAAGACAGTTGCGTCTTGCTTAGCATATCCACATGGTATGTATTTACAAACAACATTACGTACTTGTACGTCTCAATGTATGCACATTACCAATTAGTATATCAAAATAACAAACAACTTGTTTCAATAATATTATTTAAACAATTTATGCCGAAGTATCAAATGTGCCAATTTTCAGAGGTGGCGAGAACAAGATTACGCGAGGAGGGTAACAAATATAACAAATTCTGGCAAACACTCGCGTTAGTTTGGCGCGAGGAAGGTTTTCGCGGTGTGTACCGTGGTTTAAGTACGCAGCTCGTTCGACAGATCCCCAACACGGCCATTATGATGGCCACGTATGAGGCCGTCGTCTATCTATTAACAACACATTTTACGTCGGACTTTTACACTGAATCTGAAAGCACATAGAACCTGGGCGCTTTAGAAAATTTAATAATGAATTTTACTGATTTGGATCTGCACCAAATGAGAGGAAAAGAATTGTTTTCAATTTTTTTAAATTATTATTTGAGATTTTCGTTTTTACTAGTTATTGTACAAATAAATATTACACTATTTTATGACTGGATTTTTTGATTCACTAGTTTCAATTGTACAAACATCGACCTGGTTTATCCGAATTTATGAGTGTTTAAACGTAAATACAACTAATTCCAGATTTTAATCAAGTTTTAGATATTCGGAATCCTAAATAAACGAATTGTATATGTATAAAAAAAACATCTTCTGAACTAAGAAGAAGTGTAATTATACATACATTCGGATTAGTAGTACGCGACATATTTTTAGTATTGCATCTGAATTCGGATAAATTAGGTAGTGTATTTCGAAAATGAATTCAAATCGAATTTTTTAAGCCATAAACAAGTGATTTTCTATTCTATTTAACTAAGAGATACCCCGTAAGTTGGGTAGTCGAAAAATTGCGAAGCATGCGAGCGAATTTAGTGCTTTCTAAATGTGATAAATAGAATTTAAAAATTATATAATGTACAACCAGATGATAAGATCAAAAGCTATGCAGATCCTTTTTGATGATCTCCCTTATTCCCCTCCGCTCCACTCCACCATATTAAGAAACTGATTATAAAGAATGAGGTTGCTCAAATGAAATCAGTGCATGTGATAGATATTGCACAAAATTCTCCCGATTGGAGGATTATTGAAACGATACAAATTTTGGTACTGATAACGAAATTATGTAGAAATAATTTAGTGATATGTATATATGGCCGTGTTATTTTACCAAAACAGAATTTCAAAGTCAAAAGTGCCATTGTTGTTAGGACAATTAATTTTTTCTGTAAGATATGACTGCATAATTATTATTGTTGTATATAATATATTACGAATTATATCCTGTAGATGTTTATTTGTTGTTTAATATCATAAATATAAGTTTTGTTTGTTCACTTAATAGTTCTTATATATTGTAAAATAAAATTAACTATTGTAAAGTTTTGATTCAAAAATAAAATATTTAAAAATCATCTCCATACTTATTTTTTAGCGGGCACTTAGGCCAGAGAACTTAGGCGTTGTGCGAAAACTCATTTCGGTGGGTTATGCCGTGCGAAAACTTGCATACATAATTCCTTTCGGAATAAAAGTAAAAACTGATATAATTCTGAACACATATAAAGAAATGAATTATTTTTCTTGTTTGTGGCACCATTTGTAAATTGTAATATTGGTAATTTAAGAAAGAGGTTAGGGCTTTATCGGGAAATTTCTTTCCAGAAAATTACTTACAATAGCAATTTTCATACATATAACACTCATATTTAAACATTGTTGACGCTATTTAAGTAACAAACCATAATAAATTCTCGTGTTATATCGATATATACGTAAACATACAAGTAACAAAAAAACAATTTTATGGCTTACCAAACTAATAAAAGAACGTAAAAATAATCATTAATCACTCACCAGTTACTAGAAGATGTTCTGAACCACTAATCACCAATAAAACAAATTTTTTTTTTTTTTGCTAAATCACAAATACCGCGAACTTTCCACCATTTTAAGCAACAGTAAAGTAAAACACGTTCATTAGTACGTTCTTTCAACTAGAATAAGTGCACATCCAATCATTAGCTGATACATTAGTCTTCTAACTACTGATTGGTGGAATCAAATAGATGCTTATTAGTTATTGGTCAGAAGAACACAGCGGAAACTACTCTAGTCATATGCGCACTGCAACCTGTCTTTTACATGGGAAAAAAATAGTCTCTTTACATCCGTTTTGTACGAGGTTGTCAACTAAAATGGTAAATTATCAGTTTTAATGTTATATTACATTTAATTTAGACGTTAATTTAGTAAATTGAATCTACACTGTTTGTGTTGGGAGTGTGTTGTAATTGTATTTGGCAGTTTTTGGTGTTGTAAAGTGATTTAACATTTAACCACATGGTCTAGTTCATTTCGTCGATTTTGTGCGTATGACAAAATGTTAAGATCCTAACTTATAATTCGTTACTAAATGAATGAAAATATTACGTGAATTAGTTAAAAATGTCTTAGTGCCCTTTTGGTTTATACATAACCCTATAGTTAATTTTGATATTTTCAATGTTTAGACTTGTAAACGCAGAAATGGAGGTCGTTCCAAGCACGGACGTGGTCATGTAAAGCCTGTCCGTTGCACAAATTGTGCCCGGTGTGTCCCCAAGGATAAGGCAATCAAAAAATTCGTTATCCGAAACATTGTTGAAGCCGCTGCTGTGAGAGATATCACTGAGGCTTCAGTTTACAATCGTAAGTGTTTGAATCAATTAATTAATTGATTGATTGACAAGTGTAATGTATTGACTGTTTTGTATATTTTTTAGCTTATGTTTTGCCTAAACTGTACGCTAAGTTACATTATTGTGTATCGTGCGCTATCCATAGCAAAGTCGTCCGAAACAGAAGCAAGAAGGACAGACGTATTCGTACACCGCCCCAGCGGAACTTCCAACGCGATATGCCCCGTGCTGGACAACAACAAACACGAAAATAATTCATTTGTATTTACATCTAATTAATAAAATATAAATAAAAAAACTAATTTGAATCTTTGATTTCTAAATACTATATAACTTTATTTTCAAGGAGTATTAACACTAATTTGACTTGTGTAGTGGTCGATGTTTTTTTTTTGCGGAACAATAAATAGGTGATCAAATTCGAGTATAAAGAAACGAATAAATCAATTTAATAGTTTTAATTCCAACATATTCATACATTATTAAACATTTAATTGTATATTTAATCAATCTACATCATAATTAATTATAACATGTTACATTCATAATTCCGTATAGGCCAAATAAGCTGATTAAACAATCATATACGTATATCAATTTATTACTATAAAATCAATTAATAATAGTGACGGCATAACCGCACTTAAACCGTGGTGGATATTTTCTTAAGTTTGAAATACTGCTATGCTTAGTGTTGCCAACCTAAAAACGAATAGCCACCGCGAAAAAGTGAAGCAATTTCTATGAATGACAAATTAAAGTTTGTACTTAAATAAATCAGTAAATAATTAAAAGTTAATCCCCTTCTGCGTCTACGCTATTCATAGCCTCTTTAAGGCTTTTTTCAAAAACTTTTTTCGCGTCACAAAATCCATGTTTAGTTTTCCCGAAAGAATTTGGCCCAGCGGAAGTCGGTGTATCCCTTTTATAAAATATATATAGAAGTGGTATCGCAAGATGTTTTCTGTTTTGTACTCACCGTCCTATATTTCTCATTCGCATTTTGGCTTCTGGTGGCATTTCTTCCGGTTCACTATCGCTTTCTTGGTTAAAAACCGAAGCTACAGTAAGCTTCGGTTTGGATGGTCCTACATTTTTAGCTGCGTTTAGTTTAATCTGTATGCCTGGTTTGCGGGGCGTCGGCGAATTGGTTTTACGTTTTTTAACTTCCGATTTTGGTTTCGGAGATGGAGGAGATTTATCACGATATTTTGAGCCTAATAAATACTGCCGAATTTGAGATTTTAATTAAATAGGGTTATGGAACATCATCTTCATGCACCATATCGATTTGGTAATTATTACGTTTAATAAGTTAAATAATGTGATTGCATAGTTAAATTACGTTAAATAATTACCAAAAGTACATAATTCATGTTAAACATAACCCAATTTATTACCAGTTTTTGTGTGTGATTCATAATCTTCAGAATGCCGTTTACTTGGTCTACTCATGGTAAGTTTTAATATTTACGTAATAAAATATTTATTTATTGTTATTTATACAGTAAAATTCGTTAAATTTTATTTTACTTCATGCACGATTGACGTACGCCATTTTTTCGTTGTAAAAAAACGTTGTGTATCCAATTTGCCAACTTCAAGAAAATATATTTTTTTGACAGCTACCTAATGTTATTACTTATTACATACAAAACTATTAAATAATTATCGAAATAATGAAATCTATTCCAAAAGTACAAAATATTCTTAATAGATTGCTAAATAACAATGCTTTAATTAAATTAAATTATTGCAAAACATATTCAACTTGTGTTAACCCTATTTGTGGGTCCAAATTACCTATTTCTTGGCCTAAACTATTCAATTTCGAACCAAAACGTTGCTCATCAACGGAAGTTCCAAAACTACCAGAAGGTCCGTCGTTAAAAGATTTCATCAAAGGTTCGTCGCTAATCATCGAAGATGAATCCGAACCAATTCCATATTTACATAAAACCTCTTTCGGACAATCCCGAAAGGTATATTTCGATATTTATGGGTGTCAAATGAACGTGAATGATACCGAAATAATTTGGTCGATCTTGAAAAGTGATGGTTTCTTAAAAACCACAGACTTAAACAACGCAGATGTGGTGCTAGTAATTACGTGCGCTATTCGCGATGGAGCCGAGTCGAAAATTTGGAATCGAATTGACTATTTGAAAGGACTTCGAAATGCGAGAAGGAATAAGACGCAAGTAGATATGAAAATTGGGATTTTGGGCTGTATGGCAGAGAGGTTGAAGCATAAATTGTTGGAGAGAGAACAGGCTGTTGATTTAGGTCAGTGGATTAATCATATTTATAGTTTTAACAATTTTTGCTTGAATTCCCGCTTAAATCTAAGTTTTCCCGCTTAATTCTATGTTTTTCCCGCCCTATCAGTGAAGTTTGCTGCTCAACTATTAGAGTATTCCTCTCATTAGAGCATTTTAATAATTACAGTCGCTGGCCCTGATAGTTATAAAGATTTACCGCGACTTTTAGCCCTCACAGAAAACAATCAAAAAGCTGTAAATGTGTTATTGTCTTTGGACGAAACCTACGCGGATATAACTCCGGTTCGGTTGAATCAGGATTCCGTTACGGCATTTGTGTGAGTTGCAAATTTTATTTACAACCGAATGATCTTAATTTATAAATATTTTATTAAAAAGTTCAATAATGCGTGGTTGTGACAACATGTGTACGTATTGTATTGTGCCATTTACTCGGGGTCGGGAACGATCCAGACCAATAAATTCGATCGTATCTGAGGTCGAGAAATTGGTCGAACAAGGGGTCAAAGAAGTGACTTTATTGGGCCAAAATGTGAATAGTTACAGGGATATTACAACCGTACAAGATACAGCATCGAATGTAACATCGTTGGCGAAAGGATTTAAAACTGTTTATAAACAAAAGAAAGGTGGATTTAGGTTTGCAGATTTGTTAAACAGAGTCGCTGACGTTCATCCAGAGTTAAGAGTTAGATTTACATCGCCGCATCCGAAAGATTTTCCTGATGAGGTGAGTTCTAGATTTATTCCACGCGTCATAAACAAATAGTAAATAATTATTAAAGGTTTTAGAAATAATTCGCGATCGCCCTAACGTGTGCAAAAACCTTCATTTGCCAGCCCAATCAGGAAACTCAGAAGTTTTAGAACGCATGCGTAGAGGTTATACGCGCGAAGCGTATCTAGAACTTGTATTTCACATTAGGGACCTAATACCGTCAGTAGCGCTTAGTTCTGATTTTATTTGTGGTTTTTGCGGCGAAACCGACGCTCAATTCGACGACACACTAAGCCTGATGCGTCTAGTCGGTTATAACAATGCGTTTTTGTTCCCATACAGCATGAGAGAGGTTGAAAATGTTATTTTGGTGGTTACAATAAGACCTTAACAGTTTTTTTTATTTGTCATGTGTTTTAAAGAAAACTACAGCGCACCGGAGGTATGAGGATAATGTATCAGACGCTGTTAAAAGATTGAGATTAGAAGAAATGGTTAAGTTGTTTCGAAATCAAGTGGAGAGGATCAACCAGGAGCAGATCGGGAAGGAGCATGTGGTTCTAGTCGAAGGGGTGAGTTTTTATTTTTTTCGAATTGTTGTATTTGATAGTCAATGTTTTAGCGATAAGCGATGTGGCAGACATTAGCCGCTAACATATCTGTAGTACAGGGTAACTTAAGGGTGTAAAGACGCCATTTTGGTTTAGTTTAAGATTAAGTGCTATGGCGTTGATTAAAGTATATTAGTGCAGTTTCATAGAAATTAGTATAGTGTAAAAATGATTCTATAGTCACAGCGTTAGTCTTATGATGTACATACCTTGTCGCTCTTACTAACATAGCATAAGCGCTATTCTTTGTTTAAGAAATATGGTGCAATACTTCATAAATGAGAGTGACAAATAAGGTACATCATCGGAATAACGCTGTATTCTTATGAAAAAACAGACTATAAGAATTATTTTTAATTTATTAGGATAGTAGACGTTCAAAGAAAAATTTAATGGGCCGCAACGACAACAATATCAAAGTAATTTTCCCAAAAATAGAACTTCCAGCTTTGAACGAGCCGAATTCACAACATGAAATGAAACCAGGTGATTATATAGTTGTTCAAATAAACGCTGCCTCATCTCAGGTTCTGAAAGGAATTCCTTTGTATCATACTAGTATATCCGATTATTATCGAAATGAAAACATTTGCGGTTAGATGTAAATTATTTTATCGAAAAAATAAACATTTTATTATATATATATATATAGAACAGAGTAGTAATACAATAAATCAGGTAATGGTTCTTCCTATTATTATATTTTGATTTTTAAGGCACTTGCACATTTTGTTTTCGACGATTTTAAAAACCTCTTAAAATTACCATTTTATTTTGCTTAGTAATAAATTAACAACTGAATCCATTCATTGTTTTTAAATCCAGTTAAACTATATAAAATAAGGCACTATAAATCGTAGCACCTCACAAAGTTTAACAAATCACACTAGGCTCGACGCACCTAACCGCGGTTTCTCTAAATTATCCATCGGTCCTGTTAAACTCGGCGAATTCCCTTTCGAACTCCCGTAAACTTTCGTCGAGTAGCCCGAATCATTATTCGTTTCGCGTTCGATCAAATCCCCGTGATCTAATAATCGTAAATTCGCCATTGCGTTCACTTCCGCGGGTGAATACATACCACTACGTGTTCGTGCACCGCCCCCGTTCGTAACTCCGCGATACGAGCCCACGTTTTCGTAATTCGGCATCACCAAGTTTGAATCCCGCATGGGGCCATGTTCTTGTGCTAGCCGCATTGGTCTATCTTCGTCGTCGGATGATTCAGAGTGTTCCGCTGGTGAGTGTGACCCCCACTGTATATCAGAGCCGGTGTAATTCTTCGGGGAGGAAGGGCTGTTGGTGTGGTTGCTTGTGGCTGAGCTGGATTGGAGGTGTGCGACTATTTCTGCGACTGTTCGTCGTGGTTCCGTTTGATCGGATTTGACGCTGTTGGAGTGTCCGGTTTTCGTTAGACGCGATGAGGTTGGGGTTGTAGTGGATATGCCGTGTTCGTAGATTTCCTGAAATGTTGAAAATTAATGTTGCGGTTTAGAACTAATAAACATTAGGTTTAAGTTTACTTGTTCCACTCCAGCTTCAAGTTCATCCAAACTCTTGCATGGTGGCAACCCTGCCCGTTTAATTCCGTCATCTAACAGTTCCAAACTTTTCGATCGTGTCAGTGACGCCCCTACGTCCAAAGAGATACCCGGGGGCGCTCTTTCAGAGTGGCGTCCAAGCATTCCTCGAGCTAACCATTGCTCCAGATGTCGATGACGCCGTTCACAACGCGCCCTCTCCATAGCCGCGGTGCGCGTCAATTGTTGCAGATGGCCTCTGAAATATATCAATTAAACATTACCATTTTTTGATTTCATAAATAAATAATTGTTTTTACCTTGTCCGGTGCTCCAGTCCAGCAACCCGATGACCCAAACGTGCGTGTGCTTGGTCGATGTGTTCTTTAAGTTCTTTTTTGTCGCGATCGAGACGTTCTTCCATGTGTTTAAAGAGCGGTGCACAGTAACAGGTGTATCCGACACCGACGGGTCCTTTTCGAATATTTCCCGCGAGGTCCAAATAATATTGTTCCCCTTTTCGGAGCGGGTCGTTTGGTAGGGAGTCTAACTTGGGTTTTGGAAACGATGAAGTGTCTGGGTAGTAATGGCAACCATATGGAGACCATTGTTTGCTCCCCTCGAAGCGGACTTTGCTGTTACTTTTGCGTGATTTTTTCGTTTTATCTAGAAACAATTTTAAATCATTACCAACAACACATATGCAAGTGCTATACAATTGAATAATAATTAGGAGACACCTTTAAAATCTTACCATGCTTATCTTTGTCCTTGTCTTTTTCTTTCTCTTTCTCCTTCTTGGTACACTTTCCTTCTTTTCTAACTTTAGTATTCTCTAGAATCACGACGATCTCATTCAAATCCTTCCTAATGGCAATGTCCATGGCAGTTTCCTGTTGTTTGTTTTTCAGTGACCGATCACAGTTCGCCTCCAATAAAATCCTTGTCAATTTCCTTCGGCCCATCGCTGCAGATATATGTAGGGCCGTATCGCCGTTTTTATTCTGATCACTCACTCGACATTGGGCCGAAATTAAGATACGTGTAACGCCTGCGTGACCGTATCTAGCTGCCGTATGTAATGAGGTGTCGCCGTACTAAATATTAATCATAGTACTAATAAATAAACTGTTCCTTTATAAATAAAGTAATAACAGAGCTTACATTGTTTTGGAGATCCGGATCACAACCTGCCAAAAGCAACTCGCGACAACTTTGATTATGGCCGTTTTGGCAGCACAAGTGCAGTGCGGTAAAGCCCCCACTGTTGGTCAACAACAAATTAGCGCCCGCTGTTGCTAAAATAGCAACAGTTCGACTGTAACCTTTCCAAGACGATTCATGCATTGCTGTGTTTCCATGCTGTAATCATCCCCATCATTTCCACAATTGCCTAATTTCGCTTCCAATTCCAACTTACCACTGAATCCTGTTTATCTAAAATCGCACCGTTAGCCAGTAAAACCCGAACGACTTGCTCGTGGCCGTCGGCGGCGGCCCGCTGGAGCGCCGTACATCCGGCGGTATCCGTCGCGTCTAGTTCGCGGGGCGCGGCGGCCTCCAGGAGGGTGCGCACCACTGCTTCGTGGCCGGCGCTTGCCGCCAAATGTAATGCGGTGCGACCGAGCTCATCGCGCGCCAACCGCGTTTGTCGGCGGCCGGCGAGCAGTCGCACGCATGCCGGTACATCACCGGCCGCCGCCGCCCCACGTAGAGCCGCACCACTACCGCCGCCTCCGCTCATCCGACGTCGGGCATCCTCCCAAGGGACTCCTAGTGGATGGAAACAAGAAATAAGTGGTTGATTTCTATGTAAACGCACGTCTCTCTCATTAGTATTGAAAGATCTTAGCATAACTGGTTCATCCAAGACTATTTATATTCATTTATAGGCTCAAATGCTTCTCATCAGTATAGCACTACACATTTTATTTATATTTCAAAAATAAACAGATAATACGCTCTTTAGAGATATGTGTATATAACGTCATTCGGAGTCTGTAATTCTGTAAGATAAATCTGTAGGTAAAGATACATTTTTCAGTATAGTTCAATACATAAACTAAATCCAATAACGCCATTTAATTCAATTTGAAATAATTACAAAGTCTCCTTACGGAATGATTGATTCAAAATCGCTTTATACATTCATATCATAACACCTTTCCCAAGTAATGAGATAACGGACAACCCTTTTCAAGCATTCACATTATAATTAATGCGCAATATTTAAATTCCATGTAACAATCTATTTAAATCTACTTATTAGTAACAGATAAATAATTGATTTATTATAATAACCATGAGAATGCAATAAAAAATTATATATATATATATATATTGCATATATAATGTTTCGCCAAGACGCCAACTGATATTTCGTAATTTTTCCGTGGCTTATTCCTTAAATAGTAACATTCTTAAGTTAGCAAGAATAAATATTTAAAAATTAATAGTTTTCGAATGCAAATTTGAAATGAAAACAATTTAAGTAATAAATTCTACAAGTTTTTGTGTGTCATATTATCGCTATTTTTTTGTGGTGACAACTGATTGAAAAATAAACTAAACATCGATTAATATGCCAGGGCCTTAAGCAAACATAATTTTTCTTGGTCGGAACAAGTATGTCGAACGGTTTTGCGCGCACAACATTCTTACAGCATCTTTCTTAGGCGTTTTAATCTTCATAGCGGTACATGCGAACAGGAGGAAGTTGATTTTCATTTAATTATACACTTATGTGTGTATGTTTATTGTAGTTAGATTTGACACTTCGGGCAATTCCCAGTTGGTATCATCGAAAATAAATCATTTTGAATAATCGCTCGATGAAAACTGTTTTCCCCGGCTTGATTTATCGAGCTAATATACTTGATACAAGCACCAGATTATGTTTAATATCATACAAATACAAACTTTATTATGTTTATTTTTAATATTTATAGAGTGACACATTATAAATACTTTCGGTTTCTTTTCATTTGTAGATTTAACACCTAATTATTACTAACACGGGCATCAAAAGATTTGACCAATATATGAATTTAGAGTAGCTTAAGAGATAGATCCACAACAAGATGACAACCATGGGTATCGACAGCTTTAGGTAAGTCCTAATAAATTATTTATCTCTCAATATTTAATTAAAACATTAAAAACTATGAACAAATTAATTCAATACAAACACAAAAAACGTGTTAATCTATTTAATTGAAATCGATAAGAGAAACCCATGTTGTTCCAATTTACACGAGTCGAAATCATATATATATATATATATATATAGAAAAAAAAAACAATCTTAAATTTCTTAAACTAATTTGCATAAACTCGTGAGGAATGCACGGATGAATATGTGTAAAGAATTCCTGATGAGGAATAAACAATCAAAATGATCGTGTGCCGTACTAGACACTTACGCACATTAATTTCTTTATGTGTATTTTTTTGAAATAGTTGTCATGTTTTGCGGATTCACGGATTACACCGGTAAAAAGTTTTTAAACCTATTACGGACCTATTATTAAATTATTATAGATTTTTTCAGTAAAGCTACACGATTTTTAGTTGATTTTTTATGATAGCTGTAATTTTTGGATTAACAAATTAAAACAATTACATACACTTCATGCCTATTCCTCAAATTAGATCTATTTATTTGTAGTTCTACTCAGAATTAAATTCCAGTTAATTTGAGCCCAAACACGAGTCTTAACCTTAAGATAACCCTTGGGCAAGATAAGTTTGTAAGCAAGTTAGCATAGGGCCGGCCATAAATTAGTTTCTGGCCCACTAGGGTTAGCCAGAAAATGACGTTAAAAACCATGTTTGGGCTCAAACTAAGCGACATTTTACGCTGCGTTTGATTACTCTATAAAAACTACTCTTAAACCTCAGTTTGTATAACTTGTAATTGTATAAAGTGATTCAGCGATCATAACTTGTATGTGTTTAGTCCTTGGTTGTCAATTAGACTTAAAATTAGATTAAAACGTATACAAAGTGCAACCGATGACAAATGGTGCATATAAACGTATAAATATACCGTTTACATGGTATAATTATTCATCGACTTACCATTTGTCAGAGTAGAATGATACATTTTCTGTTATAATTATAATTTCTTCTAAACCACAGCACATTTACGAACTAGTTTTTTGCTCTAAGTCTATTCGACTGTTAAAATGAATAACATAATAAATACATATATATATATGAACAGGAATTTCGGATCATTGGTCGTGGCGAAAATAATTTGGATCTGTCTAACAAAACAATTGTACCAAACCTTTAATAATTAGTTTAATTTGCCTAGTTAAGATTGCGTGCTTTGGAAAACTAGATAAAAACTATTTAGATGTATTGGATAAATGGTCTGGTTAAGTTGCGAACGCCGAGAAATCTATCATTTCTACGAATGTTTCTCGAATCTTTAAGGTGAAACAGATAAAAATCCAGCGAATAAATTAGAAAATTTGACTGATTTTCTAGAATTAAGTAACATTTTGAAATAATTGGCTTCGTTTATTTTGATAGCAATTAGATCAGTGTACGAGACAGAGTATCACGGTTAAATTTAGCCCAGCGGAGAGTGAATTAGCGTTAGATTTAGTGTATTATAAATATAAATAAGAGAGGTCACCGGAAAATATCGAGAACAATGTAATTAACCTTCGTAAAAATTTCACTAGATAAACAAATAATGAAAATTAACATATGCGTATAAACAAAACCTATAATTAAAACGCGTACGATTAATTTTAGCTAAACAATTAAATTAATTTCCAATAATATGATTAATCGTTTGGCAAATTGACCAAAGCCACTGTTTCAATAATACTTGTCGATAATCTATTTTCTCACTGAACATTTGTGTGCCAAATGTACGTCGACGTAATTCGGAGAATATGCGAAATAATTACAGACATTTGTTCATTGGATGGACTACAAATCGCAATCAGTCTCACAGTGCGACTTTTGACATTTATTTTGGCAAATTGACCAATGCGACACAACAATAGATGCTGGACCGGATTGGGACTATTTTTTTTTGAGTAATTAGATTACAATTTTAACTCTTGGGGACTATACCTAATAAAAAATAATCATGATCTTTTGGAAGACTGTATTATTATTTTTATTGGTAGATTACTAAGCGTACAGTTATTTTAATTTGTTTTATTTATTTCTATGCTATTTTTAATGATTTTATGTCGAAAGGAAATACGTACGTTTGTCTCATGAATTCAACTAAATGTGACATTAAATTATTATTATTATTCGGCAAATAAATTTATTTTTAGCCCCATACACTATATAAAATTTTGGCATTTTCGTTCTTTGTGCTAATAAACCAAGAAAAAGAAATCTATTAAGATTATTTATTTAGAAAGTTTTTTATAGTTAGAACAAATATAGGAGACCTAAATTTAATGAGGCATGTAATGCGCTGCTAAGCTATAAAATTACAGTTAGTGCGATAGTAAATTCGATTTTAATTTCGATCTTGCGAAACGTTTAATTAAACGTGTGTTAGGGGACTGAGACTATTTTTTGACTCGTATTACTTAACTCTTATTGCATCTACGCGCAGTAACATCTACCTCGAAATAAATAGTTCTAACGTTTTTTGGTTTAGGACTAGTTTACTACGCGTAGTAGTACGTACCTGTAATATTCTATTTTTGAGTTGGCTGTACGCATTGAAACGCTCAATGAGCAATATGACAATGCAAAATATTGTCAAGGTGATATGTGTTACATTACAAAAATAAATAGGGCGTAACGTGATTTAAATTTGTTTGCCCACCCGAAATTACCTGTACTGGCCTACATTCCTAACGGCGGAGCAACAGGCTGGATCGCTGACAGACTTTTGAATATTTCACAATATATTGTTCACAACTTTCACACGCTATTTTCTTTTACAAGTTAATCACACTTTGAATTTTAAACTTTATTCATTTAAAATTCAACAAAACCGCTTTATTAAACACTTTTTAATTTACATTGGTTGTGGAAATTACACTGTATTATATATGAATTAATCATAGAAAACACATGTTGATTTGGCACCATATATTTATTATCGATAAATCACTAATAATAATTTAAAGGACGCCAAAAAATCCCAGCTAGTTTTCACTTGTTGCGCGGTTCAAACTATCGTAAATGGTCTCATTAAATCCGCGTTTTAAACCAACGAAACTTATCCAGTAAATCCCTTAAATATATGTTCTATTTCACGCAAAATGCACGCCATGCGTCTACTTTGTAACTGAATAAATTCATCTTGAACTTTCAAGAGTTGAGTGAGTGAACCATCTAACCTCTACGCGAGATAAATGAACATTGGAGAACTACACGGTGCTTTGTCTATAATGGGCTTCGTCCACACCGCGCTCTCGTTTACACAAATCCGCCTGAAAACCCCTCGATATAATCCTTTTAAACCAAAACTAAATAAAGATTATACCGATTTTTTAATAAATAACTATATAATGTTTAAATACCCACCTTGATTCGAGCTAAAATGCCGATATTAGCACAGGTAATTTTGAATTCTGTAGTGTGCAGGTGAAAATGTAGCTTTACAGGTAAATTATAGTTGATCAATTAAATAGATCATTTTAAATATACGATGAAAGGAATGCAATAAAAACTAGAGGAATTGTATAAAATATATTTAATTATATTAGAAATATTTATAAAACATTTCGTTACACGCTTCATAACATTATTGTAGGGTTTTATTTATTTTTTCTTGCATAGAATTGCTGAACAATTAAATGGTCTATTGGATTGTTTCAGAGAAATCTGTCGAGGATCATAAATTATAGTTCTTCTGACATTTCATCTTTTAAACTCCAGCATATTGGAAAAATATGTCAGGTGTTTAAAATATACTATAAATATAATAGTTTTTTAATTACTTATTACTTAGCTTTTCTGATCCAATTGACATAATTTCCTTATAAAATGTATTCTTAATTTATGTTTTAAAATTACAATGCGTAGTAATACAATTCAAAAAATAAATTTTCTATTGTAGGTATTCCTACGCGTTGTATTGTACTCATAAATAAAATAGTAGTGTACTACTACGCGTTATCGCTTTGCTCACCAACCGAATTTGTTTTAATCCATTTTAAAGTTAACAATTTTAAATAGTAACAACCCTTATGCTCCAAACTATCCGATTCTAAATCCGGTATTTGAATAAATTCACTCCCATATTCCAAATAATAATTACAAATATTACAATCAAACATTTTCGTCGATATACTCAACAAATCGGTTAATTGTTCTCTGTTTAGTATGTTCGGAAATAATTCATAAACCGTTCGTAAAATGTTAATAAACTTAACGAGATAGGACAAACTCAATTGGGCACTTTGTAGATTTTTTATAAATTGCACTAACAACAATAGCACATTAAATTCAATATATTTGATGTCTAGGCCGTACGCGGTTACTAAATTATTTAAAATATCAATCAAAATGACGGTTTGGTAGTTCGATCCGACACGGCTCGAAAGTGTGTGTAACCACGAAATCAAACTGTAACCAGATACTAGAGTTTTGGCTCCAGTTGGTATACTAACGACTTTAGCAATGATTTGTAGAATTATATGTTGTCCTTCGTTGTTGATCAGGACGCTGTTGTATAGATCCATTATAAATTTAAATGCGACGCTTCGGAACATGACCTAAAATCGTGTAAAATACAACATTTAAAACAATTTTAAGCAATAGTTATATAGTTTGGAAATACCTTTAAATCGTTTTCGGTACAAAGTCCATCTCGGATGACTTCTAAAATAAAATTCCGATGTGCTAAATGGTTTACAGCTGTGCTATGTAACATTGGTAATAATTCGGGTATAATTGTGAAATCTGGGCATTCTTTTGTCATTATATAATTCCCTAGAGCACCATACAATATATGGTCGGGTTGTGTGAAAATCATGGCGCACCGGGCTAGAAAAACGGCTGCTATTGTGCTAAGGCGCAAATCAATTAATGTACTTGCTCCGCGACAAGTTGCTTCAACGAAATGCAACCACAATAATCGTTGATTGCCCGTTCTAAAAGACGCAATTAGTATTTGATTTGAACCAATTTGCAATTTAAATAAATACCTTGCCGCTTCTGCGTGGCCGTGAAACCGCGTTAAGACGTGGCAAGCCGCTGCGCGGACTTCTGAACATTCACTGGTCAATGCAACGATTACTAACGCAAGGATTCCGCGTTGGACGCATTGATACCAACGAACTGTTGATTCGGTTACGAGTAGATGACTCAATAACGGCAAATAAAAAGCTGGATCGTAAACGTCCAATTCTCCAGCACTAAATTCAAACAATTCTTTATTATTGAGAATACGTAAATAGAGTTTAGAGTTCAATTACTTACTCATATACGGATTTTTCTGGATTCAAAGTCCTGCTCCTGGGAAAATTCGTAATTGTATTAGAAATACTAGCTTCATTGAAAAGATCCAGAACTTCTTTCGGTTTGGGTTGCCGCCAGAGAATAGTTTCCACCCCAAATCTAACCGAATAGTGGCCTACAGCTGCTTTGCCCCACAGATAAGGTCGATACTCATGAAAGCCGACATTCGCGGCTTCATATAACGCCAATAATTGCAATAAACTTTGGTCGCTCAGCGACAGTGTGCCTTGGTATGCGCCCAACAAGACAGGGATGTGAGATTTAGTCATAACCGTCGGGCATTTCTTGCACAAGCACAGTAAAAGATTGACGAGACTTAATTTCAACTGATGCTCGCTTAGGAGTATATTTAGGGATTCAGAATGCGAGATGGCCATCTCGAATAAAATGGCTACGTCCGTATTTTGAGCTGTTGTTAAGTTGCACAAGTGTTTCAATAAGTTCACTAGATCGGGTGTGTCGTTTAATCCGAATTTAAGACAAAGTTTACTAAGCATTTGGAACATTGCGCTTTTTACTAGACCTTCAGCGTTGAATTTTATTTTATCATCGTTTTTCATTTTAATTAATTGCATACATAATTCATTTGCTATTAATCTTATTTTCGTCCAATCTTCTTCGGATTTTTCGGGTCGTTTCAACAAATTAATCAATAGATTGCTACTCGTAGTTATATAATTTGAAATAATTTTATTGTTGTCTTTTGCCGAAGTAAAATGACGTTTATAAACTGTTGTTAGCATATCGACGTGATACGTTTCGGAAACATCAAATTTATGCGATTTTAGTGCAAAATTCATGGAATCTACATCGCTCATGTTATTATCTAATAGTTTGATTACAATTCTATAGTTGTCTATTAAATAATTTGCGGCTTTTTGAGGTTTATTCAAAAATTTTAAGATGATTTGTTCATGTGCTTTGTAGACTTTCGCACGTAGTGCAACGATTTGTTTGCTATCAGAATTAATTGTTGCGGTCAATAATGAGAAAATTAGCTCGCGTTTATCGAGGATTTTATCGAAATTTGACTCGAAATTTTGTAAGAGTTTAGGGTTGCTCTGCAACAATAACGCCGATAATTTAGCGGTTGATTTATTTGTAAGCGGTTTGGAAATTAGAGATTCAAATATGTTTGGGCCAAAACAACAATTACTGTGGGGATATTGGGTGATATAATTGCACAAACTTGTTTCAAATTCATCGATTATCGCTTCTGAATTATTTAAATTATATAGATGCGTGCTTATTTTCGATATCAGCTCATCCGAAAACGGTTTGGCCTTTGTTTCTTGCGTGTGATTCAAAATATAAATCAGTAATTCTAAAAAGACCAAATCATTTTCGTCTAGTTTTAAATCCCCGATTAGATTTAAAACTTCTACACATTGTTCGTGGGTTAAATTCAGTAATCTAACTATATCCATTAAGTTTTTAAAATGTGTTTTATGTTTTTTACGCAACATAATATGTAACCGACATACAAGTTTCATTCGAAATGGCCCCAAATATAACTCTAAATCTGTTATTGTTTTGGTTTTAAGTAATTCTCTAATTATTTCCAGAACAAATTCAGTACATAGACTGTCAGTTGTATCTTCATTCGTCGGAATAAAATTTTGCAGTAAAACCGGATGTTTTAAAATCGAATCTAAGTTTAGGAACAAATTTTCAGGATCACATTTGAATACGTGAATAATAGTTTCTAAACTTTTAGTTTTTCCAGCGGAGGTTAGCGATTTTTTTGACGCAGTTTGCGTAAAGATAAACATAACTAATCTTGTAATTAATTTCGGGTGATAATACTTCCATTCGCCCTTTTCTAACAATTGTGTGATATCTTTAGAATCATTGATTAAGGCTTTACTAAACCCTGTAATTAAATTCGAGTGTTGGTAAACTTTTTTCAACGAAACTAAATCAGTACACTCCTGATATGATTTTAAATATTTAACTAACGATTTATCGATGATTGATTGGTTTTGTAGTAGTAAATTCATTAATAGATTTGGGCTAGTTTGGGAATGTAATAAATGCACAAACGCACAATTCAAATAGCGCCCGATTGATTCGAGATGGTTTTGATTTAAACACTCAATGATTCCATAGACTAGAGGGCTTAAATGCGTAGCGCGAAGTTGATTTTTAGTTGTAGCAACATCGATCTCTAAGGATTCGATTACTTCTGCGATATTATAACAATTTTCGTCGGAATTCGATTCGTTTAATATTGAAAGTTGCGTTATATATTTTAAGAAATATTTTGATGTTTTTGTGATTGCGGTGATCAAAAACGATCCGATTTCGTCTGTAAAGCTTTCCAGCTCTATAATTGAGTGTAGCCAAATAGTTATTTCGGGTAGACAACCTTCGAAAATTCCGGTTGTATTCAATAGATTAATGAGCGTTGCTTCTATTTTAAGTTGTAATAAATCGGCATTATTGTAATACAATTTAAATAATAGGGGTAGTGTGTATGCAAATAAAGGGTCCGAGGGTTTGAATAGAGTTGGGTCACAAATTAGTAACAAATTAATTGCTTTGTTTTGCATTTCGGCGGTTTCGACTTCGTCGGCGCTAAGTTGTTCAATTGTTTTTAAAAACTCGTTTGTATCCAACTCTTTAGTGATATGATCTACCAATAAGGGGCACAATGTGTTGTATTTGTATAGAATTTCTAGTAATTTGCTTAAATGATCATTCAAATTAGGTATAGGCACCGAAACCTCAATCTCAGTATCAGCAGCAGCAGCAGCATCATCATCAGTTGAAGCTTGAATACTTTTTTGCCAATCAGTCAAAATAATAGATGCTGAGGGCAAATTTTTATTCAAATAATCTGTGACTAAGCCTTTTAAAGTGATTTGATTTTCCGCGGTGAACACATCTAAATGTTTAACAAAATGTAAATAGTTTTCAATCGCTTCAATCATTGTGAACAACAACAAAATACTTTCGTGTCGAACCCCAATGTGGATATGCGAAATCGTGTCGGATGTGATCACTTGCAAAACTGATCTTGGCACACAGAAACACTGAATCAAATTCGCGATTTGTTTTACATTTAAACCGGGTAAAAATTGCGCGACGCATTCTGGTGTTAGTGCTTCGATCAATTGCTTCACGAATTTGACTACGGTGGTCCATTTTGTGGACAGGCGCGGCTCTAAATATGGTTCAACGGTAAACAAAACAAGTTTGACTAAATCAGGGCATGAAACACAGATTTTTGTGACTAGTTCAGATGCGTACGGATGCTCCCATGGTTTGGAGAGGGATTCGATGACTGTGATAAGCAGGGGGTTGCTTATTTTGTGCCCTAGCCCGATGAAGGGGTCGTGGAAAATTACTCCGTTGCGGTGCGAAGTACAAAGCAGTAAGAGAACTTCGTGCGTCGCTTCAGAAACATTTTTCTTTTTTGCTTGATCTACCGTAATGGGCTTATTCTCATTACTTTTAAAGGGCGTATAATTAGTAGGACCTTTCCAATTATATAAGTTAATTAAACTTTGGATGATTTGTGTGTTAAAAGTAAACATTTTAACAGTTTTCGAAATAGAACGATTTTCTAATATATTGGTTTTAATTGTCGATAGAACCATAACAACTAATTCATGATTGTCATAAATTAAATTACGGAAAATCGAACCGAATAACCCTCTTTTTTCTAACAAATTAATTATAGTAGCAGTGTTTCCTTCAATCAAAAACGCAATCAAAAAATGTATAAACTTTATCCGAACCGAATTTTTATCATCATATTTGGATGGATTGGTCAAAATGTTCAAATCCGCTCGATCGAATGCAACGTGGACCAGCACTTCTTTCGCTAAGCCAGCCGACATAGTAACCATGGTGCTCAACAGTTTTAGGGCAGCTTTGCACAGTTTGGTTGCCATACTGATCGCTAACATGCCTTTGATTAACGAGTAATGTTTGTTTAAAAGAACGCGACATGATTCTTCAGCACGTGAATGTTTCTGTGGGTAGTTGGCAATGATTTTTAACAGTACGAGATTAAAGACTTGCAAAATTGGTAAAGCGTGCGATGCATTCTTGCTTTCGGATTTATCGATCACTTGAAGGATTTCCGAACAGGACCCTCCGGAGTCCAAGTACTCAGATAGGTAATCATGAGATGATTCAGCGGTGCATAATTGCAGAAAGTTTTTAATTGCTACACAACAAATGTCAACATATTATTTTAATGTTTACCATAATATTATTGGTTATATGTATTTCACGTGCCTTCATAAGCTTCTTTAGTTATTAAATTCTGCCGAAACTCTTCGGCATTGAATTGACGAAGCTTTTTTTGTGGTGGTTCAACTTCATCCGTTTCTTGTTCAACTTCATCCGATTCTTGTTCAACTTCATCCGATTCTTTTTCAACTTTGTCGTTATCTATTTCCGTATTTTCAACAGTTTCACATTCCATTTTAAAATTCACCAAACGCACATGTATTTTGTGTTTATCTATGGTTATTGGTTATCTTATATATACATACAAGCAAGGGTAAGTTCATGCGATCATACGATGCCCCCTATAATAAGGTGTCCTCTTTGCCTTTTATTTGGTACCCGGAAAAGGAAGTTTGCCAATACTTGTTTGGCGCGAAATTATAAATAGTAGAATAAATCTAAATAGATGAAATTTGCTATTTTTAGTGCCCCAAAAAGTATATGTTTACTCAGGATTTTTTGCATTTATATTCGATGAAAAGAAGTTTAAACTTCAACTAATAAATAATTTATGAAATTGCTCTTATTTCATGTTTTAGATAGGTTTATTTGGGCACTCATTGAGAAAAACGCGTTTATTACTTGATTTGGTGTTAGTGTGAATGTACCTTTACTTATTTCGTTTACCCTTAAGCGTAAGCAATATGCATTACACGAAGCAATTTTTTTGGACGGAAATTTGAAATCTTAAGGCGTTTTGGCTACTTACCAAAAAGTTTCATGCTATTTTCAATTAGTTACGTAATAAATAAATATTAATCTACTTTGTATACTGCCAAATACTTGTATTTTATCTATATGGAACAATTTTTCATCTTGTACTTAATAGATTATATTATAGTGATAAATTAATTTTGTTTTTCTATATAGTTGAGGTAATATTAATATTTATTGACAAGCACCATAAACATTAACAGATCTAAATTTTGAGTTAGTTCAATATAGAAATATTAATACATTACATGTAATTGATCCAATTATTAATTAATTATTATCGCGTTACAAATTTCTAATTTTTATTCGAATTGAAATAATGCTGCATTTAATACCGATATTATTAATATTATTTTGCACCTCAAATGCAATTAGTTACATAAATGTTTTCGACGATAATTATTGTTATTCTAACGACAAAAGTCCTTATGTACATTTTGGATCAAAAACGGCTTACGAATTTGTGCACGGTGATTCAAACTCAAATTTTGAAATAAACGGTAAGTAACGAACAGGCTGATGAAATATATTATAGTTATTTATTGTTTTTAACTTAGATTGTGTTTCAAAACAATTTTGGAGTTTTAACAGACATGGGACACGGTTACCTGGAAAAGCGGGAATATCTAAATTGCGCAGTTTAACTAAAATAAAAGACGATATAATTAATTCAATTTCGAATGGTTTATGCGCAAAAGATTTAAATTTATTTAAACGGTACTAGTATAAATAAAGTAATTTCATTAGATAAAGTTTATAAATAATGCCAATAGATGGAAATGGAATGAGGCAATAACTGAAAAAATAGCGTCGTTTTTAACTTTTCAAGGCTGGATAGACATGGAAAATATAGCTAGGCGATACCAGTTACGGTTTCCAGATTTGTTGGATGTTCCGTATACACCAGATGATTTTTTGGTGAGTTTAACAAAGCGGCAGATTATTAAACTATTTATTAATACCTACATATATTGTGTAAAATAGTTTCGATTTACGAGAACCGAACGAACGAATGCAAGTTTTAGGGGCTTTGCTAAGGGCCTATTTGGGGACAAATCCGATTTAGTTCACGGCGTTTCTTTTGCAAATGATACGTTACTAGAGGTTGATGACTATAAAATAAACTGAGAATTTGATTGTAATTAATTTGTTTAAATTAGACTTATAAAAATTGCAAAAAATGGCTAGAACAAGTCGATAATAATCCAGCAACTGAAATCGAGTACAACAAATTCCTATTAACACCGGAATATTTGGGAATGATCGCTGAAGTATCGAAACGCCTTGGGTTCGAGTCCCATTTGGACTATTCCGTTATTGAAAACATGTTTGATATGTGCCGTTTTGAGCAATCGTGGTTCGTCGGTAACAAGTCTACTTGGTGTGCGGCGTTTACGAAAGAACATTTACAAATTATGGAATATGGAGAGGATTTATTATATTTTTATAACACTGGCTTTGGAACTGAGTTAAATCTCAAAATGAGCTGTTTACCGGTGAAGAATATGTTAGAAGTATTCCAAGGTGTTGTGACAGGTGATTTTTAAGTTAAATTGGGAGTTAAGTTTGGGAATACAAATATGGTTTTCAAGGCGAAACTGATCAACCACGAGCAATCTTTTATTTCTCTCATTCTTCTGCTGTTCAATTGTTATTGGTGACTATGGGGCTGTATGAGGATGCTGTACCACTTCGTGCTGATAATATGAACCAACAGCGTGATAGATTATGGCGAACTTCACTATTAATCCCATTCGGAGCGAATTTAGACGCAGTACTATATCGGTAAATCAATAAATATATTTATACTTCACCTCGTCAAGTATCTCCTTTATAGCTGCAACAACAATGAAGAGTTTATTATAAAGTTCTTTTTAAACGAAAAATTAATCCAGTTTCCAGGATGCTTCGATGGGGTTTGTTCCTGGAAGTACGTCCAGGGCACGTTAGGGCACATCGGGGAAAATTGTAATTTAGATTTTTGTAACAATTAATAAATAGTTTAATTATTAAAACTTGTTAGATTATGATTCAATTTTGGATTTTCCTAAAAACAAATTATTATTATTACATATTCGCATTTATTGATTACTAATTAAACCTGTCAATTCGCTGTAAATTTGATTTAAAAACGTCGACAATAGCCGATTCATGGCGTCTTCGTTTAATAGATTTTCTTCATTTTTTATCCCTTTTTTTGGAGTGAAAAATGTTTTTTTCTAACGAAACTAGTTTTAGAATAATTGTTGTTATATATGTATTGTTTTATAATACTTGATTTGTTGATTCGTATAAAATATCTTGCAAAATGCTTGAAATAAATTCGCTATTTTCTGTTTCCAACATTGCTCAAATTAGTATTCTATATTTTATAACTTTTTAACAATATTATATAATATTGTTGATTAGTTACTCAATTGTTTAAATACTTTTCCAAAATCGACGCCTAGGTGCCATATAATAAAGATCGTAACTACAAACAAAGGATAAACATATTTAATTTAAGCTATATTTACAATGTTTTAATTATTGTAATTTTGGTTGTTCTCCATCTACAATTGTAAAGTAATGAATACGTATGCGGGTTTGATAGATAATTTAAACAAAGCAATTTTGATCAAAGTGTCTCCTAAATTGTAAGAGATATACACACATAAAAAGTAGGGTGGTTAAAATCAGTTCACATCGTCTACGAAAATTAGAAACCACATAAATAGAATTGTAGCAGGACTTTTTTAAACTTTGTATATGTAAATGTATGGAGTAAAACTACAGAAATAAGTTAAAATATGGTTATTGTGCCAGCCCCTCGTAAGCTGTTAAGTAGGTGACCAGTTGTACAAAAATGCTATATAGATTGCTATTAAAAGATTGGAAATACATTGATTTATTATATAGAATGCATATGTAAAACTAAAGTGAATTACATTATGATTTGATAGATAATATATATGGTATATAGTCACATTATTCGAAATAAATGACGCGTTAACAGCATCAATCATCAACAAAATAATATGTGTCAAATTCGTAACTTGGCTCATTACTTCATATAAACTTTTAATAAAAATATTACACATAGAGTGAAACTACCTGTGACTAAACATTTAATACTTATCGTTTGTAAGGGGGACTAAAAACTTGAAATAAGACTCGATTCTCAACTATGTAGTTTGGTAGCTTTGTAAAGCGGGTTGCTTATGCAAAATAGAATTGCGTATTATTTCTTTATGATATCGTAATATAATGAACGTAGTATGTATGTATGTACATACATTTGCACATGTGTGTGTGTGTGAGTGGGAACACATGCGCAAAATAATTTCCGCCAAAGTTGTCGGCGCGCAAATGTTTACAAATTTATAAAACGCAGCGTCGCGACGGACAGTTGCCGTTGGTACGTTGCAAAGTGCGTTTGTGCGTGCATCAAAGGTACGAACATTGACGGCCCTAACGCCAAAAATGTTTCGGCACCTCCAGCCGTGATAACAGGTTCAATAAATCATTTGTTTTATATTTAAACACAATCGAATTTTTTCTTTGTTCTATATATAATTACAAAACTTTTACTTAAGTTATTTCATTGGAAATTAAATATAAAAAATTTCCTAACTCATATAATTAATTTTGGCATTTTAAAACTTCTTATGGGATTTTGTACTAAAAAATCTTAAATTTAATTATTTTTGGAGCTTCTTGTGTATGGGGCTTCTAATAATTCGTCTTAAGTATGCCAAAGCGGATATATCCATGCTTTAAAGACATTAATAAAATTATATATTTAGTATTTTTTTTAATTGACAGATCCATGACAGTCATACACATTTTTTAAAACGGTGATTTATTGTTATTTTGTCATATATGAAATAACTGACGAAAATAAATATATTAATGAATTTTTTTTTTGTATTAAAGTATTAACAATTTTTTTAAAATAACTATTCTCTTTTAAGTAAATTCCTAATAAAACAACGCATTCCCCGCATGTGGCAATCTGGTTGCCTATAATACAAGTTTAAAAATACAATTTAATATTGATTGATTATTGAGTAAAAGGTCATCTAAATCGGTAATTATTATAGTTAATACTAGAACGCAATGGTGGGAAATGCTGTGGTACGTCTACATGAATTTAGTCAAGTCTAGCAAATTTCTTTCAGAAATTAAAAACTCAAATTGGTGGGAAATGGCGTGGTTTTGCGAAACAATATTAACGTAATAATGTATACTTTGTGTTCGTGATACTCTTTTGAGTTTAAACTTATTAAAATGTAGCAGTATATTTCATTAGCGCTGAAAATGTAAAGACACTTTACAGAAAATACTTAATTAGTTTAAGTTTCAGGAATGGGAACACTGCTATGTGCTATTTAATATATATTAGTTGTGATTTAGATAAACATATATATATGTGTGTATACCGCTTTGAAAATAAGTTAAATATTATTGATTAAATTATCGATGATTTTGATTTATTTGCAATTATCTATGACAAGTTGACAAATAAAAATATTAATTTATGTATTTATTATTTACGAATATTCATCGAAGTCATTTATTTATTTTGTTAATGGAATATGAACTTTGATTTTGTATACACATATGTATATATATATAAAAAATTATGTTGCTGGTAACGCATGTCCTGGTGTTTAAAATAGAAGCATCAAGTGTCAATTTTGGTACAAGATTTGATATTTAATAAATTTTAAAACATACTTTAAGCTGAAATTCTACTGTTTGTTTAAGTAATTAATACTAACAGTGTATCGTAGTCTATTTTTAATAGTGTCAACCTCATTCGTGTTTACGTGTCATTTTTATAAATGAGGTAAATATATAAAATTATAATTAAATCTAAATAATACCAATTCGCGAATTGTTTCATACAACTAAAATAATTCAATACGTAGGTATATAAAAATTAATTATGATGATAAACAAAAAAAAATGTTTTAAACAATAATTGAATAAGAATTGAAAAGTATTAGAGACTTTATTTCGGAAGTAAAAAATATATCAAAATTAGCAAAGATAATTAATAAACTAGAGCACATATTTCGCATCAATACTTTGTTCTTTCGTTCTACATGAGAGAACACTGTCAATAATTTGTTCCAATAGTACTCTGGGCTAAATGCATATACATTGATATATATATATATATATATATATATATATATATATATATATATATATATATATATATATATATATATAAAAATATATATATATATATATATATATATATATATATATATATATATATATATATATATATTTATACGAACATACCACATATATTTATTATTATAACTGTTAGATCTGTTGAGTCAATTGGCTAATAAGTAATGTATGTATGTACGTAACGTACTACAACTCTTGTGTGTTAATTCTGTGATAATTATTTGTGATAATTATTTTAGTTATAATATTCGGGTAACTACACATGCATATTTAGAGCAAATACTTTGATAAGTATTTTTAATTTTATTACTATTCATGCGTAGTAGACATTTATTACCAATATTAGTTAGCGTGGTCATTGCCCCAAAGAACTATTAATACATTCAATTAGGAATACCTATTAGTATTTATAAATTAGTTAAAATAATAATAGTTTGTTATTGCAACGCAACGCAACGCAATGTGAAATATTTTTTAACTTTTAAACTACAAAAGAATGATTATTTTTTAAATAAGGTTGCAGATTACATTTGATTTGTAAAGGAAACCAAAATTCATATGAAAAATATTCATTTAAATGAAGTAGTTTAAATAATAATCATTTTGAGTAGGCCTGGGTACCTACTGGTGGATTCAGAGACAAAGTTCTCTGCGTTGGCGAAGTAATTCCAGGAAGTTATCAAGTTGAGGATGACTGCAACAGGGAGCAGCACCGCGGCGCCGGCACCCGAAGCCGCCGGAAATGAGGTAGGGAAAGGTGAGTCGGGCCGCAAAGCTCCGGAGGACCCAGTCGACACCACCAAACAGAAAAAAGACAAAGTCAAGAATGGTGCTACAGAAAAGTAAGTATATTTCGTTTTTCAAAACGAAATGGGGATGGTGCAACAAAGAACATTATTATTTTGTGCTATATATAAATAATCATCATCATAACTATATAAATCATCATTTAATCAAATTTGTATTTTTCGAACTAAATTTTAATGTTTATCTCACTAGATTTATCATCCACTTTTTTCATAACGTCATAGTTGCAAACGTAAGCAATACGTGATTTGAAGTTTAAATAGTTTATAGACAAAATGTCAACTTGCAGTAACTTATTTATAGTAAATATTCGACAATTGAGCAGTAACTTGTCAGATAACGTATTCAATATCACTCATTTTACACAACACCAATAGCACAAGCAAAATAAACAATACTTAACTTATTACTTCGTATAAGAAAGTACAAATACCTTAAAGTGTAAGGAATAAGACAGCAACGGTTGCCAAATTCAAATAAAAATATCACCAATGATCATACCCAATCATACCAACTAAATGAAATATTATTAATATTAATTTAGGCCACGCCCACCGTCCCATTGCCGTGCACGCAGAATCTTTAATACTATAATAATAGTAATAAAATATGCAGAAAACACAATTATGAAAGATGCTTACATCATTCCCATTGAGTGCCCGTATTTACTGTAGTTTAATGATGTTTTTTGTTAAAGATCCGAGCTTTTACCACCGACTCAGGATACTGCAGTTGCTACACGTGTTGTGGTGGTCGCTTTAACACCGGATAGAAACAGGGAGACTTGGAACAAGAAAGTAGAGTTCTTGCTGGCGGTCATCGGGTTCGCTGTCGATTTGGGCAACGTATGGCGGTTCCCGTATATTTGCTACCAAAATGGCGGCGGTAAATTGGAAATGTTCATTTAGAATAACGAGTATTGCGTATGTATAATGTATGTATGGGTGGTTTCTTTTTTTTGTGGTTTCAGGAGCGTTTTTGATTCCGTACTGTTTGATGTTGATCTTTGGAGGTTTACCACTGTTCTACATGGAATTGGCTCTTGGACAGTTCCATCGGTGTGGCTGTTTGACCATTTGGAAACGAATTTGCCCGGCACTTAAAGGTAAGACGTATTTAAAGTATTAATTTGATATGTAGTATAAAAAATGAAATGTGATCATTTGAGTGTTACTAAATGTATGGTTGACCAAATTAAGCTTGGCAAATGTTGACAAACAATAATCCCAGCGCCAGTGGTTGGCGTAGGCTATAATCGTTACGTTAACGCTAACCTAATGACGTAATCTGGCACATCATCTGAGTGACTGTTGTAGCCACTGAACCGTAAACCTCCCTTGCTAATCTTACTCCTAGTTACTGAAAACGATCGCTTTCAGCGGTGTATATACGGGCTACATACATATGTGTGGTCCACTTTAGATAATCACTACACTACGATTTAAAACGTAATAGCAAATATATAGTTTTGGACCCTTTTTACTTGAACCGCAATTTAAACGAAACACACATCGAAATGTTTGTTTATAGTCTGAAAAATAAACACACTACACTAAAACTATTAAATTGAACAACACAGTGTCCTGATAGCGAATCAGGGAAAGAATGTCAGTGGATCATTCAACCACGAAGGATTCAATCCACTTCAAAGAGCCGTTGGTGACCTTTGACCTTTTCAAAAACAGTCTATAAAATTTACGTGAAATATTTGTGGATTATAATCAATATTGCAACAAAACGCTTTGCTAAATATAGTCATTATTTACTATATACGTATACGTGCGTTTGCAATCAAATATGTTGTACTGATCGCATTTCGTTCGTGATGCTTTTTCATACGTGTGAGAGTGGATTAGGGAGTGTAACTAGGAAATGGTGTGTTAGATATATATGTATGTACGTGAAAATAAATTTATTGTAGTTTTAGTCTAATTTATTGACAACGAACCAATTTATAGAAACAGTAACGGGTTACGCGGACTTGTTGCCTATGTAGTGTTTTAAATTCGACTGTTTTACAGGTTTTTGTTACCGTATTTGAGAGTTGAAACGTCAAAAAGTGAGCGTATTTAGTGTTTTTTTTTACTATTTACGGTTACGGACACTGAGTGTTGGTAACATTTTGACCAGTGATTATTCTGTTGTGATTGTTAGTTCTATTTGCTTTTGGTGATTATCGTATTTAGCGTTGGCATTTTAGACGAAATGTGACACAAACAGTTTAAAACAAAATTGATATAGGCAGTTAAATAGATAACTTAAGTTGGTATACAAGTTTTACAAAGGCGCTTATTGGTGACGTTGAATAAAAGATTACGCGTTCTTTTTTCTTTGGTGGAAGTTGAAAAGAAATTCTCTTTCTGACGTCACCAAGATGGTGAAAGATATACGTATGTGTGTATGTATGTATAAATCTGTGCAAATATGTTGTGTTTGAATTTATTATTTGATATACGTAAAAGGGTGTTATTGTATGTATACTAAAGTATAGTAAACCTCGGGGAACAAAAGTAGCAGAAGAGCCAGTATATTAATTTAGGTAATGAAATGTCTATACATAAGTATGATGTAATAATCAAATATTGTTTACATTTCATTGTTCGTACAGGTCGTTGCATCAATTGTTGTTTTCTATTTATTGTTATGCGTGCGCGATTTGTTCCAGAACATTTGCATTTCACACAGCTGTAATTTAATCTGCTGCGTAACAAACAATGAACCATGCATTTATTATTACAGTTGTATTACTCTGTATAATATAGTTATATAGAGCCCTGCGTATGTATACGCATGTCAGAATGTATAATATTCTGGGTCAAAATCGTACCATAACAAACTCTTTGGGTTTGGTTTGACGAAAACCGATCAGAAGCTCCATTGTTTACCCCTTTGGTCGTACACTTGTGTTTACAGAACGCTCTGTTCCCCGACGAATGCCCAGTTGCTCTTCTTCTTCTTACGAATGTAAACATGCATTCTTATATGTAGTTTGTAGATCAAAGAATAATAATAGTGTGTAGGTTACAAATTCTTTCTTGTCCATGTTCTATTAACTTTTAAGAACCAAAATCATATTATTTCGAATATAAACGTAGCCATTAACAATTTATGTCCGAAATAAAATGTATATTTCATATTTTGTACTCTTGCAAGTATAAAATAAATGCGCCTAGTAGACAGCAACACGTTAAACACTCAAGTAAATTTGGTCAAGTGTGCATACAGAATTTAAGTAGGGTGTCTGAAACTGACTGAAGACGTAAAGACTGTGTTGTGTAGAATATAGGTTTTTATATTTGCCAATCTCGTGATAGGAGTCCTTTGTCGATAATTGTGTACCTTTTTAAGGGCTGTCGTAAAGTCTAGCACTTGCACAAATTGTGGCGTCACAATTCTAAACGATACACAAAATTGTGTTGCGCGATTTCCACAAATAATTCGTGGAAGACTGGATTTTGTTATTGAAAGTTTCATATATGAACGGAAACTCTCTTAGGAATTTGCAATGACTGCTTGGATGGTAAAAATGTGGCAATTATAATAGTAGAAACTTTTATTATTCTAGTCCCTAACGGCTAAATGTATATAATAGTTTGTGTATTTTAAAAGCTTTCAATCACTACAATACATCACTGCATCCTCCATTTTGATCATTAACAATCGATACAATTTCACTTTGATTATGTTTTTTACTTATATAAAACTCAATATGTATGTATGTATGTATGTACATATATACATTTCATGTAATCACAGATGAATACAAAATCAAGCGTCGTACATACATACATATATATATATATATATATATATATATATATATATATATATATATATATATATATATATATATATATATATATACATATATATACGTCTATAATTAGATTACAGTTATATTTCTCGATAGATACGTGTTTAATGTTAATATTCGAAATCAATTTCAGTATATAAATATATAAACTTATGTATGTATGTATGTAGATTGTAGATACATCTTGATTAGTCGTTTGAGAATTGCACATTTGCTTTATACAAAATCGAAAATTCAATTTAGGAATTAAATTAAACGTTGAATAAAGCTGATTGACCTGGTGTTTCGTCGTATATGTTGTTATATAGTCATTTAGTTTCAAAGACGTTTAGTATTTTGCAATTTTACTTCAATTTGTTGGCATTTTACTCTATATATATAAATATATACGCGCGAGTGTGTGTGTGTGTGTGTGTGTGGGTGTGTATGTGTACACGTCGTGTGTATATACGTATGTATGTGAGTGTTAGTGAGTTGGTGCCGCATCTAATAAAGCTGAATAATACTGTAATTAATCCGAAGTTATGAAATTGGTTTCATCTGAATGCTATGAGATTAATTTAATTAGTGACATTCGTACTCTTGCAAAACGTCTTAATCTTACACCTGATATTGAACAAGCTGTCGTGTCTTCTTCAACGAACAAAGTTTGTCTTTTAGCTCATTTTTTCCCTCCCATCTTCAATTCACCTTTCTCATTACACCAATTAGTCGCAAAATATACCTACATACTTAATTAGTGACAATATTGCATATACCAGTATAAATAAATTAGGTCTCATACACAATTGTGCGTAATAAAATTTCAATTTGGGTATTCAAAAAATAGAGGTGCACTTTTATTAATCAATTATTTAAATTTTATGTTGAACACTAGTTTATCTCTGACGAAAATGATTTGCATTCGAACAAATATAAACAATTTCATACAATAGAAATAAATCATAATTTAAATAATATATTCCCAAAGACGAGTACAACATTATAAGTTTCATATCTTTAGGAAGTGTCTGCGTGAAAACTGATTATTCTACAAAATATAATGAACATTTTGCGTCTTGTGCCAAATGTTTATTACCGAAAGCTGTCGTTTGGTTTGGTTTGGTTTGGTAGATATAAAACAATGTTTACACTAGGGATGATGGTCTCTGAGTGGGAAATGCGGCTGTCAAATATGTCATTTATGCAGATATATCTTTAGAATTTTAGCGTGACGTCAAATAACATGTCATTTTCTGTGAAATCATTTCACTTGCGCCTAACAGACTGTTGCTCGCTTAGCATCATGTCAAGTTGCGTTTGCAAGCAATGAAATAAATAAATGTTTATATAAATCAAGTATAAAATAGAGAATTCGTTCGCAAAAATGGTACAGAAAAGAAAAACGAACAGATAACAGTTCGTGCGCTATTAGCTTCGTCAATAACAGCGTAAAACAGTTGATGTAGAAGGCAAAAGGCGTTAAATCTTCAAAATGTCACGTATTTTAAGTAACACACTTCCTTTCGCCATTTTTTATATTCCCAGGGAGGGAGCATTTTTATTAATTTACTACCAACGTAGCGTTTTGTTGACAATTAATGAATGACTTTTATTTATGAATGTTTACAGGTGTGGGATACGCGATATGTTTACTAGACATTTATATGGGTATGTATTATAACACAATCATCGGATGGGCTGTATACTATCTATTTGCGTCGTTCACATCTGAACTACCATGGACGAGCTGTTCAAATGCGTGGAACACCGCAAATTGTACTCCGGTTACGGCAGCCGTGCAGTATCCGAATTCGACGAGTCCAGCGAAAGAATTCTTTGAGTAAGTCGCAACTTTAGTTGACCAATCGCGATTGCGTTCAAATGATTTCAGTTTAGCTGGATGAAAAGTGAAATTAAGTTGGGTAAAGTGTGTTTTGTTTGTTGGTTTTATAGACGAAATGTACTTGAGCAACAAAAATCAGACGGATTAAATCGCATGGGGCCTATAAAACCGACGCTGGCATTATGTGTGTTCGCCGTGTTTCTTTTGGTGTACTTTTCGTTGTGGAAAGGTGTTAGAAGTGCCGGAAAAGTAAGTTATTCCAGTTATTATCGCCGCTAAACCTGTTTGTATTAGCTTTTATTTCGGGATACAAAATGGGGACGTGACGTATGGAATAAAATAAATATATGTAATTAAATTGAGTTAAAACTATAATTTTAAGACGAAAATAGATGGTTTGTTTTTTTGTAGAAACACGAAATGTCTTCGTTTAAAAGGTTGGTAATGTTTCCGTGTCATTTCAGATATTTCGTGCACGCAAAATCACAATTATGTTTTAAAATTAATATTGACAAAGTAAACTACACTGTTAAAAGCTGAGTAAAAATGTTAGGAATTTCATCAAATATGCGAGTCATTCGTTTGACAACAAGATATTTTTTAAATGAAATATGTCACCGTTGTTATAATATAAATCATCTTATTCTATATCCATATTAGTTCTTTTACTTTCTACATATTCGTAATAAATCCATTTTCTTTTTGTTAGTAGTAAATGTTTATTTATTGCTTAAGGCAGTCTGGATCACAGCTCTAGCTCCATACATAATCTTAATCTGCTTGTTGATCCGGGGTGTAACTCTTCCCGGAGCAGACGAAGGAATCAGGTACTATTTAACCCCGGAATGGAGTAAATTAAAAAACTCGAAGGTCTGGATAGACGCCGCTTCGCAAATCTTCTTTTCTTTGGGTCCCGGCTTCGGCACCCTGTTAGCTCTCTCGAGTTATAACAAATTCGACAATAACTGTTACAGAGACGCCATTTTGACTAGTAGCATCAATTGTTTAACTAGTTTTTTGGCAGGCTTTGTGATTTTTTCAGTTTTGGGCTATATGGCACATGTTCAACATAAAAGCATTGAAATGGTTGGACTTGAAGGTAAATATTTGTGTTCATGGTGTTTAAATAAGGGCGATAAAAACTGTTTTGTCTACCAGGGCCGGGTTTAGTTTTTATTGTGTACCCGGAAGCAATAGCGACCATGACCGGAAGTGTTTTCTGGTCGATCATTTTCTTTTTGATGCTAATTACACTGGGATTGGACAGTACTTTCGGTGGTTTAGAAGCAATGATAACTGCCTTGTGTGACGAATATCCGAAAGTTTTAGGGAGACATCGAGAGATATTTGTTGCCTTTTTGCTTTTGGGTATTTATATTTGCGCCCTTCCGACGACTACTTACGTAAGTACTATTTAAAAAAAAAAATTATAACACACAATACACATTTGAATCGATACAAATATTAGCCATAACAAGCATACAATTACTTAAATACACATATGTTTAATTAATATGTGATTTAATCCCTTATAAGCGCTTTTTTAAACAGTTATATTGCTGCTAAAATATACCGCGGTAGCCTAAAATTGTACTGGGCTGACGCCATTCCTTAGAGCAATTGCCGAGCTCTAGATCAGTTATTATTTTTTTATGAATTAAACAACAATTACCAACTTTGAAAGTATAAATACCTTTAGCATCGTATTTTTCTCACAAATTCAGTATAATATAATCGTTTATTACACAGAAAAGAGTGCGTTATCTTAAAACAAACAACATTCATGAACACACTAAAAGCATTGGGTATAAGACTGGACCTAATTTGAAATTATAAGTGGCGGCTAGCTGCTATCGCGAATGTTTGAAGATGCGTGGCTAGGTGAAGTACGTAGTCGATGAATTGAACATGAGATGTCTAGAGTGACAGCAGCTATAAAACGTTTCTCTAGTTTTCTTGGATTAAAGTAAATTAATACCAGTCAATTGCGTCGACGCGAAGTGGAAAACCAATTTATACGCGGTGACTGCTTTGATTATATTGGCTACTTGTGGCTGCCTACTGCCTTTATTTATATTTACACAAACTAAAACGCTCTTAACGGATATCGGATATGCACTAATCGGAGATTGATACCCATCGATCATTATTTTATACACACATTTTAAAACAATTAATATTAATAAGCGCCTAAGAGATTGCAACCCGCATAATAGTTTAGTCAATTTGGTTGCTGTGTTTAGCCACCCTATTCTTTATGGTTAATAATTATTGTTTAATTTAGGGTGGTGTTTATTTGGTAAACATGTTAAATGTTTACGGCCCAGGCTTGGCGATTTTATTCGTCGTGTTCGTAGAAGCTGCAGGTGTGTTTTGGTTCTATGGAACAGATAGATTCTCCAGGGATGTTGAGCAGATGATTGGGCATCGGCCTGGACTATTTTGGAGACTTTGTTGGAACTATATCAGTCCTATATTTCTTTTGGTAAGATATAAACTGCAATAATTCACATGTAGAGGCAATGAAATTGGCGCTTAAGTAATTTCGAAATGAATTTTAAAGATGCATTGTTGTTTTTTAACTGTTTACATTTAGGGAATTTTCATATTTTCGTTACTGGGATACGATGACATGCTTGGTGGTGATTATACGTATCCAGATTGGAGTATAAGTGTTGGATGGATGCTAACATGTTCTTCCATAATGTGTATTCCATTGTATATTGTTTACAAGTTTATTATAACACCTGGAACGATTGCGCAGGTGAATACACCATAAAACATTTCCAATAGTGTGTTCGTTGACTCATCGATTATGTTTTCGCAGAGAATTAAAGTCATGTGGCGAGCTGAACAATTGGTGGAAACTAATACGTTGACGTACTGCACGGGGGGCATCGAGGTCTGACGGGGTTCTACACAGCCCCCCAAAGACGGAACTATTATTTTGTCACCCCGGTATACGGTGGAGTGGCTCGTATGAAATTTGAATACTAATTTGCGCTTTTAATAATATGTTTACGCACAACAAACAATTATTTTGTTCAAAAGCGCTTCCAAACTTCGGTTTCAACTTGAAAGTATTGTAATTATTAACATGTTGACTGCCACACAATTATAGAAAAATACTCTGGCATTCAACATGATTGAGACCAAAGGGCCTACGGTCACAATAATATAATTACTGTACTTATTTACCTAAAATTACAAGTTAGTTATGTTACTGCAAACAGTATTATAACGGATATAAAGACAATACTTAATAAAATAATTTTTTTAAATTAAAAATTAGTTATTATATATAATTTTTGAATATTTTATATAATAATTTAATCGTAATTAAACATTTTTCGTACATCGAATGATTCAAGCAAAAAAAAAATTAAAAACATAAAAAGTACAAAGTGATATTCATCAACATTTTATTGCTGTTTAAAATATTATATAATTGAGTACTTAAGTACTTAATAATAGTTGTAAATTTATGTATGTATGCTGGTCCCCCTGAAAGAATTTTGATGTTAGAAAGTATTTGATATTTAAACTAAAATAAAAAAAAAATGTAAATAAATGTAATAGGTATTTAAGAAATGTATATCAGCCATTTTACATTTCTTATTTTCTTAAATAAATGCGTTGAACAGGTATTTTTACAGCCAAAAAATACTTGCGCGCGAAGCTACTTCGACTTTGTATTAATTATAATTAAAATAATAAGGGTGACAAAAACCACAGCGATCATTCATCGATACGGCGAGCAGGTACGTTTCTAAATTACACTTATGAACATTTATGATGAATTAAGACACCTAAAACTACATCCCCAACAAGATGAATAGTCAATAAACATGATTTTTTTTTTCCAGAACCGTTCACAATTAAATAAAAATGCTTTTATAAACAATTGATATTTAACTGTATTGGCGATTTTGTTGTGTTTTAAGATCTAGTTTGGGCACTTCACAAATATGTTAGTGTCAAAATTTCTGTGTCAAAATGGGGATGCAAACTATAATAGACGATTTAATGTTGAAGAATACCGAGTTTTTTAATTTAATAATGAAAGCCTTGCAGTTCAACGAATATACATGGTCTGTGATTCCTTCTGTATTATTTTTAATATTTGGAATGTATTTTTTGCACCGGTTAATTGAAAGAAGCGTCGGGAGTTACGGCCACGGGATTCGGGATGAGGTTTTTCGGGTTTGTCGAGCCGAAAACAGTTCCGAATGTAGAGATTTAATTAGTGTTTATATTTAGGAAATTTCGTATCAATGGATTTTGTTATATATAACTCGGGGATGGTTTTATGTTATAAAAGCGTATCGCATTACGAATAATTATTTACTAGCGTCGGCTATTGTAATTAATGCTATTCTAATTAAAAGTTTTAACGGACCATTATAATTCGTTTTTTTTTTTAATAGAAATCTGGAGGATCTGAGCTAAACTTAGCGTCTTTGCAAAGCTTAAGTGTTATAATACTTTTAATAGCAAGTTTAATTCCATTCTTTTTAATTTTATTAACAAATGAAAATGAAACCGCCTCTTTGGAATTCGTTTTATGGCAAGTGAATCGTTATTCTAGGATTTTAAGGCATGATATATGTTTGGTTCTATTTAGGGTCATTAGATAATTCTATTTTGATTTGAGTTTTCTATACTATAGGACTCCTACAAATCGTTGGGCCCGCACTGAGCTGGGCCATGCGGGTCGATTGATGCAAAGGCCGCCAGATTTTAAGTTCACCGAGCCGAAGACACGCGCCTACCGAACGAAAAGATCTACCAGTACCGAAATGACTAACGAAAAATCGATTGTTGATATTCCAAGATATTGTAAATCGTTCTTTTTTAATCGGCCCGTCAGTACTATTGAAGATATCATTGCCCCCGAACCAACCACAAGCGAATAGTATTAATAAATTGTTTGATTACATGTAATGTAATTTGATTTCAAAATTGAAGTAATTGAAAAGATAAGCAATAAAATAAAACAGGTTGCGTATATTTATATTAAACGGTCTCAGTTTCCTTTACGTTTTGTTTTAAATTTAAAAATTTTTGATGGGGAAGTGTTATATTAAGATACATTCACACTACTACATAAATTCCAAACTCAAATCCGATTTTATTTAATATTTGTGCAAATTGATTAATAGTAACTAGATTACCACTCATAAATATTGATATTAAAGCCATTGATATATCTTATTATATACTAAATTAGCTTTTTTAAAGTTTAAATTCAAAAAATATTGGGAGGTGTTAACTGGTCTTTACGATATAGAAATTCCAACCTATCTTTCACATTGAATATTTTTCAATTAAAACCATTTAAAATGTTAAAAAGTATCTGTAGAAGTTATACTCATTTAATTAAACCAAATGCATCAACAATTAATAATCAAATTATGCGTTTAACCGCGTTCAAAAGTGCAGTTTCATTAGAAAATATTTACCCTCACAGCACCTTAAAATTAACCACCCCCGAAAAGGTTTGTAAACTACGGAAACTAGTGAATTTAATTAGTAATTCGTGTAATTACAGCCTACCAGTTCTGCAAATAAAGAATTCTCGGGATTTATACCAATAGATCAAATCGAAATCACATATTCTCGCAGTAGCGGGCCTGGCGGACAAAACGTAAATACAGTGAATACAAAAGTTGATTTACGATTTCATGTAGAAAAAGCCGCCTGGTTAAGTGATGACATCAAAAGTAAATTAGTAAATCAGGTATTTCAGTGGTTCTGGTAAATGCATTAATTTGTGTATAATGAATTCGAATTGTAACAGTTTAAAACTAAAATAACGAAAGAAGGCTATTTAGTGTTTCGATCTGAACTAACACGATCACAACAATTAAATCTGGCAGATTGTTTAGAAAAAGTACGTAGTGCTATTCGTACTGCGACGTTTAAACCGGCGGAACCTAATGTGGACTCTCTGGAGAGAATTCGGAGGAGGTATATATTTTATCAAAGTGTTTTAGACAAAGACGTATAACGAGAGAATGTTTTGTTTTATTCTAGACAAGAGCGTGCTGCAAGAGAACGATTATCAATAAAACGCCAAAGATCACAGATCAAATCTGACCGAGCGGATCCAATAATCTAATGTTTGGATCAGGTAAAAATTGTTTCCAGTTTGATCACTCTAAGTATTTATTAATTTCAAATTATACATGATCTTACGCTACTATCGAAAAAGATTATTAGTATATACATAAAATGTACCACCACTGAAAATAAACAAATTTTTATTGTGTCAAAGTTACCTAAATGAAACACTTTCCGGTTTCCACAAACATAAGAAATAGGAAAGATACTTTGCAATCCAACAAAATCGATTGATTCTTGTATGTATGTTCTGTAATCGACTAATTTTAATTAAGGTACATTTGAACAAGTTGTAGTTTTAGATATAACAATTAGTAATTAATCGATTTCATCAATCGCGATCTCTTCGTTTATCGCTGGAGGCCGAATTGCGCGAATGTGAACGTCTGCTACGGCTGCGAGAACGAGATCTTTGAGATCTAAACAAAATTGATTAAGTAAATCATTGGTGGGTCATCTTGTTTGGAAGTAGTACCTGGACGGTTCCGCTGTTCGTCTGCGATCTCTGCTTCGTGATCTATGTCGCCTGGATCTTCGATCTAATTCGCGTCCTCCGACATATTGACTGCGTTCCCGCTCACGGTATCGATCTTCGTGATCGCGATCACGTTCTCGTAACGATTTGCGACGATCTTCACGGCGTTTTTCCGCTGGTTTCTATAAACAAACGAAAACGCCCCCCACCCAAATGTTCAGTTGTAGAATTGTTTAAAAATGTCTGCATTGAAACATACCTCTAATTCAGCAAGTTTTTCACGGATTTTAATAAAACCCAAATGTAACTTCCCCCCAAAATGATCCGCAAGCCGGCGATCGTTATCATGAATACCCAAATACGCCGAGCAAACTTCGCAAACCCGTAACTTCTGTTGTTGGTAGCTGCTTGCTGGCATCGAGTTCCGGTATTCTTGTTCTGCTTCGAGTTTTTTCTTGCGGAGGTCGTCAATCTGCGCAATATTTGTCATATTAGTTTTGATATCGCGAGTCTAACTATGCGAAGAATGTACCACCTCTTCCATAAGTTTCATGCTTTCATCGACCAAGCCTTCTTCGCCGAGGGCTTCTGCCTTTGCGAGCTTCTTACCGATTTGTTCAGCGAGTTCGTGAACAGAATTCGCTTTGACTGCAACTTCAGCACTGAGTTCTTCTTGCGTTTCAGCTAAGCGAAGCTTAGCTGCCTCAGTGCGGCGATCACAATCGCTTATGAACGCCTGTAGATGCTCCATCGCCTAACGCGAAAGATCATTTGTTGTATCATTTCTAATATTTCTATTTGAGTCGTACAAAAACTTACATCTATATCGTAAAAGTAGTCCTTGTGCGTGGAAGCTTTCTCATAATCAGCTCGTAGGGCCAAATCGTGAATCTTGGGACATTCGCCCAGGTCCATTCGCTAAAGGAGAGAACCAAACCAACACATAACAACAAAATTTGCGACAAAACCACTGATCAAATCGTCGGTGAGTGTGTAAAAGAAATAATAATAATAATAATAAACATTTTATAACAATAAATATCCATTTAATTGCCACAATTATATATTATAAAATTTGTACTGGTTTTTGTTTCTTACTCAGAATCTCGCATCATTTATTAAATCGTTCTTCGGATTTTTCCCAGTTCTGTTGCGAACAAATTATTAAAAAAATTATATTATTATTCTAAGTTTCGAATTAAACTAAAGTAAAAACGTTTTGAGTTATATATACTCACGAAAAAATCGGTTCCAACTCAAAAAATGTCTGGTTTTTTTTTTGTTTTTGAATACTCACGAAATTTATCGGCCTGTTTGTTCCTACTGGTTTTTATTTTTAAACCGTTTTCATGCATATAATCAATAATTTTTACTAATTCATTAGAAACGAAAGGAAAGATCGACGAAATTAACAACAATCAGTTTCAAAAGTAAAGGCGCGGCTTTAACATTTTTGTCTTTTCGGTTATACTTACCAGGTTACACCAGTCTGAGTTAAACATCTACACAAATATTCAGTTGTTTTTTTTTTTTTTTTTGTTTTTTTTTATTATTGTACCATACCTTCCCACGGTGCAGTGATTTTACGATCTTACCATCATGATAATTTAAACAGTCTCTATCAAGGTAAATACGCATTTTTGCGAAATATTTCCTTTCGACAAGGTTCAAAACTTTTTAACCAACAATATTAGGAAATAATTAAGTTTCAATTACGTTTATAAATTATCAGAATGGTGCAGACTTTATTCACTGTTTATTGGAATTACTAATAAGACAGGTTGTGGAACAACTCGTATATTACAATCAAATATCTTGAACACTTCTATATACATATATGATTTATATTTAATCGTAAAATAACTTATTTAATTTGTTAAAAAAACCTATAAATTATTCGTTTAAATGTAGAATTGAAATAATTTACAATTCGAATGGTCAAACAATTGAATAAAATTATAGATAGAATTCAAGATATTTATTAATAATAATTGCGGCCGTTTTTAGAGCAATTTCTATAATATTTCAGTATATTATATGAAGCCTTAAGTGATAACCTTGTTGTATATATATATATATTAAACATAATAACGCTAATAGTTTGAGTTTTGACATACGTACGGCTTAGTACTTACATAACAGCCTAATTATAAAACACCTATCCTCATCTTAATATAGCAAAAGTGACGAGATTTCTGAAAAGTACATTGTGCATTATTAGACGCTGGTAATGCCAAACTGAGACTCAAAGTTTGTAAAATTCCTTATAGATTTTCAAAGTTTTGAATCAATAAACACGATTATTAATTCAAAATACGAATTCAATTAGTTTTAAGTAAAATTTATAACGCAAGATTCTAAAATAAAGCCCGAATTTTATTTACGAATTTTGGCATGTCCATCTGAAATTACTTTTCAGGATAATTAACTAACTGGAATTGAATTCAAAGGATTCCTCTAGCATATAAATCATTCTTCGATTGAAGTAATAAAAATAAATCCAGATGGACTAAAGGGTAGCGAATGTGCTATATTATGAGGATTGTTTTAAATTCACTCGAGGGGGGACTTTGAAATTTATGAAATGCAGACCTATACACTTAAAAAAAAAGTACACTTACCGTTGATAGTAGAATTTCGTGCGGGCAACAAGCGAGTAGAAACGATTTGCAGACCTTCGGGTCCGAGAATTTTACTTGAAATTTGTTGTTCTCACCTTTTCGAACGAAATCAAAATCAATTAAAAATGTTTGACTTGACCAGTTGGCCCGTCTAAAACTCACCATTTCGTCCAGTCCCCATTAACTGGTCCAACATTGCACGCATCTGGTCATGAGCGGACATTTTTCCGACTGTTTCAAAATCCTTTTCAATGAATTTAAGCCTTAAAGACAAACTAAAAAGTTTGCCTTTCGCAGGAGAAACCTATGAACAACAGCAATCAGCAATGGCGTATTTCTGAAATTGTGACAGCTTCAGACAGGAAATGGAATGGCCTATTCAAAATGGCCGACCATACGTTTTTTATCCATATTTGTTTCGTTTTATTTAATTCAAACATAAGCAATTAATTTAAGCATATATATATATATATATTTACGCGTTAAATATAAAATTCTATGTTAAACCATATATTTTTTTAAGTTAAAATCAATTTAAAGTATTAGGGTTCGCTCAGTAAACAAATACTATACACGAGCTTGGATTGGTTTGAGTAATGGCAAATGATAAAGGTTGTTGAGTGATTTAAACATTTGAATTCTTTTTACAAAAAATACGAATTTGCTTAACCAATAATTGATTGTGATTGGTTGTTTTTTAACCAATCTCGAACGATAGAATGAGTATTGATTATTTCAGAAAAATGTGTAATATAAAAGACAGGAAATAGTATTTAAAAAAGAAAAACGCAACTTGAATTTCAATGGTATTGGAAATATATTTTTCATAAGCAAATTACACAATATATGTTTAGAATTCGGGGTACAGCATAAATCTTGTCCGTATTATGGGTATCTAACAATGATTTAATCACATTTTGTATATAAGTTTTGGTAAAAACGACCCTCATAATATCAGTACGAATGCTTCGAAGGCACCATTTTATATTTCATTATTGCGCTCCTTTAAAAACAGGTGGTATTTAATACTGATATTACAATCGAATTCTCGACTTGGTACTTACAATAATTGTATTTCATCGAAATTCGATTGTTTAATGAAAATCAAATTACATAACGATTAAAAAGAAAAATTAAACGAATAAAATAAAATTAATTTATTGAAATATACAATTATGATTTTACACTATTTCGGGGGCATAGTTCAGTATATAATTATTACACAAAATAAACATATTTTATGAATAGTTTTAAGTACGGAAGAAATAATAATACTGTTCTATAAACAAAAAAGTTTTAGTAATATTTTTAAAACTAAGTGCAACTATTTAAATAAATAATACTAAATAGCGTATTTAAATCAAAAATATAAGCACCCCTTTTTTTATTGTGTGGCAGTATGAATATGATTAAAAATGTCTTCGAATTTGTTGACGATTATTATACGAAAATATGTAACAATTAAGTGAAAAAAAGCAATATTCAATACATACATAAGACTTCTAAACAAATTAGATTACATTATTAATTATTATAAAATACTTAAAGTATTTTGAAAATAGCACGCCGCGAAAATGTACATCTAAAAACACAGGTAACTAATCTTTCCAATCCTTTTTGATCTCAAAGGTCCATTCCCACTTGAGATGTTCGTGTTTATCATCGTCGGTAAAGAGCGAATGAACAGTGTAAGAGCCACGTGCCAACATGCCCGACGGGGCGTCTTCCGGTGGTGTGATGTACGATTGCATTTCCGTTTTCGGCGCATAGGAACCAACCATGTGAGTCATTTTATCAACTATTTCAACAAATCAAACAATTCTAGTATATTTGTTTTTATATAATTATGTTAAATTTCAATTCGGGTGCACTTATTACCGCCCTGCGTTAAATCAATACACGTTTGAGGTTCATGATTCACTGAATACTGCATTGATTTTTATAAATTTAAGGTGTCGCATGCGAAGGTCTTAAATGTACTTAAATCTAATTTTGATTGAACAATCAGGATGTGCTCAATTTATATTTATTTATATATATATATATATATATATATATATATATATATATATATATATAATATGCATGCTGTGCTTGTTTAAATTACCTGGGTCCGTTAATCCTAGGAAGCATTCAATATATAAACATATATTAGGGTTATTTATAGAAATATATGATAACTGATAATAATATGTTGCAATTTCCTATTTGTATTAAACGTGCTACATTTGGCATTGACAGGGTTTATTGATATAATAATGTGAATTGAGAAAGATTTTTTTACCTGGAACTGCAAGTCGATAGGTCTTTTGCACATATTTTAAGCCATGCACAATTTCGCGTTGAACTTTAAAATCAATTCGGATGCGATACGAAACACCTTCTTTAATAATAAATACTTGTTTCTTTAGTTTATCCAAATCCCCAGTTAATTCTAGTTCGACGTCATCCCGATCGGGTACACAAAGAACGAGTTTCTTAACCAACACCTTCCGTTCATCATCCGGTTCTGTAATAATAATAATAATACAAAATTCCAAAATTAATTTATAACTTATTTGCGCAGGCGTAACTTTTAAAACATGGTCGCCTTTTACATATTTATTAGGTTAACTTACCAACAACAATTTTTCCTTCTTTCGCTTCGCCCAACAAAGCCTCTTTATATTTCCGCAAACTTTCATCATCTTCATCTGCTGCAATGATCTCCTCGATGGTCTTTTCTGGAGGAGGTTTGTAACGGGCGTCTAATTCATGCTCAACCTCTTCTTCGGGCGTGTGAATATCTCCTTTTTCCATTATATGGCACTAAAAACTTAAAGAGCCGATAAACGTTCAGTTTCATTCACATATCTATAATAATCACCAAGCAAAAATGTATAACCAAAAATATTTATTTTCAATCGCGACTATAAAACTTAAACAAGTTATTTTCGAAAGTTTTATGTAAATAAAAAGTCATTTATGTTTATGTCCAATCACCCAACCATCATCGTGGGTGATTATTTGCCGCCGGTGAAAAACTCTAGATTGACAGTTTGCCCAAGCAAACACAAAGGATTTTTATGTTAAACCAAATTTGAAAACTAGTTACTAGTGTTTGTCAATGATGTGGCGTTGATTTATGATACTTACATTGCTAAAATACTAAAAAATATCAATAAGAAAAACTTAAAATGTACTAAAAACGAATTTTTCAACCCAAGTCGGTCCGATTACAATTGTTCGATTTTGCGCACTGAAAATTGGGTGGGTAACTTCCCGTTTACTAATCATGCGCCGTTTTGATATAAATTTCGACCTTAGAATACCCGCGCGGTATTTAAATTTTGGGTAAAAACTACTTTACGGTTTTTATCACCCTACTTTTACGAAAGATAACTTAACTATTTGTATATGAAAGGATCAAAATAAGTTAGTAAGTAAATAAGAAACATTGTTTTATATAATAAAATCCTCATCCATTTTTTATTTTAGCTCGATTCTGACATGCACACATAAAGCAGTATAATAACAATACAAGAATAATAAAATTTCCAACAAAATACATTTGTTCTTATCAAAAAGATTATAGCAAAAGGTCTGATACTCAAACGGAAGGAAAAAAAGATATTTTCATACAAAAAAAAACCACAAATATTCGTTGAAATAGCAAAGACACCTAAATAGACAAATGTTTATAACATTTTACACGTTTTATTAATATTCCAAAAGTTTTTAAAAATAAAATTTCCTATCTTAAAAATATACAATTAAATAAATCTTTGACGCGCACAAATGTTATAAACAATTTTAACAGTTGAAAATGTGAAATATTGTACAATATCGTGTGAAAAATTGAGAAACTTTCTCGAATTTTCGTAATGCAATATATAGAAAATATTAATTTTAGAAGTTTACGAAAATTCAAAAACCAAAAACTTACCCATATTAACTGAAAATGTTCATTTTTTCATCACAAAGTTATGTAATTATTTAGGAATTTTCAAGCACGTGCGTTTTAAATATAATTTCTCCAAAATTCAAATGATAATTGAAAAATTTTCAAGGCAAACTCACTTAACCTGCATTTTTCAAAAATGTTATTGATTTTCAATTCAATTTTAAATAGCTGGAAGTATTAAAAATATGATAATAAGTTGTCATCGTCACAGAAACTCATACAATCCTTTTTTTTTAAATATATACATACATTCGTACCCCCAAAAAAGAAGGGTGACTAAAAGCAATCGCACAGTTTACAAAGGGAATCATAAATCTAGGCTCATATTAGTTTCTGCACCGCGCAATCATGATTTCAATTTCGAAAATAACGGCCTAAAATTTGAATAAAATAATTTTATTATTATCTAAAATCAGAAGTATTTACAAAAGGATTTGAAGTGTACTTAAGTTACTAACATGTTTTTGTTAAAACAAATTATTACAATTTATTTTGCGGTTAATCATCATTTAAAAAAAATATTTACGCCACTGTTTAATCAAAGATAAATTCCAGCTATTCAACGAATAAGCACCTGTGATAATATTCCTGCGATAATTTTTAATATAGTACAATTTCTATTTTTTTTTTTTCTTTTATATCATATTCAATGCAATTATAAGCATTTTTTGTCTATGTACAAGAAAACAATGTGATCATGTAGGCATGATTTAATGCAGTCATTTTTCTACACCATAAAATTAAATCAAATATTTTTCCAACGGCATGAAATATAATACAGTGCTACCAAACTTACAAAAAAACATGCTTTTCTGAGTATATCTGTAAGGAGAATCCAAACATTTTAATACGTTTAATTGAATTCAATCATTTATGTGTATGTATCGAAGATAATTCTCGATTTTTGATATAAACTATATAGATCTGTAGACCTTTTAAATATTTACAGGTTCCTCTTACAGAATTAGAGAGCAAAATCAAATCGTAACGCGTACTTAATGGTTTTTGTAAGTTTGTTGAAATGAAAATAAACTTGTTTTTAGATCGAATAAAATAAATAAAATGAATCAAAAACTAATTAGTTTATTCCAAATGACAGTATTTTACAGCACCAAATAACGTAACACAAAATCCCAGATGTGGCACAAAAAAAAATTAAAAAATGAAGCAATTTTAAAAGGGATTTCAAAAGAATTAATCAAATATTCATAAATATTATGTATAGTATAATAATAATAATAATTAATAATAATAATAATAACCATGACTACAATGAAATCAAGCGTACACTCACCCATTCTCACATCATTCGCACTCTGTCAATCTTTCGTTTATTCACCATTTATTCTCGCTTATTTCCGTCGGGTCTCGGTCCGCGCATCACAGTTTGAGAACGTTTTATTTGTTCTTCTTAGCGCCCATCTTCAAATCCTCCATAATAATAATAGTTTATTAATTTTATCTTGTTTGTTTCGTAATAAAATGTCGTAGTCGTAGAAACATCTTATAGCCTATTGTCTAGAATCCTAATCTATTCGATAACTTTAAGGACTTTGCCGATGGCAATTGTTTTATCTGAAGGAGAAGGAAACATCGAAATGAGTAACACTTAGTAAATGTTGTTTTAAAAATGTCGATAAACTTACTTTCATCTCGCAGCGTAAACCGTCCCATTTGTGGAAACAGTTTAAACTGTTCTAAACATATGACGCCCGCACATTCTATCCTCATTATGGCAACCTGGTCTTGTTTCACGAATCGCGGTCGAGTTTTCGATTTGTCGCCCGTTTTCTTGTCCACCAAACAGATTAAGGCCTGAAAACGTATAAGACGTAGTTATAGTTGTTCAGAAGATCGCTGTCGTTGTCAATTGTTTGAAACTCACTTTAACGGTGACTTCTTCCGCCGCACAATGTATATGCATAACGGCCGAATAGCCAGCGCAAATAATCGATTTATGTTCCAAAATCACCAATTGCGCATCGAATATTCGTCCGGTACGAATCGGATTCGAAGCATCACATAGCACGAAACCGGGACTAACATCTTCCTCTTCGATTCCTTTCACTTTGATCTTGACGTTTTCACCGGGGCCAATTGCTGTTACTTCTTCGTCGTCAGACCACAATTGATCGACGGTCACCGGTGTCCGGTTTGGCATGATCATTAGGTTTTGACCCTTTTTACATTCGCCCGCTTCCACTTTGCCCATCACCACCGTGCCCATGTCCTTGTATTTATCTACGATTGGCATTATAAAAGGTCCATCCGTTTTACGATTTAACGAGGGCAATTGGTCTATAAATGGTATAAATGCGGGCCCGCTACAAACGAAAAACAATTTAGAAAAATAGATGTTTTTTTTATTTAATCCATTTCCCATCAAACATTTCTATATTTAGACAAAAGAGATAAAATAATTTAAAATTTCTTACCTATACCAAGGGCAAGTAGAATCTTCAATCGGTTCTTTGAGTCCAGCACCCGATAGGCCAGAACACGGCAAAAAAGTCAGATCTTTCGCGGGGTTAAAGCCGAGTTTCTTAAGATACGGCAGTATTTTATCCTTGCATTCATTGTATCGGCCTTCATCCCAATTAACCGTCGGATCATCCATTTTATTCACCAGCACAACGAGGTGTTTAACGCCAGCAGTTTTCGCCAACATTGCATGTTCTCGCGTTTGTCCACCTCGATCGAAACCGGTTTCGAATTCACCTTTACGCGCCGATATCACCTACAAAAGCAACAAATTCAATTGTATCATTACTACTTCCCCTTATTTAAATATTAAATAAGAACTTACGAGAACAGCAAGATCGGCTTGGGCAGCGCCTCCAATCATGTTTGGCACAAAACTCTTGTGACCAGGCGCATCCAGAATTGTAAAATGTTTTTTTTCGGTTTCGAAAAACGCACGACCCACCTCGACTGTTTTACCTTTGTCTCTCTCTAAGAACATTTAAAAGAACATAGAAACAATTCAGATTTATGAAGTAAATAATCAGTTTACCTTCTTGGTTAGTGTCAAGCGCCCACGACAAGTACCAAGACTCTCTAGACTTTTCTCGGGCCTCTCTTTCATATTTTTCTAACGTACGCTTATCAACCATACCCGTCAACGACATTATTTGACCACCAATCGTAGATTTACCAGCATCTGCAACCAAACATATTACGACGTGAAATCCATACCGTGAAATCACTAGCCGTCAACTATTAGTTACGAGTTACCCTAACGAACGTACCGACATGTCCAATGAACACAACGTTCACGTGTTCCTTTTTGCTTTTGGTCTCTTCTGTTTTGATCGGTTTCTTTTTGGGCACTTTGACCGCTTCTTCTTCATCTTCTGCGGCATCATCGTCGTCGTCGTCAGGGGTAAGGATGGGGTCTTCGGCTTCTGCTTCCCAACTGTCCACCGGCACGGTGGGCGAGTTGTCTTCAACCGCGGCCGGTGGCAACGGCGGAGGCTCTTCCACCCCAGACAATTGAGCTACGGGTTCCCCCGCGTCAATACCACCACCTAGACGAAAAGGGGCAAAGTCTTTTAACAATCTTAAAGAAGCGTTGCTTGCAAGGTCAAGCTATGTTAGATTAGATTAAGCTAGGGCAGGGAAATCTAGATAGGCATAGTACAGGCGTTAAGCTAAATTAGGTTCAATTAAGTTAAATTGTACAAAGTTAGGCAAGACTGGGTTAGATTAGGTAAAGTTAGGGCAAGTTTATATTATGTGTAATCAGTAACAAAATGTTTATTTAGGTTAATTTACCAGTGGTTTTAATATAAAAGAACTTAAATCTTGATTTAAATGTAAAATACAATAGATTTTCGCCCAAATATGTTAGACAATTAACCTCAATAAATTAAACTCAAAATTATAATATTTATATAAGTATGAAATACAAAAAAAAAACAACGTATTAATACATGCAGAATGTACATAAAATCTATGGTAAAGCTAGAATACTTTGAATAGTTTCACAAAAATGTGATTACAACCTCAAAAACGCATGCCACAAACGCAATTTTCAATCTTACTTTGTCCGTTAACAAGATGTTCAGTCATTTTCACAGAAAGTTATTTGTTTAATAAAGATACAAAGTAATTTCTTTGTTCTAATTACATAAACATAGAACTAAACGCAGATAGATATATATATATATATGCACTAAAATTCGCAGAATCCACGTTTCGGACAAACAGATTTTTTACTTTTACGAACTTAGAGACCAGAATTTGGTCAAATTAACACGTAAACAGTTGAAAATAAACGTAAATTGATTAGTTAACACTAGTTTTCATGCAGTTTTAACAAAATTAAACGCATGTGTTTGATTTGATGATATTTCGGATGAACAGATTTTTCACTTTTACAAACTTAGCGAATGAATTTTGGATAAATAAACACGAATATAATTTTAAATGAAACGCAAGTAGTAAAAAAATCAGGTGTAAATGAACACTAGTTTTCATGCAAGTATATAAAATTAATAGCGCATGGTTGTGGGAAGACACGTTAACAATTTGTTCACTGTATTAAACTTCAAACACGAAAATAATGAAAATACGAAAGTAAATCTAAAATAGAACAGCAGTTTTCATGCAGTTTCGTTAAATAGCAACGCATTGGTCCACGAAGACACGTTTGCAGGTGACTTAATCAACGCAAATCTTATCAAACAAACACAAAAACCGTAAAAACCTGGCGTAAATCGTCTTATTAGACTAGTTTAGATGCTGGTTTATTAGAAAAACGCATGTGGTCGCGTTAGTTGACGTATGGAGACTGAATAAAAAGTGCTGACTGAATCATAAAGAATTCTCATACCGTTAACAACTGGACTCTGATCGTCGGAATTTGTTGAACTTTCTGATTTCTGTGAGTTTGTCGGCGACGGCTGGTCCGGTTGGTCATCGGGAGTGTTGCTCTTAACACCGAAAGAAGGCACAAACTCCACGGCGTTCACATTCAACGTGGAAAACTTGGTGGCCGCTAAATCTTCTTCAGCGGTTTCTTCCTCCGTCGGCGAAGAATCACCGGCTCGGTGTTCCCATGATTCCGGCGCCGTGGTGGTATTAGACATCATTACGTTGCGAATGGTTTTGCTACTTGTTAACACACACACATACACAATTTCTTAAAAAAATTACGGCACTTTTGTCCGAAAACGGTTTCGCCTCTTCTCCAAATGTATCCGCGTGCGTGCACTCGCGAATACCGGAAGTTAATGGCAGAATCAGCAGTAACCTGAATTTAGTTGCAAATGTTAAATTGACATTTCCGAAAAATGACTATTTTACGCCGAAAACAATACTCTATGGTTCCTTAGACCAGTTTTAAAATGTAATTACAACTTTTAAACATCTTCATATTACAAATAACATTCTTTATAATGCAATATAAACCTTTTAACTAATAGCGCGAATTTTAAATGTAGATAGGGGATGATTTTAAAACCTACCCTTAAAATCAAAAATCAATTTTAATTTCGGATGTTTAAATCACGTAACTTGTTAATATGCTTAATAAGTTACGCCTACAGTGTAGGTAATATATATTTAATAATAATAATGTTATTTATTAAGCCAAAAATAGTTATAACAATTAGTACAGTAATAAAATTATTTAATCGCTTGGCGTTCTAAAGAGGCGTCTCTTCGCTTAGCCCTCAACTGCCTCTTCACAGCTTTATGTTCAAGTTCTTCGTAATGTTCCGCAAACATAAGCCTTAGCGCCGGATACAACATAGGCACTAGTTGTAATTCATCCAATCTTACCTAAAATAACATTTTAGTATTCCTCCTTGCAACAAACCGTTTCTTTCATTTCAATATACCTGCATATTATCGAAGGCAATTCCGACATTATCGGCGAAATTATCATTGAATCGCGGCAATTTTGCATACCTTTGGCTAAAATGCGTCAACAAAATATGTTTAGCGTTCATATTTTGACCGATCGTTATCGCCTGCGTTGTTGTTGAATGCATTTTTGTAATTGCCTCATGAGCTAATTCATCCTCCATGGTCGCTTCATGGATTAATATATCCGAATTTAATCCTAAATTATTATTACTCTGGTCAATGTACATACATTATAAAAATTGATTTTTAATCATAACTGTATAATTTTGAATAGAATTTCAAGTGAAATGTATATATAAATAATTTCAATAGAAAAACAAACCTAATTGTATGAGTCGTTCACACGGCATAGTATCGCCGGAATACGTAATTTTCCAACCATTATTATGCGTAAACGCAACGCCGAACGCATTCGGACAATGCCGGACCAAAACAGTACTAACTTCACTCATATCTAACGTATTCTTAAGAAGTTCGAGCTGAATTTCGCTTAATTTACCATCACCCATAACCAAATCACCGTTCGCAATCAGCTCGAACTCATCCGAAATATTCTCGAATCGCCTATGATAAAAATGTAACCAAGATAAAATCTGGCGCGGCGCTACCAACATTAATGGTTTCAGAGGTTTATTTAGACTCAAAAGCGCTTTTCTACGCCCTTTTAAAACCCCAATCAAACCGATGTGATGATCAGCATGTAAATGTGAAATATATATCGCTTTTAAATTCGCTAAAATAGTTTTTGATTGTTCCTGCCCGTAAAAACGGATTATTTGCCCGTAAGTGCCTTCGCCGCAGTCCATCAATATTTGTGAATTTTCACTGGAAAGTTAACGGGATAAATACAGATTTCTAGAGATTTTGAGTGAAGTACCTCGTGTGTAATAGGATGCCTGAGGTGTTACGAGTTTTGTTTGGTATACATGATCCGGTACCCAAAAATAGTAGTTTTGGATATTCTTTGATTTGAGATTGAGTGTATTTTAGTTTTTCTTTGAGTTGTTTTAATACGTCAGGAAACCCTTCAACAGACATCGTTTCTTCTAGATATTGTGATGGTATAAGTTTTAATTCATCAGATCTAAAATGCAAATGAAATTAGATGTGCTAGAGGTGTATTTTTTAATTTTTAATGTGATTACCGATCTAATCCCGTTTTCGGACGTAAGTGAATGTTACAGAACGTATTCGCTTGCACGAAAATGTCGCCCGATGAGACAGTTAAGTTTTCCATTTGTGACATTGCGCATGGTTTATTATCAGTCTTTTGTTTTTTGGAACTTGGAGGAGAATTATCCAACTAGAAAACCCACAATGTTTTACTTCATTCCCATTAAATGAGATTAAATTGCACGAAAATCAACTTACCGTTTCTAGGTCGATTTGCGTTCCTGTATCTCCTAATAATGGAAACATATTCTGGTTCAACATATTTAGTTTATGTTGAATTCGATGCACAGCTATGCTTCCCATACACTTATTCGCATCGTTCAGTACTAAGTGGCGAGTGCTCAACGAAAACTGATCCACCCAAGAACGATATCTAAAAGTATTCCACCTGGTGTTTAAACAATCTATGCATATTTAAAGAAAGATTACCTTGGTTCTTGCATAATATGTGATGCTGTAAAGTGGACAACAATATACGCAAGGTCTTCATCACAACTTGCGCTTGATTGATGTTTTTTAAATTCAACATTTTTGAGTAAAGAATCTAAATAATCCGTTGTTGGACAATCAACAACTGGAAATTTTAAATATTACTGCTATGATTATACGTATATAGATTGAAAAGCCTGGAAATACCTATGATTATTGGTCCAGGATCATCTGGCAAGCATACATCTTTTGATTTTACTGAAACCCCTGATTCTAAAGTGATATCTTTACCCGCTTTTAATTGTCCTAATAGCGGACCTGGAGGCACCCCAAATTCTACACATTTCTCCAATGATAAGGCTCCTGGACGAGCGTTAAGTCGACAAATATAACACATTATTGTGTTTTGTTCCCGGTCTACGTGTAGTAATTCATTTGGAATTGATTCCGGAGAGACTCGAGCCCCACTAACTAATAAGAAAATATTTATTAACAACATTTACTACTATATAGTAGAGAGTCATTTTCTACAGTTGTTATGAATAAAATACATTTAGAGAATGGATGGGTTTTTTTGGATTGGGATACCTGATCGAGATCGGGATCGTTTTCTACTTTTTCTCCGTTTTTTCTTACTTTCATGTGCGTAATAATCCGTATCATCGTCGCTCGTTTCAGCGGAATTATCCGAACTTTTTCGTCTGCTTCGACTTCTTCTTGTACTGGTGCTTGCTTCCGATGTTTCTGAAATTGTTTGTACACTTTGATCTTTGTTTAATGCCGGAATCGATTCGTTTTTGGTCGGTAACTCCTCGGATTTCATAAGTGGAACATATATTACTGACATAACGTTGTCTTCAAATGTTTCATCTGGACTACAATTGGCCATTCGTATCGTTAAATCTTTTAAGATTACGAATCTTCTAGTTGCAATAAATAATTCATCCTGTACAAGATATATATATATATATATATATATATATATATATATATATATATATATTGTTACAACTTATAACAAACAAGATAGACATGTTATATAAAATTATTTTATAAATTTAAAAGAAACATGCTATATATTTACAAGTCCTTCAGGTCCATGTAGGGTAATCTGGGGTACTCCAACATCTTGAATAGTCAATGAAACTCCAGGTAGCCCCCCAATATTCTCCCAAGACGGTTGCGTAATAAAAATATGCTCCAATTTAGATAATTTCATCTTGTGTTCATGTGCAAGACGTTGCGTTCCTTCCCCACAGTTAAATAAATATCTAAACATAATTAAACAACATTTTAGCCACAAATTCGTGAAAATATACTCAATAACGAACCTAGATTGATCTGTAAACATGTACAAAGCTTTCGGAGCCCCTTCAGCCCCTGTTCCAAGCACTTGTAAAGTAACTTTACCCGGCACATATTTTATGTGTTTCTCTTTTATCTTTAAACGTTGCCGTTGCGCTTCGGCGATGTGTTTTGGTTCTTTCGGCATGGTTTCCAATATCTTTTTAAGGTTAGATTTAGCGAAATTGGAGCTTTTTCGGATTAGGATAGGTACAAATTGGGCGGATTGAGTTAAAAAGTACATTCGTACTGCTTTAAAACACTGAGAATTTTGTATAAATGATTATAATGATGAAAATATGAATCACATGTTGAAATCTTATGAATTTGACAGTTGCAGATTGAATTTCTGACTGCTTAGGGCATCTATTGGTTTTATTTTGAGTCTTGAATCTGCGTTCGCGTTGGAGCGCTAAGCTCAGAATTAATTCTGATTAATTCTAATTAAACTGAAAGTGCAAAATATGGTAAGTATAAAAATATAAGAACTAGTGCTTCATTTCAATTCCAAATAAACTTTGAATACTTTTCCCAATTTAATTTATTATAAATAATTTTAAAAACCTTCAAGTGAGCACGGAGCTTTACAAAAGCCGGTTTAAAAATATCGTTTAGCGAACGTATCCTTTTTCTCATAAACTTCAGAATCAAAACAACTTTTGACATAATACACGTGTAGAAAAATAGATATTTTTTATATATGTAATAACTAATTAAAGTAGAATTATTGGGTGCATTTTTTAGATTTTGATTTGTAGTATTAAAGCTTAGCATAAATTTCAAACAGTTTACTACAAAATGGAAGTTGATGCGTCTCCAGAATCTTTGATATTAGATGATTCAGATAAATCGAAGTCTTCCACAAACGAACAAATAATAACAGAAGGGTTAGCTATTGTTAAGACGCACGGGAATGTTTTTTACAATCCCGTACAAGAATTTAATCGAGATTTAAGGTAGTCATCCCTAAATTCCTTGCCTATAAAATAATCAAAAACTAATATTTCTCATCTTGTAGTTTATCGGTTTTAACCGTTTTCGCTAAAGATTACGAACTTTACATTTCGAAAAGCAATAAAAAACCTATTCAAAAAGCATGCGACGACACAGATGTAAAAATTACGATAAATAATTCGGATTTAGTTGAGAAAGAAGCTGGTATAGTTTACGAAAATGGCATTACTATTTTAGAAGCTCTATCAGCAAGCGGTTTACGAAGCATAAGATACGCCAAAGAGATACCTGGCGTAAAAAAGATTATTGCGAATGATATATCGAAAAAAGCTGTAGAAAGTATTGAAAATAATATTAAATCGAATGGAGTTCAAGGGATTGTTCAAACTAGCCATTCAGATGCAGTGTATGTTTTAATTAAATGATTAAATTAATGTTTTAGTCTTCATTTTTGTTTATTATTTTTAGAATGCTAATGTACGGCCATCGCCATGAAGATCAGTTTGATGCAATCGATTTGGATCCGTATGGATGTCCTTCTGTTTTCTTGGATGCGGCCGTCCAGGCGGTGAAGGATGGAGGTTTATTGTTGGTCACAGCGACTGATATGGCTGTTTTAGCCGGAAATTGTCCAGAAACTTGCTACGTTAAATATGGAGCTGTTTCCTTAAGAATGAAAGCCTGTCATGAAATGGTGAGTTTTCATTTCAAATGAAATATATATTTTCATTAATCACACATTTAATATTGTTTTAAACAATCATTTACGTTATGGTATGTTTTATAATGTATACTAAATTCGAGACGTGTTCCTACTCTGCCACGCCCAGCGTGAATTATTGTATGAAATATTCTATAGGCGTTGCGAATACTTTTACAATGTATTGAATCGCATGCGAATCGATACGGTAAATACATCGAACCGCTGTTATCGATATCCGCTGACTTTTATATTCGGGTCTTCGTACGAATATACAGTGGTGCCGCAAAATGTAAATTTACCACAAGTAAATTATCATTTGTACACCATTGTACAGGTTGTGATAGTTTCACATTACAACCTTTGGGCATTTTAAAACACTCCGAAAACACCAAAAATATCAAATTTTCTTTACCTACCGGGCCAGCGGTTGGACCAAATTGTGACCATTGTAACCAAAGGCATCATGTACGTCTATCAAATACATTTTCAAATGAGTGACGCTAATAGAAAATTCATTTAGACTGGTGGACCTATCTGGTCCGGGCCTTTACACTCACAAGAGTTTGTTTATCGAGTTTTACAAAGCGCTCCTAAACGCTTAGGCACCTGGCGCCGAATACAAGGTGTTTTAAACGTAATCGGTGAAGAACTGCACGATGTTCCACTATATTATACATTAGAACGTTTAAGTGGGACTTTACATTGTGAAACGCCACCAATGTTAAAAATTAGGTAGATTAAACATAAAAAACAACAAACTATTAAGAATTTGTTATAATTGTTTAAACATGTAGGTCAGCGATTTTAAATGGTGGTTATAAAGTTTCGTTTACGCACACCAATAAAACTTCGATAAAAACGAACGCTCCTGGTTCGTTTATTTGGGATATTATGCGAGTTTGGGAGAAATCTCATCCCGTGAAACGGGAACGGCTTACAGGAAACAATCCTGCGTTGTTTATTCTAAGTAAAGAGCCTAAAAGCGAAATCGATTTTGAGCCTAACGCTTTAGCAAACCCTGAATCTCGACGACAAGGATTTGTGAGGTTTCAAGCGAATCCCACTTCGCATTGGGGACCTGGCACTCGAGCAACAGCGATGTAAGCATAACATATTTCTCCTGCTAATTATTACCGATGTAATTTGTTGCACATCTAATTGTAACGAATTATTTTTTTAGGATTGGTGATCAAAAAATCTCAAAAAGTAAAAAAAATCAGGGGAAACGAAAACGGGAACAATCAAATGAAGACGAACAACACAAAATCAAATTGGACAATGAGACACAATAATAATGTATTATATTTACAAATTATACCTAATTTTATTTTCAGTTGCGTTATTAAAATAAAAGTGTTAAAACTGTTCCTGTGTTATTAAACTAGCATTTCTTATTATAACTAAAACAGTTTAACCAATCCTAAATAGCAGACAATTAATAATACTAACATATAAAAAAGTGAGAAATTGTTTCAAAACGAATTAGAAAATCAAATTAATTTACCATAAATGTAATAATGGTTTATTTTTAGATTTTTCAATAACTTTAATAATATTACTCAACAATACGTTATGGACGTCTTCAATATGGCCATCCGCATCAACAATATCCCAAGAATCATCTTTAAGTTGTTGATACATCTCTGCAACTCGTTTCTGAGTACTGGATAGCTCGTACCTCTCCTTTCCATATCCAGGCCGCTTTGAAAGAGCGTCAGAGCTAAGGGTTAATAAAAATACCAAATCCGGTTTCAGTAGGCCTGCATCCGGTTGTTTGCACCAATCTATATCTAAACCTAAACCAATAAAAAGAACAAGGTATTGGCGGATTCGGCAGCTGTAAAACATTTTGGTGAGTTTAACCTGTTTTTATCGCCGAATAAGCAACTCCAGAATACGCGTAGCGATCGATTATTAGTGTGATCCCGTCGTTAAGCATTCGCTCGATTTTCTTCGATAGTTCCCAGCGATTTGCGGAAAATAATAAATGTATTGTTCGGTCATTTAATTCGGTCTTTTTGAGTAGATATTCTGAGATTAGTTTCCCGGTTGCTGTTGATCGATCTGGAAAACTCATCATTTCTGCTAATATATTTTGTTTTTTTAACGATTCAACTAGTTTCCGGCATTGCGTAGATTTTCCAGAACGGTCACAACCTTCCAGAACGATTAGCGCTCCACGATTGATAATCATTCTCAACGGCTATAAAACGAAAGCGTCTCTATTATGAGATGTTCAAAAAAAAAAAAACCGTTTACATTTTTAAATATAAATGGTGCAAGTCTAAATTACTTTCGGTAAAATGTTATGTTACTTCCATAAAATATTGGTAGCAAAATATCGTTTAAAAATTAATTCATCTACAAGCAGGGATCTTAAATATTTAAACATTTATCTATATAGATTTGTAGAAGACTAAACTAAATTCGCTTTCCTGTTTGTTCTGCTGCACTCAGCATTACTAAATATTACCATAAAATAGGTGAAGTAAAGATTCCCTGCACCACTTTATACTTGTCAAGGGTTAAAAACTACTAGTATTTACCTTTTAAAATCAATAAAACGTGTTAAAATAATACACAACGAGCACCACAAAAATGGCTGACTCGGAGTAATTCCGCGTGTTTGATTAATTACCATGAAATAACCGCCTTTTATCTATATTCTAACCAATAAATTTCTAAACCATAACCCAAAATAATTATCACTGTTTACAAATAAGATCAAAACGTGACCAATGACCCTTGAATCCGTATTTCTGATTGTGATCTACTAATCCAAATCGTTAGGGCGCTAAAAAATAATCGTAACCCTAACTTAATTACCGGCGTCATAATTTGTGCCCAGGGATGACCAAACTGGAACTAAACAAATCCCGAACTGCGTCGATAGAGGATGTATTCCCCCCCGTTAACGCGACCCCTGTGTCCCGGTGCCCTGTTTCGCTTCGAATTAGGTCAATGTCGCGTTGACCTAGTAAATTTCGCTTGGATTTTGCTCTATTTTCTGCAGTTGGTGCATTTTCAGCGCATGAGTCTTCGCGGTTGCCCTTGAAGCCTAGGAAAATTGCAGTCCTACGTTGCACGAGTCCCTACCAACAACAACGCACCTGGATCTGCTGACGTCGAGACGCATCCAAGGTAAATTATACATTTTTAATTTGTTTCGAATTTAATTGTGATATGAATTATAATGTGGGAGGACTTTTGGGGCGCATGCCCTTCGCTTTTATTATTGTAATATTCATACGTTTGGGAATATTTTTGAAACTATTACGGCGCAATTTTTTAAACTACTTTTTAATTGTTTAAAACGTGGCATTTGATTTACTGCTGTTGAAATACATCCAATCAATATATAGGCATTCTGATATGTGGTTTTATTTGCTCTAACTATCTTATTTGCGTATAGTTGCTTAAATAACTATAGGTCAAAAATTAATTATTTTATTTTATATAAAGGAACTTAAATAAATATCTTTATACATTTTGGAATAATTTTTTACGGTATACTGTAAGGAATTTTAAATATTTTTTTAGTATAAGATAGGGTGGTACGTTCTACATTTTATTCACGTAGAGATTTTCTAGATGAATCCATTGAAAGGATTTAAAGTAACCGACGCTGATCGCAAAATTCGAATTGGTATCGCTGCGCGAACTTTAGACGATTTAAAAAAGAAAACGATAGACAAATGGGTAAAATAACTTAAACAATAATAAATGTCCTAAAAATCATCCTTTAAACTGTAACATTTTAATATAGAATCTAAAAATTAAGAAAGATCAATTTAATTTGCAACTTCCCGATGGCACAGCGGTTGTTACCGAAGAATATTTTAATACGTTAGAGCCGCAAGCTTTACTAGTTTGGGTGCAAGTTGGCAAATATGCAGATACAGGTGAATTTTACGTAATAACTGTTGTTTCATATATTTAAATTGTATTTTATTTTTTAAAGATGCCGAAATTTTATATAAAACAATCCGCGAAGTTAACGATGATTTCCTATCGGCTGGCGAAAAAGTCCAGGAGTTTTTCACTGAAAAAATGAAGTACAAAGTTTATAAATTAGCGACAATACTTAAAAATATTGAAAACACCAAGGGGGTCCACAGTAGACGAGAAGATCACCCCGAGTGGTTCGATGGTAACACATTTTTTTAAACAACCAAACATTATTAGAAAATACATGAAATTTCTTCTATTTTTAAAATTAAATTCTTGGTAGCAACTATTAATAAAGAATGTTGTGTAATTTAGGCTTAGACACTCGCGCGAAAACAAAAGAAGAATACATGTACCGTCGGTCCCAAGATCGTATTCGATCTTACTACTACAAAACCAAAGAAGATCTCCTAAAACAAGACTTGCCAAACGAAGAACTGACCGAATTGTTGATCGAACTACGGATAAAGTTAAAACGCGTTGATCATTACGGTTGCTATTTTGACCGCACTAAAACCGTTCGTTGCGAGCAACAATTAAATTGCTTTTGCGATCCGACCGGGGTGTTTATTTGCCAAGGACGCTGGGACAAAGAAACGTGTTTATACAATCCGCGACATTCCATCAATCCGTATTCCAGCCGGGAAGAACGGATCATATTTCAAACGTGGAACTTGGACCACAAAGTAGAGCGGACAAGAACAGTTGTGCCGGCGATCGCGAAAGCGATTCGCGAATGGGAGAAACTCAAAGGAATCAAAGATAAAGATGAGTATAAGATGATTTATAATAAGATTTTTCAAAAGTTATTCACCAAGGATAATTTAAAATTGGTCCACATTGTTTGTCACGATAAAGCGAAGCATAATTTATCTGTTGAATTCGGAACGAATTTTTAACTTTAGATTACTTTTTTTTTTTAAAGAAATAACGTTGCTCAACGTTTTTTTTATAATTATCTATAAGTATTGTTTGACAGATCTCAATTTATATTTTATACATCGTGTTTTTGCATCAGACCAGACGTATGTATAAGAAAACCCGAAAAATGACTGACTTCTGGTGCAAAAATGGAACAAACTGTCATGAATTATTTTTTATATTTATTATACTGAGGTCTTTTATTTGATAAATACAATTTTAGTTTAGATTTTATACTGCTGAGGGTTTAAAATCACTTTTGTGAGATATCAGGTATTATCAAAAAATAAATAAAGAGAAAACTGAGCTTAAATAAATTGTTCAATCATGTGAAAAAGTGTTCGTTATATTATAAGCAATACTTAATATTTAAACCAAACGTAGTAGAGAACAATTATCGAAGTAACTGACAAAACTATAAAACTTGCTTTAGGATTTTCTGCAAATAACAGAAGCAGTTGTTTGCCTCATCCTCTCATGTTAAATAAGTCAAATGAGTGTATATTTTTGACTTAAATAAATATATCAATTGTTGGATAATGTTAAAGATAAATATATTTATTGTAAATATTGGATGCGTATATTTTGCGAAAACTCTACAAATAAAAAGTAGTGCAGAATGTGCCAAACATACGTTAATAATTGTCTCGAAAACATATGCATATCTCTGTTAGAACTATTTGTAAATAAGAAAGAATTAGTTTTGTTACTTGTAGAATTATTAAAAAGGATTTGCGCAATATGTATTGTTTCAGAGCTTAACGCAAAAAAAAGACTGTTTCTCATTTATTTCAATGACACGGTCTGTGTTTCTATTATCTATACTTGCTGAACGCATAATTAAGTACATTTTAGAAAGAAAGAAACACTTATTTCATGTTTATAACCATTCAGATTTATTGTTATGCTCAGAATTGCTACAAGGTTATTTTGCATTGCTAAATTATTAGGTACCTAATAATTTAACGCAGAACTATATATAAAATTGAAGAATAAAACAACAATGCTTAATGAATGTAGTATGTAAGAAAAATATACAGAACATTTATGTTTATCTTGTATACGTAAATAAAAACAACGAAAATAATTACAATTGTATCATACGTAACCTGAAACTATAATAAAATATAAATAAAACAGTTAGAGCTTTTCCTTTACATTAATACTTTTAAACCCGTCAAAGTAATCAATTTAGAAGATTTTCCGTTACTTTAAGGATCTTTGGTGAAGTTATATATATATATATATATATATATATATATATATATATATATATATATATATGCAAATTTTTAGTTTTAAATTTTAAATTAAGTAGTAGTACAAAAAAAAAACCGCTACTATATCACAGTTATTTACACATTTCACTCAAAATGAATAATATATAAATTGAGTCTGCAACAGTTCAAGCTCACCCCACTCATATTACATCTTATAATCTGTTGCCGATGAGCCACTTTGGGTTGTATGTACATCGCTTGTTGATCCGGATTTCAATACAAATTATTTTGCGTTACTATATTGGGTTTATAAAAAAATTGTCAACATATTAAAATATTAATACATAATTGAAAACTTACTTTGCCTATGAATTTTGAACAAATTCTCCTTATGCAAGTAGTCCTGCGTGAATTTCGGGATCAAATCAAAAGGGGGCTAAATGCGCTTTTTGAACCAACAAACTAAGTAGTAATAAATAAACCAATCTATTCGTATTTTACTTTATTTAAGCAAATCCCAATTACCAAACATTAAAAAGTGGGTTGGTTGTATAAACATCAATTCGACTTGCTCGAAAATTAATTAAGTAATGTCATTTATTTGATTTCGATGTAATTTGATTGAAAAATATTCAAATTGTTATTAATACAAACATTCGACCCAATGCATTGTTTTTTTTAAATTGTAAGAATAAACTAGTACAACAAAATTACTTTTAAAATATATATATATACATAATCGATTATAAGATACATTAAATTTGGCTTAAATAGCCTCAAGTTGAATCAATAATTACAAATAAAAAAGAAATACAAACAAAAATGATTAAAGTATTGATTTAGTTGACTGATGCTTTAATAAAATTCACACTAGCAAAAAATTAAACTATTTTTATTTTGAAACTTTACAAAATTCGCTCGTAAAATAAAAGGTAAGCCTGCGCTCGTAACACCTTACTTTCGGGCACTTCGCTTACGTTCGAGTCACTGACATAATACCACCTACCTGGGGGCGGCGTAGGGTCTCCCGAAGCCCCACCCTCACTCGACGGTCCCGTGTGGCCGTGCGATGGAGTCTTCGACAAGAAATGCCAACGGTAGTTATCCTTGGGCAGGCTGGGACGCACCTTTACGTACGCCACGTAGTGGCCCCCATGCAACGTTCCGCTATGCTCAACAATACCGTATAAAGAGTATAGAAGCTTGTTTTGCTGCTCGTCAATCGAAGGCAGATCTCGGCAACGGTTGCTGCAAAATGGAGCCATGTCCAAAATCAGCGGAAATGTAACATGTTTGCACATTTTCCGAGGGAAACATCGAGAAACCTAAACAAATTCACTCAATCAAGTTCAGGGCCACCGCAACACCTGGGAATGTTTAGTAATATTTTACCTGGAATCGTTTCAGATGAAGTATGAGTATAGCTGGCGGACTGGAGATCAGTAACTGTTTGGTGGCGTTGGTACACACACTTTTGCCGTTCTTTCCATTTATATTTCTAGTGCAGTTCTCACAAGCGACACGATTGTTTCCAGTCATTAGTTCGCAAGCGGTGAATTGATTCAAACACGATTGCACACTACATTCACCCTCATCACACTGATACCTGGCGCTCACTGTACCACACCAACGAGCCCCGAACATTGGTTCCAATCTCTGTTGACCTGTGTCGCCCGATTCTTGGGCTTCGTCAATTTTATCTTTAGAAAATTAAGTAAACATGTTTATAACTATCTATAATCTTCCGAAAAGAATCATTGAGTGTCATAGTTCAATATTAATTAATTTATAATTATAATAATGTTTATAATGAACATTAAAAGAAAGATAGGGCGAATAATAATAAAATACCTTCTAGCATAGGTGTTGGTTTATCAGCGAAAGATAGTCGGGAGATTGGCCTCTCATACTCCTCCGGACTCATAGAAGTCTGCGGAATTTGCGGACTCGTCATTTCAATGTTGGCCTCACTCGACCCAGAATGAGGCGAATCTGCTCCCAGGGCCGTAGTAACCGTAAGAGGACTTGTAACGCCTGAATCAATCTCCAATGCATTCAATTCCGGACTGGCATCGCTAATTTTCTCCGAATTGTATCCTGATTCCAATCCTTTCGCCTCGAATCCTTCAGGGCTTTTGCAATCCTCTAGATTATCTTCAACGTCGGCGTCGCTTTCCTCCGATTCGGATTTGTTATCGCCGGCTTGCTCCTCGGTGATGGTGCTGGAACTGCGTTGTTTGCGCGCTTTTCGAGCGGCACGTTTCTCTTTCTTCAGTTGCGATTTGTTCGGCTTTTCAGACTCCATCATGTCGACGTCAGATTTACGCCGCAAGGCTGGCGGGATTTGTTTGTCCGCCGAAACGGGAAGCGATAAATCCAAAAAGAATTCGTCGCGGTGCGACGAGTGTTTACAATCTTGGCACTGAAGTGTGCTGACGAGGACACCACGAAATATTTGGTCAGTTCGAACCATTAAGTCCGAAGCTTGTTGCCCGTAGAATTTAATGACTTGTTTGGTGAAACCTTCCACAGTGCTCGGATCAGTTCGCTTGCTAAATCCTAGTTTCTCTAAGATAACAGTTTGATATCTACGTAGATCTTCCGAACGTACGTTTTCTAAGAGGTACCGTAACAATTCGTGAGAATCATGTTGATCTCCGCCGCCGAATAAGGGTTGCCGTAAAGTTAATTGCGATAATAACTCACGTGGATTGTATACAGTCGCCCGGCCGGAAGTTAATTCATTCAGCGTGAAAGAAAGAACTGATGTAAGAGGTCCCCATCCGGCTAAAGTACCTTGCAACGGTGGCAACGCTAGTGATTTATTGCCGGTGGAGTTTTGAGTTACCGAAGTTCCACTAGCGAGAGACAACTCTTCTCCGTCATAGGTTTGGCCGGAAGTACTATCCGTCTGGCGATCGTACGAACCACTAGCTTTTTGAAAACTGGCAGTTCCGGATAGCTGAAGGTCTTCGGCTAGTGGGAGTTCTTCACCCGAGGCATCTCCAGCAAGAGGTGGTTCTTCGCTGGTAGAGTTTCCGGTTTCTTGTGAAATCTTTCCACCCGGAAGCTTAAAGGCTTCGCCGGTTGATTCCAATTCTTGCAGAATTGGTTGCAAGAATGGTGTTTGTGCTAAGCACTGCATGACGGCGTTGAAAAAACATGTGTTGCCTAAATTGGTCAGGCCACGAACGCGTGGCAATTCACTCATTTTGGGGAACATTTGCGCGGTATTTTTCAAGTTTTCCAATTCAATTGCGTCTAGGGTTTCGTATGCCAAAGGGATTGCAGGTTTTGGAGCGGGATTCTGTTTCTTCAGCCACTCAACAGTTTCTAAGAGTTTCTTCTTGATGTTTGGATTAACCATCATGTTACATGCGTAACACCAGACTTCCCAAACCGTCGTGTTCACGCACAGGGCATGACAATCGGATCTGGGCGTGTTGAAGTGCGCCAACGAATGCCTTCTTTTGCCTCGCCCGCACCCTTGATGACCGCAACGCAAGCATAGCCACAAACTTAGATCATACTCGTAGTCTGTTTCTTGTGGTCCATTTTCCACCGGGTTCTTCTCACATTGTGAACATTCCTCATCAATGCCGGAAAGCAGCATCCTTTTTATTTTACTTATATCTACAGCTTTCCCGATGTGCGGACACACGCTGGCGTTTTGATTCTCGTCACAGGATTCGGTAGATTCGTTATCGTTGTCCATGTCTGTAGGTTCCGATTGACGTTTTTTTTTGCCCATTTAAGAGATAACTATTATTTTTATGCTATATCTAATAACCTTAGTTTTCGAGCATGCCTGTTCGTATTTATTATTATTTAACTATTACTATAGCGTAAATCACAATAATTTGTTGAAAATAAACTGACTATGCACAGTTTAGTTTAAAATCAACCCAGAAACACAATGAAACTACAGAAAAGTGTGAAGAATCTTTTTTCTCTTGAAGACCTTGAACACATTGCGAAAATTAACGGCCGTGAATACAGCAATGCGACATTTCAATTGAGTTAGGTTAGGCACATGTGCTAAAAATCAAAAATGTACCCAAAATACACACGTCCAAAAAACAAAAGACACGTTTTCTAGTTCAGCTAAATAAGTCACAAGTTACCAGAACAAATGAACCCTTCAAGAAATAACTAGGAAATTATCTACAATTCTTATTTATTATTAATCACATATAATATATTAGGGATACATAATTTATACTTGTAGCGTCGCTAATTATAAAAATAACGAATAAATCACAGAGCCATTCTTTAAGCAACAAATCCAAACGGATTTTTATTCCCATCCATGTCCGGATCGTCATCCTGATCCCCCGCGAACGGATTTGTATCGTCCATATTAAACGGATTTAAATCCGGCTCAGCGAATGGATTTTTTGCATCATCATACGGAATATTTTTGTTATTTGTACTTACCAAATCTGGTAGACGTTTCGGTGACGCTCGCGGCGTAATCCGAGTCAAATTTGCCTCTAAAGATCCGCTATACTGAGATTCTTGCAGGCGCATTCGACCTTCTGGAATTGGGATTATTGACGGAGTTTTAGATTTACCCTCTAGTTGACGGATTCTGCCTTCCGAAGGTTTATAACTCGTAAATTGATCTGTTTGGTGTTCTACAGGCCTACGCTGAATTAACGGGGGTTCTGGATTAGTTGGCGGATGCGTTTCGGATTCCAAATGAACTATTGTGACTTTATTGAACACACTACGACCGAAATACTCGGCAGCTAAAGAAAATCCATCCGAAGCGCGATCTAACAAATTATGGAATGTTTCGTGAAGATCTTTGCTGGGTTCACGCGCTTTTAATAGATCAACAATGCTTTTATTAGTTGGTTGACAAGCGGGACATTCGTTATCATTGTCTGAGTAGCTTTGGAAACAATGTTGATGGTACGAATGTTGGCATAACAGGTGTACAGATGGTAATTCTAATTGGTGATGACATGCTGAACAGCGGGAACCTTGGAATGTTACCGCGCCTGTTTTAAGCTGGTGTATCTTTAGTCGTAAGTCATTTGTGTCAGTTTTGTATTTGTTTGTGAGTTCTGTGTGTGAAGAAATTAAGCTTTGTTCGTGTTGGATTTCGGAAATTATGTAATCGCGTACGTAACGTAAAGTTACATTTGATGAGCCTGTACTTAATGCATCTACGACTAACATCGGGGAAAGGAGACGTTCTTTTGAAACTACAGATAAAATCTAGGCGAAATATATATATATATAAATAATTATAAACCAAATATACACTGAAGTCTTTTAAAAATGTCGCAACATAATAAATAGATCTTTAAGAATGCATATAACAAGTGTTATAACTCGATTGAAATAGTGCGGCGATCATATTACTTGGCGGCTAGAGCTACGTCACTAGCCGCTGTTTTGTGCACTCTCGGACTATTAGACATTTTTAAAAGACTGCGATTGATAAAAATCTTACTTCTGGTACGAGCTCCGCCAGTTCCAACGAACTATCAGTGTTGTTACTAGTCACAGAATCTCGAACACACGCCCAAAGTGCTTGCAACCATAATGACGGCTCCTGGTGACCAAATCGACGACAACTCGCCAAAACAGAAGCGGAATCTCGACGTGAGAGGTGGTACCCTAAGATTCGTTGATATTGTTTTTGTTCTTCGTATAAATGCAGAACTCCAACACTAAATTTATGCATATGACACACTACTAATGCTTGGTACTTATCGTATTTTGCGTCCGGATTTTGAAGCAGTTTTAATGCCCTTTGTTCGTATCTACCGAAATGTGATTTTAAATTACGATATTCTCAAATCAGATAAATAAGTGTACACTTACCGATTTCGTTCTGGTCCTTGATCCAAACTGCCCCAAACATGTAAATAATGTTCTAGTAAAGTATCATAAACGGCAGTACTTAATACTTGTCCCTCGTTGACTAAGTACTCCAAGAACTCAACCAATCTAGCGGAATGATTCAAAAACAAATGTATATAATTCTCAGGGTCAGCTTTCTGAGTAATATGTATACTTCCATCCAACATCATTTCGCTAATCAAGGGTTTATTTTGGGGTCGATAATCATGACACAGACTTTTCAAAAACTGAGTACTTTCACCAGGGGCGTACTGAATCAAAATGTTCCCATATTTCTTCATGTAGAGCTCCGCTTCATCGAACTCCAAATTGGAGATGTACTCAAGTCCTTCACAGTATTTTTTATTGTCTTCGATTTGAATTTTCAGATACCAATCATGCTTGTCGTGTTTCTTCGCTAAATTTAACGCGTCACCAATGCTGACTAGTCTGCACACTTTTATGGCGATCTCGACATCGAAATCTAGCTCACGATCTTTGGTCATGATGAATTCTTTAAGCTCTTCAATCTTGTCTTCTTTCTTGTAACAGTTGAGGAGAAGTGTTGTATGGTCTTCAGTTGCATGGCCCTTTAATTAATAGAATAGAATATTTTGTGTGTGTGTGTGTGTGTGTGTGATAGATAATAGATACAAAATAGTAACTTACTTGTTTATGTAAAGCTTGTAGATATTTAATTAACATAATAATATATTGTGAATCTAAAAACTTTCGAATAACATAACTAGCTTCAAGTTTTCCGATAGTTTTAATGTATTGCTCGGCGGCTCCAGTGGGGTCACCTTTATTGTATAAGTGATCGCCATACTGACGAAAAATATCGATTAATCCATCCGAATCATATTGCTGCGATTTGGCGATTCGAATCGAAATATCGTATAAGTTTTTCTTGAATAACAACGATAACTTTGACTGTAAATCTTTTTCGTCTAAGTGGTATATTTCGTGTTCTCCTCCTAAATAAATGAATTGGCTCACTAAGAAAATGTTGAAATAATAATAAATATAATAAACTTACCTAAAATATAAAAAGCACCCCATTCATTTAAAACGGCTTTCACTTCTTGAATAGGCGCCGTGTAAACAATGAACTTATTTTGTAAATCAAGAACTGTGATCAAATGCATGGGGGCTGCTGGCGAACTAGATCCTGGACGGTTCAGACTCTTTGAAATGATAACTAAATAACTACGGAACCATTCCATCATTACTTTTTCACCGTCTACAGCGTAACACGGCCCTCTTCCATCTGTTGTATAACAGTAAACAGCCTAACAACAAACGAATTTTCTACACTTTATCGCATTTGCGAATCAAATGATTACATACATTATTTCGACCGACCATAAAATGCCCATCTTGGATAGATTCAGCAAGGACGCTACATTTTGGGGCACAACCGGACGAATCTAAAGGAACCTATAGTGAAATAATAAATATATACACAACCCGAAATTTCATTTTATATTATATCAAGCACATACTTTATGTTCTTTATCTTTTTGCGTGATATTATAAATAAAAACACTGCTAGTAGTTGCAACGTACAACAACGTCGAATTCGACGTCGATCGGAACGATAATCCTGTAATAGCTGTCGTACTATCCCTAAAGATTTTTTGTCGTGTGGAGCGATCCCTAGTGATGTCTCCGCGATAAAGAATTAGAGATCCGTTCACAAATCCCACCGCTAACAGCTGCCGGTCTTCGTGGACACACATACAGCACACGTCCACCGGCCCGTTTTGCGGAATTGTACGCGTTATCCGAACGCAAACAGGCGCACCTTGACGATCCAACCGACTTGTATCCCAAACTTTTATGACAGGATTAATGCCGGGCTCATCTTGCTGATGACGATTACTTAATTATTAGTTGTGTCATCGCATCAAAATGAATGTGTGTTAAACTTGATGATGCGGTTAGGACTTTTATTAAAAAAAAAAATAATAAATAACTTACCCCAATTGTGATTAAGAGAGCTGAGTTACGTAACTGGTGGGCTAAAATCACCCGAATTTCATAGCCTTTATATGTTGTAACTGTCCAGTTGCGTGCAATGATATGGAGTAATCCGAGATGGTCCCCAAACACTAACTGGGAGTTCCCAGAAGTTGCGGCTGTAATATTGCTGTCCTGAACGCAGGAAGCTCGGATTAATTTTACCAATTCAAAGTTTGGTTCGTACAATTAATTTAAAGTTATGTTACATATTAGGGGTTTATAGTAATGGGAAATTCTAACCTTTAGTGCAGCAGAAATTTTGCTATCATCTGCGCTCGGTTTTAAATCAAAGAAATTGAAACGTCGCCACTGGAATTTATTCAAGCGTTATAATGTATATAAAAATTAATGTTATTAATAAAATACCTCATAAAATGCCATTATTTACACTAAAGCACTAGAATATTAACACTTGATTATTAGGTTAATGTTTGACAGGCGTTTCACTTTCACACTTTCACCCTGTCTGTCTGTCATCTGTCAATTTGCTGCGATGCGTTTTTTATTTGGCATGTATTTATTGAAAAACTACCAGTACGTAAAAAACCATTTACCATTTTCTTTCCTAATTTATTATACGCTAAGTCATCATTAATTAGAGGTCTAATGAATTTATTTAAATTGGTTTTGTAAGTTATACAATTTTGCATTACATCTTAGTGGTTTCGTTTGAGCTCATTTTGTTCTTTTAACTAGTAAGAAGTGATCTTTGTTGAAGTATTTGCGCTGATTGGTTTGTCTGAGTATGAATGGAATGAGTAGGAGGAAAATGAAATGTTAACACAACCTCAATTTTGAAACATTGAACAAAATGATTTTGATGAGAACAATTCTAACTTGTTGTAAACAATATACACCACTTAAAATAATACAAATATTAAAACCAAATTTGAAATGTCGAGTAGCGGCTTTTTCGGACCAAGCGTACGCTGTGAATACAAACACAGTTAAAGATGTGATTTTATTTAAATACGAAAACCCAAAATTTTTTAAAATACTCAATATTTTCGCCTTGTGCCAGTTCGGCTTTTGGACATATTTGTCACATTTCACATTCACAACACTGAAAAATGTGCCGGTGCAAAGCGAGACAAGTGCAGTGTGGTGGAGGCAGATAAATCTAGGCGAAGGAAAATACAGGAATGGATTGACTATTATTTCATTTATGATGGGTAAATTTTGGCGTTGTTTGTTGGAATATAAAATGTATTACCTAAGGTTTTTTTTGTTTTGTTTTGGAAGGTTATGGTGTTTTGGCTGCCGCATGGATGTTTTCGTTAAAGTCAGTGCGTTATCTTATTTTGAGAAAGGGCGGTGATGCTGTGACTTTGGTCACGTATGGACCATTTGGTAAAAACCGAATGATGACTGTTAATCTTAAATATATAAGCAGTAAAAATACACGAGGAGCCGCTACGACGTATCTCCCCCTGAAAGTGAAAAATCAGTACTTCCATTATTTATTAGATATGAAAGGAGAATTTAAAAATAGCAAATTATTTGATTATACCGCTGGTTTAAAACGTACTTGGAAAGATTAACTTGACCCTATTTATACCGAGAACACACCTGACAGTAAAATGTATGGTAAATATTTGTAGATATTCTACTACATACATTTGTAAATAAAAGCTTTAAAATAATCATTTACGATCAATTACCTCAATTCGTGGCCCATATTTGACACTTTATAAAGCTGAGTTTGTACCTGCTATAAAATTCACTTCAGCCCACAAAGTCTCTTAATGAAATAAGAACGAAAATGAAACATTCATAATATTTATTTTGTAACAAACAACAAACAATAAATTTCAATAAAACTTAAAAAAATTCCTTAAACAAAAAAACCATCGCGTAAACCCACTTGGGCACATGTCGATTCACATCTGCCGGTAAGCCCTGCTCGTAAAGAAATCTACACTCATTGTGTAGCTTTTTACTTAGTTCCACATTTTCGGTTACGATTGCAAGTTGCGTTTCCAAGTCTTTTTTAACGGATCGTTCACCGAAATTCGGCGAACCGATCAGGGTTAAATTTGGTTTATCCGAGCCTACCGGATAGTACCTAAACGAAAGTTATTAATTATCTGGGGTCGTGGGGATTTTAAGAGTTGCAGCTGCAAACTCACCATAAACCTTTCGCGTGGTACGTCCATCCTTCTCGAAGATATTCTTGTAAAGTTACGCGTGCTTCTTGCTTTTCTTTAGCGAGTTTTTGTTGGAAATTGTACGCAATTAGACTATACGCAGCGGGTATCCCGCCAGCGGGACCCTTTGCGCCTTGGAACCCGTTCGCCTAAATCATTTCGTGTTTAATTTATTTACTTATTGTTTATTACATTTCCAAGCATCTTACATCAGGATGGGCCATTAATACGTTACATTCAGCAACTGAATTATTTATTAAAGTTGTTGTATATCTAGACGTTAAGTTAAAATAACCGGTGGCCATAAATAATTTTGTCCCATCAGGGGCTTGTGCCAGTAATCTTTCGGTGACGATGGAATCTTGTTCGACTCCCAATTGACCCATTTGTATCAAAGGAAACACCCATGTATCTATTTTAAAAACATCATCCATTCATTTAAATGCACATACCTCCTATAATAAGAAAGGTGTAAACTCACCGTTTTGACTAGTTCGGTCGTCGTTTCCGGTGTCACATTTGGAATCCAACATATAATTCGAAATTAAATTTCCAGCTTCGTTGGCGAACTTATATTTCGAGCATTGATACGGTAACATATTCCAATCTTTGTTTAAACTAACATTATTATTCTCATCTAAGCGTAAACTGAATTTTTGCACTTTTGAAACAAGTCCATCGTAAAAGTCCGCTAATCGTTTGTCTTTAATTACAAAATAGCGGTCTTGTCTATTTGTGAAATAATCCGTTGACAAATTGGCGCCGCTAATTATTAAATAATCATCGAAAATGTACAGTTTCATGTGTTGTAACCCGTAAATTTCGTTAAATCGCGGAGGAGTCATACGCTTTTTAAGCCCGCGTAAAAATGGGGTGTGATATAAACAAAATTCACAATTATTCTCGGAAGTTTTCAATAACGGGAGTAACATAGTCCTAGAATTGATATCATAGCGCGAGCCGCGTGTATAATCCAAAAGAACGCTAACTTTTAAATTGCCGCTTGCGAAATGTTGATTTGCCGCTATCGTTTCGATAAAGTTTTGCTCCAATTCACCCGTACCCAAGTACAAACTCGCGAGCGTTATGCGCCGTTTCGCGTTTATGCTTCGCGTGATTAAAGTCTGATAAAATACCTGTGGTTCATTGATGATGCTAATACTGTCGGCTTTGACGGGAAAACACGGTGCCACGGACGATAACCAGCCCAGGTGGTTCCAGTTCTTTTGCGCGAAACGGATGATTCGTTCCCATATAAAAGGGATGAAGATCGAAGGTTTCTTCGATCAACGTATTCAAAAGACGCCGGAACATTTTGTTGTAATTCTAAGACAGAGGAATCACTAGAAACACACTGCATTATTTTATATGCAATTGATTTAACATTATAATACAAGTAAAAATGACTTGTGAAATGAGTGGGGTTATGTCAGAGACAGGTTATGTCGTTTATTAACGTTGTGCTTTGGGACGATTGATTTTTATGATGACAAGCTTTAGCCTTGTCTACACTTATGCTACGACTATTATGAAGTAAACGCAACCCAAAGCACGGAAAACTGTAGTTTACCCAAGTTTACCGGTGGTTAAACTTCAATTGAAATACGCGTAAATATGATTTAAGGAAGTTTTACGTGAAACTTCGGTTTAAACCGAACTTGTCTAACTTTAGGCATTCAGGTAATACGAAAATTAGGTGTTTATTTATTATGCTAAATATAATACAATTTTGGGTAACTTTAGTGGGCTCACTGACGTTTAGTAAAAAAAAATATAAATAAATAACCGCTGAAGGATAGTTCATCGAAAGTGTTTTCTTGATCTGTCAACAACCTAAATTTTGCCCTTGCTTAAGGGGCAAATCCCTTCGTAGAGTATGGTTTCTCTGTATTTCGTTGGCAACTGTCAGTGTGCCAACTAAAGAGTCTCAGTTTACCCCAATTGTGCATTGTCTTTTTTGGTTTTGAAGTTAGGTAGAGATTTTAGTAGGTATACTATAATAGGAGTAGACAATGTGGTGCTGTGCGATGAAAGATATTTAAAAGTAATAAAACCATTGTTTTGTTTTAAATTATTTATTAATGTTGTGTATAAATAGTTTCTAAATGATGTAATGTATGTATATGGAAGGTTTGTGGCAGTGCGATACTGTATTAATTTCAAAGAACATTTTGATACACATAATAATTTGTTTTAACATATAAAACACAATAAATAACCACTTATAAATCAGTTCTCTGTTTGATCATTTTTATTTGACTAATATCTAAGAGTGTGAAAAATCTACCCGAGTGTTGCAAAAATACAATTAGATGACTATGTTTGTCTAAATTTGTATATTTTCAAGGCATATTGTTCAATGTCGGTATTTTTTTTATTTTTATGATTACATATTTAACTAGCATGTATCTTTGGTAGGTATTTAAAAATAAAATCTTATGACTAGCTTTGCTAATATCACTCACGAATGACCAATGAAACAAATAAATATATATATATATATATATATATATATATATATATATATATATATATATATATATATATATATATATATATATAAATTTAAAATACAACTAAAGAGTGTAAAATAAATGAAACTCACTTGTGTGTTGCAGTTAAGCGCGCAAATGATTATTTACAATAACCGCTTATTTTTCAAACGTTACGCTTATCAATATATAATTTAGCAATTTTATGATAGCAAAATTACCTTGGCAGATAATTTTAATTATAAATAATTTCATTGGACGCGATAAATATAATAATAATAATGTATAAAAAATTCACACTGTTCAGTCTTTGGTGTATATGCGTTAAGTTACAGTACAGAAATTAGTTTGAAAATTTATACTAAGGACATTTCTGTACGTAAACCCAAACGGAAAATAAATAATTTATAATATATACACATTCTTAAATTAAATGATATTTACAAGTATTTTCTTTACATCAGCTTTGCACCTAATGTGGTTCGTTTTCAACGGCTCTGGGCTCTACAGTTTTAGGCCACACAGCATTCGAAACAACTCAAATTTCATTTTCCAACTCCCAAAGTTTATAAATAACATTTCCAATTTCGATAATTCCCAAGCCAAGTCACCTGAGGTTATACGCCGTACCGATTATAAACGTATTGACTGTTGACGCCGTCCCCCAGGTTGTCCATCAGGTTGTTGTCCACCGACGGTGTTGGGTTTAGTATGTTGAACAACACCGCGAATATCGTGCACGCGGCATACACCCCTAGAGCCACCCACCACAGAAGTTGTTCATGGAGTCGCTGCTCGAAATTCTTGAGCACCAAGAGCCCGATTGTTAGGCCCGCAAGAGCGCCGGTCAGATGGGCCACGTACGACACTGGCGGACCCATCGATTCGGCGGCGTAGCGCGAGTAGATGGCGTAACCTACATCGCAAGAGGCTACAAAAGAATGTTTAGAAATGGTTGTTTCATAAATAAAATGTGTTTTTGTGTAGCTTACCAATTGCGAATACGCAAAACAGCCGCAGGATTCCGCATTGCATGTTATTATAATTGAGTAGAACGTTGGCTAAATGTGCAGCTAGGAGGGCGTAGACTCCTCCGGAGGCGCCCACGAGGTAGACGTCGGTGTCAAAGACGGAAGTTCCCAAGGATCCTGCGACTACACCGGCCATGTAGACGGTGCCGATCCTCAAGGAGCCGTGCACCATTTCTAGCGGCAGCCCGACTAACAACTGCACAACTAGATTAAAACCAAGATGCAACCATCTGTAAGAGAATAAAACAGAACGACCACATTATTATAGTTTCGTATTATGACACTAATGCTACTAAATAATCTTACCCTGCATGAAGCATCATATATAGTAGAAACCTCCATATTTCTAGACGTTTGTCTGGACGGTATATGAATATGGAATCGATTGGAACCGGACCCGCCGGACTCAGTTCTCCGGTACTGACCGAATAGTATGTGAAAAAACCCAACTATAAATACAAACAATTACAATTAGTACACATGATAAATCACTTGAATCCGTATTGGAAAAACCGAATAATTTAATGCGCCTTTCGTACATGCAACCCATTTGACATTCTAGTAAATATATATATATATATATATATAAATTTTATTATTTTATTATATTAATTGTAACGAAAATAAAACTAGATGTAATTAGATAATATTCTGTTTAGAAAGAGTAGCAGTCAAGACAGGGTGGTGTATACGTGAAATTGGGGGAGAAATGTATTAAATTGGGGTAAATGTGTCGAAAAACGTGCTCCATTTATTTCGGGAAAGCAAGTAAACTGTAGGGGGAATAGCACACGTGTTTGTCGTATGTGTAGGTATATAATATGTTTAGGCAGGAAAGGAATAGTAGTATTCCTGTGCATTGGCCGCACTGTTGCAATGGAGTACTAAACAGATGGAGAGCTACTATGCACAACTGCAGTAGGTATAGGTAGGTAAGAAGGAAACGATCCATTTACTGTTTCGGGAGAATAAATATTTTACATTTGAGGAAACATGTGTTGGTCGGGGCCAAAGGCACGTGTAGGTACTATTATAGACAAACAGCTGACGAAACTTGTGCGTAGACATTTGGTATTTGAGAGTTGAATTATTTTATATACTTACTATATATGTATTATTAGTTTTCAGAAACATAAAATAATTAGTTTTTTTTCATTTTTTTTTTTTTGCACCAAAACATCATTAAAGTGCAATTTAATAGCATTTAACTTATTATATTTTCTATAGTTTTAGTGTTCATTTGAAACACGTATTAAATGTTAATTACAACAGAAAAACACGGGTTTTGATTTTATGGAGATTTGAAATCTCTCGTGATGGTGCAGCAAGCGAATAAAGCACGCTTAAAGGGTAGCGCATATATATATATATATATATATATATATATATATATATATATATATATATATATATATATATATGTACAATATATGTACGTATAGTTACCTCGATTAGTGTGATGAAGATGATGAATAAAGGTGGCGGACAGCACGTATAGTGATCGGCATAGTATTTCCGGTCACGTTCGTCTGTTAAGAACTCTTCGGCGATTATCTGAACCATTCTGTAAAACAAACAAACATTAGTACAGTATTCGTTAATAATCTACTTTTTTAAACTATAGCTATGCATAGGTATACTTGGGAATCAAATTTAAACAATACGACATCTTGGGCGTCTAAATTTAGAATTTGACAGATTTTCACATGCAAATGTTTATTTGACAAAATAATAATGTTGATATGCAAATGTTTGTTTCCAATTAAATAACAAATGAATTCTATGTATAGTAGTACTACATATTACAAGTGATTCGTAATAAGTATATGAATCTGTTAGTGTTGACACGAGCTAAAAATACTCGAGACTTTTAAGCGCCTCTTAAATTTAAACTGTGACACACACAAAGAGGAGGCAAAAAAGAATCGAAAATACCCGATGTATGTATGTGTGTGTGTGTGTATATATATTTTTAAATAGTGGGCGTCGGACACTAAGTATAATGCGACAAAATCTAGATTGTTTTCGTGAAAAATGCCCTTATCCACAATATCACTGTAATGTGATGCACATATGTATGTATGTATGTAGATACGACATTCCAAAGCGAGCAGAATTTCCATAAATATATGAAACAGTATATCTATCACGGTGGAAAAACAACAAATAATAAAAGATCGAACATGAACCAATTAAAGCTGCAAGCAGCAGTCGGTCGGCGAGATCTTTAAAAATAAATCACCAACGGCTAATATATAATATCGTACATATATGCACCATAGAGACGACAGGAAGCTATGAAATTCCCCCGATATCCCAACCCATGTATGTATGTATGTACATCGGCCAACCGTGCAATAGACTTTTAACAAATAAGTCACTAGAAACGAAAAAACAACCAACAACCAACAAATATCCTTCTAATCGTTCAAGTGACATCGCTGGCTAGAAATAGCAACTTTACAGACACACAGACACGGGATGCACATTACACACGAGCGGCACACAATCATTTATTATTATTATTATATATGTATATAGGTATGTATATCGATTTGATAAGAAAACGCAGAGTTCACTTCTGGAAATGTTTTCTCCGCAGCGAATGATTTATGAGTAAAACAGGGGAATATTATTTGGTGGCAGACATCAGACAATAACAATAGGGGAGTAAAAGTTGACTTTTAGAGCTTTCCTTCATAGGGATGTATGTATGCACATACCTACAGGGGAATGAATGAATTGTGTTGTTTAGATATTCAATTTTAAAATAATTATCGCTATTATACCTATTGATAAATCTTTGTATAATTATATATTAGGTGTTGTTTACAAGCACATTGAAATACTCTTGTAAGTAAGGTAATGACGTCAGAGTGGTGCAAATAAAATACCTGCAGAATAGTGGTGGTTCTACTAGTAGCAAGTGGAAGTCGTTTTCTGAAGTGACTTCTCTGTCCCGGTGGTGGACGGCACATTTAAAACTGCGACTTCTTTTTCCGGTCATCTGTAACATTTAAATAAAAATATAATCACATATACATATTGGCGAAACACCTGCATTCACACACACACACGTACATTAGAAATCTTTATTAAAATTATAATTGACTCGATATATCGTTCTTTATGATGCAAACTGAATTTATAACAGAGGACAAAATAATAATTTTTCAAATGAAATTCATATTCTACGATAATTTATTTTATTTTAAATAATTTTTCATAAGTTTGTTTACAAAATGAAGTAAGTATCTGGACAATATTATATATGTATGTATGTATGTTCCTACATATACATATGAAATGATACCGTACTTATACAAGTTTTAATCTAATAGAATACTTTCGTTGTTTTCTTTGGGAAGAAAAAACACACACACATGAACGACATTGTTGTCACTTAGTGAAAACATGGAAAATCACTCCATCGCATCATCGTATTGAAAACAGTTTTCTTGCAACTTTTTTTCTATTCCTGTTTTATCATTGTGTGTGTGTGTGTGTAAGAATCAATCTATATATTATATATATATATATATATATATATATATATATATATATATATATATATGTGCATAGTACATATGTATATATATATATGTATATATATATATATATATATATATATATATATATATATATATATATATATATATATATAATTTAAGGCTTTATGTATAAAGGAGTAAGATTCTCCTTTTCCCTTTTTATAAAAATGTTTGTAAGTAATGTAAAATATCATTTAAAAGTATGTAAATACCGTCATACATACCTACAGGTATAGAAATAGTTAAAATACCGTTAGTACATATAGATTCTCATTAGAATACATTTAATATGCATCATATAATATTGCTAAATAACATATATTTATCTTAAAAAAAATAACCTTCTGAAGGTCGTTTGCATACCTAGGTAAAAGTAATACCTAATACAATATTTTTTTATTGTATAAATACCGTATGTACATACATACTACCTATGTATGTACATACATATATAAGTAAGGAAAAAAACGTAACATTTAACATTTAGTTTGGGGGTAAACGCATCACGCATTCGATTGAATCGATATATTATATAGTTAAAGGGGTCGTGGGTCAGTACATGACATCGCGTGTATTCCGACCCTTAATGTACATGCACTGGCACAGCACAGCACAGCACAGCACAACCAACCCATTTACGGCCGGATATTAAACATTTTTTTACGTCGATTTGCAATTGGGCCACGCCATCATCACACGCTATTCTTATACCTACCTACCTACTGCATTGCGTTATTTAATTTAGGTAGGTACTATGGCCAAATTGTTGTAAAATTTGTTTTTGTTTCGCGATAACGAAATGAACTTTAACAAGGATGTCGTTATAAGAAGATTTGATAAGGAAGTAATTAATGAATGAATTTACCCGTTCGCCTCGAAAGTCGAAACAAAATGTGTGTACTACATACATACATACCTACCTACCGAGAAAGAAAAGTACATATATTAGTAATATAGTTTTCCTGAAGCGTAAACATCAACAATGGCATTTGAGAGTGCAGTGTTAATTTCCCGGACAAGTGAACATCATCATGATAAAACAGTAGAAGTAGATAGAATTGAGATTAGAATCGCACTCGGAACAAACGGTTCTCTTTCGTATAAAATTACAATTCATTATTATTAGTTATATGTGTTGCTTATGCATTTACGTATTTATGTATATGCGTGTGAGAAACATTCCATACTTTTGCTCTGATGCGCTACTGCGCTCTTGTATAGGTATAATTCTTTTTATTTATTCGTTCATTCATATAGGTATGTATGTACATTGTACATACATACATACATACATACATACATACATCAAGCTCGTTATTATTATTATTCTTTTAAAACTACACACGCTTTTGAATTTTTTTATGAATACTATTCGAGCTTTAAAATATACATACAAGTGCTGTGGTGTTAATAGCATAAATCTGCTTTTGATCATTAAGTATGTTTCTTATCAGATAATTACAGAATAAAGCCTATGTGTATATGTATGTATGTATATGTGTATAGTTGATTTTTCCATCTTCACAGTGGAAGTAAATGCGAATTTTCTATAATTAAAACGAATATACGTTCACTTTGCAATAATAATGATGCAACTGATCAAGATCGAAAAAAGCTATAGTTCGATAATCGTTCTACGACGACGACGACGACGACTAGTTTTAGCACAGGTGTTCAATGGTATGTATGCATGTATGTCTCTCTTTCTCTCTCTGTATGGTTTATATAAACGCGTACTATATATTAGTGCTTCCATCAAGCTCTTCAGCGCTATACAGCAATTAGTGCAAATACTAATTAATCAAAAACTTATACCTATTATCGGCTCATAATTATAAAGCTTTTAATTACGCACGTAATGCCTCATATAACCTCAAGTTTTATTCTTTAACCGGAAACTATATTTTCTAGTTTTACATACATACACAGTGTCTGTTTGTATTAAAAATTAATAGAATTCACGAGGAAACTTTATTAATGTTATAATTAATTACTATAGAGAACGTTCTGGAACAATGGCGGGTGACTTTTTCTTGTTTAATTACAAAAGTAACGCACTCTTACACATTGTAATGTCTATTTATTATTAATAACGACTATACGTTATATGTATGTATGTATGTACATATTACATACGTGTGCGTGTGTGTCTACTCACTGATGCAGATGGTTCCAACAAAGTTTTCATAATTACGGTAGGTAGAAAATAAAAACTAAGTAACTTTGAACCGTGCGAAATTTGATATAATCACTACCAACCATGGAAGCACCCGGTTAAACTTTTATAAATAATGATGTGTTTCGAAATGAATGCATTACAATACGGTGATTTCAATGATTGATCAAATAACATTTATACCTATAATATATACATAGATGGTACATAATATACACGTAGATAAGTATATATGTATGTATGTATGTATGTATAATGGTAATGTAGATAAATAAAAAATTAAGAGCAATGTTTCTAGTTCAGGTAAGCATAAAGTTGGCATTATTTTATTAAGTAAGTAGTACAGAATCGTCACAAATTTCACAGCGCTGCTTCAATGTATTTATTTAAATAGAGAAATTACAGTTATAATAAGACCATTGTGTTACTTGTCTTCTGCCTAACTTACTTTATTCAATTATTCAAACTAATGTGAGAATTCTTTTTTATTAGCTATTCTTTTAAATGATTCATAATAATGAAACAAAATAAAACAACAACAAAAACGAATGAGAAATAATACCTATAGGTACTACTATAACACATAATATTAAAAAGTGGATTAGTATTATAAGTAGGTATAGGATAGGCGCCTGGGGGCAGTGTCGGCGCGTGCGGGCCAGTTGTAGAGGGGACGTGAATCACGCGGCTATTTTTAGCGGAGGTGGCGACGGAGACGGCGACAACGACAGCGACTGCGACCCCCAGCAGACCAACGATCTTCTGTGTGTTTGTGTGTCTGTATCACGCGGCAGCACACAACATCACACTTTCAATCTTATTCACTTGATGCCACACTCACACAACATATGTATGTATACGTATATACATATAGGTATACCACCTATATACACGAGTATATTTATTAAATGTTTTTTTTTCTCTCTTTCTTTCTTTCGAAATAAATACAATGCATGTATATGTATGTATGTACGTACATACATACATACATACCTACCTAATACATGTGCATCAATAAGGAAACAATTTAGGAAATTATGTAAATGAATCTTGTCGCCGGCGCGTCACACACACACACACCAGTCAAAAGAGCAATGAACTATGTTTAAAATTAGTCGTTTAAACTAAATATATAAATTCGCACTCGGGTTCAGGGATCCACGTTGAACTTGATCTTAAATTAAACTGTGTGATAAGTAAATCAATCATTCGCTGATGCGCTGTTGTTCGAATAATTGAAACGTCTTGTGGGAAAGTTGTGCCATGGCGTCTATTTATCCATAACCGTTCCACAATAAGCTAACCAATTATAAAATAGCTATAAAGAAATGCGAAATAGGAAACATTATTTACACGACGTTCATCGCGGTGATGGTACCTACTTATATAGTACCTATATAGAATAGAATAGAATAGAATAG